>JAKJMR010018312.1:484780-520585 GCA_024449315.1 Daboia siamensis | reverse complement strand
TTCTGGGCGTTGAAGTCCACAAGCAAGGGTCTTCAAACTTGGCCCTTAGATGACTTGTGGACCTCAACTCCCAGAATTCCTCAGCCAGCATGCCTGGCTGAGGAATTCTGGGAATTGAAGCCCACAAGCCATAAAAGGACCAAGTTTGAAGACCCCTGGCCTAAAGCGTCTCAATTTAGGGCAACGTCTCCTGGCCTTAGCGACTTTTAAGACATCTGGACTTTAACTCCCAGAATTCCCCAGCCAGCTTTTCTCTGAATGCATCTTTCTGTCTTGGTTTTCCCTCTTGCAAATAGGTGGCCAAGCTGAGATTGAGTGCAAAAAAACAGCTGGAGACGGGCTTGCCATGGCTCCGTAGCAAAAGGAAAACCGGTCGGTCGGCAGAGATTCCTGTTTCGTAGCCAGAAACACCCGGAGAGGCCTCAGCCTTAGAGAAATCAAATCAACAGAGGCCTGGTCGAAAATCTAAGATGCCCAAGGAAGTTTTTTTGAAAAAGGCGCGGAGCAAGGATGCCCCCACAGCCCTTGGCAAAACCAACTGCGGTTCCTAAAAAGCTCCTAAATCAGACAAGAAATCTAAGACCTCCAAACGGGAACTGAGCAGAGGAAAATGGGCTATTTCCATACCAAGATCAAAGCAAGGTTGGCAAAGAAGAGATTCAAAGCTGGCTTGCTTATAAAGCACCTTGTGTTTTGTTTTTTCATGGTGGGAATAAAAACGTTCTATTTTATTCTGTTCCCTGAAGCTGAATTTTCCAAAGGGGGCTGCCTTTCCTGTCTGGATTCTTGATAGGAACGTGACGATCTCCAGTTGCGTATAATAACATTTCAGAATTAGGACCAGCTTCACCCATTCGGACCTTTATACAAACCAACAGACCGTATAAAAACATGGTTACGTTTCCCAAGCCACTAACCTTTCAGTGCAAAGGAAAGGCAGACTTGACCACCTTTCTCCTCCTTGCCGTTTTTAGAATTTGGTAAATGTAAAAAAAAAAAAAAAAATAGGATGCTGCACGATTTACAATCTTTTTCATACAAAGATGCAGGCTTTTCTGAATCATATATATATTTCTCATTTCTGACTGACGAAAACAAGTTTGAAATGCATATCAGTCTCCCTTTAATTCTTTGTTAGCAAAACCAATTTACACAAATATGAGCTGTCACCAGTGGTGACTACTTCCTGTTCGATGGCCTTCGGTTAGGCTGAGACAGGAAATAAGATTTGTCCCATGTTTGGGGCCTAGCAAGGTAATCTAAAAAGAGTTAACAAGCATTTGACACATTTATATTTATATTTATATTTATTGATTCTCTGAATCATATATATATATATATAGGTGGCCAACCAGGTGAGAAGGGAGCATGTCTCTGCAGTGTGAGAGGTGTGGCCCTGCCCTGCTCCAGATGTGAAGGGTTCCTTGGTGGTCAACTTGGTGGCTTGTCTCTCTCTCCCTCTCTCCCTCCCTCTCTCTCTCTCTCAGAGCATGGCCCTCCTTCAGCCCAAGAGCTGCAGGTGTGACCAGCCATATCCTGTCTCTGTCTCAGTAACCAACTAGGTGAGAAGGGGGCCTGTTTTCACAGGTATGAAGAGCAGGGCCCTGCTTTATCCCAACAGGCACGAGCAGGTGCGTCTCCATCTCGGCCAGCTAGAGAATGGGGTGGGTGGGTGTGGTCCTAGCAGGTATGAAGTGCATAGCCCTCCAAGGTGTGAGGGTGTGCATATCCCATCTTGGTAACCAACTAGGCGAAAAGGCGACCAACCAGATGAAAAAAGGGACCTCTGTCCCAACAAGGAGGGGCTGTAGTAGCCTACCTTACCCCCAGGTGAGGCTTCAGGCATCAGTGGGTGTGTCTCATCTCCCATCTTGGTGACCAGCCTGGGGGGAAAGGGGTGTGTCCCTGGCTCAGCGCAGCAGCTCCAGGTGTGCCCCACCTGCAGCTCAGTGGCCAAGGAGGGAAGAAAGGGTTGCCCCCCCCCACCCTTTGCAGGTCTGCAGGGAGGGGCATGTGTGGCTTGGCCTGCCTCTCACCTGCTGGTCCTCCGAGCAGGGGTGGGCGCCTCCCCGCTCCATCTCCCTGGCCAACTGGGCGAGCAGGAGGAGGGGGGGGGCTCCAGGTAATGTCCCTGCCCTCAGCGCAGGAGCGCCAGGTGTGTCCCAACGGCACCTCGGTGACTTCACTAGGGAGGAAAGGGGGAGTGCCCCCCCCAAGTTGGGTGGGTGGGGGGCTTGCCCCGCCTCCCACCTGGTGGGGTGCCCCAAGCAGCGCCACCTCCACCTGCTCGGCCAACTGGGCGCGCAGGTGGTGTGGTGGTGGGGGGGGCCGCGCGCGCTCCAGGTGGGATGACGCCAGCCCCTCCGCCCACGGGGGTCGTCTCCGGCCCCGTCGCAGGGCTGCTGCAGGGCAGGCAGGGTGGGATGGCGTCGGCGGGCCCCCCCCGGCCCAAGGGGAGCCGGTGCCGGGGCGCGCTGGGGCTGGCGCTCCTCTTCGACGCGCTGGGCTTGGCCGGCTTGCTGGTGGGCGGCTTGTTGGAGACCTCCGTCTCCGACCTGCTCATCTACCTGGGCGGCGTGGGCATCTTCTTCAGCCTGCCCTGGTGGGTCTTCTGGCACGTGGGCAACCTGGAGGTGCCGCCCGACGAGCTGCGGGACGACGTGGGGCTGGGCTCCCGCAGCGGCGACGCCTGGAGCCTGGAGAGCTGGCGCGCCCGGCGCCTGGCTCGCCTGGCCCGCGCCTTCAGCGCCCACTTCTCGCTGCCCTCCGCCTCCGCCTCCTGCTCCGTCCCGTCCCAGGCCGGCCGCCCCCGCGCCCACTTCGCCGCCTCCACCACCAGCGTCAGCCTCGCCCCCTCCGGCGGCCCCGACGAGGCGGAGAAGCTGCGCCAGCAGTCCCAGCAGTCGCAGCCCCCCCAGGACGGGGCATCCGAGCCGGCCCTTGCCAGAGCCAGCGCGCCCCCCTCCCTTTCCAACGCCGGCCCAATATCCCTGCAGGGTAGGTCACAATGACTTGGGCTGCTTGGCTACTGAGAGAGAGTCGGGCTTTGCGCAGGGCGCTCAGCCCTGGCTGCACATGGAAGAAGCTCTTTTTAAGTTGAAGGACTTAAGGAAAACTGCAAAAGAGCCAGTGTAGTGGTGTAGGAAGGATAAGAGGCCAGGCTGGATTGGAATAGAATTGGAATTGGAATGAAGTGGAGTGCAGTGGAGTGGAATGGAATAGAGAATAGAGAATAAAATAGAATAGAGAATAGAATAGAATAGAATAGAATAGAAAATAGAGAATAGAATAGAATAGAATATAGAGAATAGAATAGAAAATAGAGAATAGAATAGAAAATAGAGTAGAGTAGAATAGAATAGAATAGAATAGAATAGAAAATAGAGAATAAAATAGAATAGAAAATAGAATAGAATAGAGAATAGAATAGAATATAGAGTAGAATAAAATAGAAAATAGAGAATAAAATAGAATAGAAAATAGAGAATAGAATAGAAAATAGAGTAGAATAAAATAGAAAATAGAGAATAAAATAGAATAGAAAATAGAATAGAATAGAATAGAGTAGAATAGAATAGAATAGAGAATAGAATAGAAAATAGAGTAGAGTAGAATAGAATACAATAGAATCTGGAAAGGACCAAGGATCAGGAGACCCTATGCCATTTCAGACAAATGGTGGAAGGCAGGAGATGTGAATTCTAATCCTGCCTTAGGCATGAAAGCCAGCTGCGTGACTTTGGCCCATCACCAGGAGACGGTGAGTTCTAGTTCCACTTTAACCATGAAAGCCAGCTGGGTGACTTTGGGCCAGGTCCCTGGCTCTCAGCCCAACCCACCTCACAGGGTGGTTGTTGTGGAGAAAATAGCCGGAATATTAGGTATGTCTGCTGCCTTGGGTTGTTTACAAAAATGATAAAAAGGCGGGATTAAAAATCTCATAAATGTCGAAGAGGGGGCAGTTTGTAGCAGGTGACTCCTGCGTTCGAACTCTGGAGCCTCGTCCAAGCCTCTCCCACTTTGTTCATTTCATAACTACGTTACTAAGGCAACATTCCAAGAAGAGTTAGTGGAATTTGTTTTCTTTTCCAGGTTTGATTGGAAGCTTTTATTCATGGAAAGATCGTGGAAAACAAGAATCTTCAAAGTCACTGGATTCCACCAAATGACATAAAACATACTTCTCTGACACAGTTTATAACACCCTGGAAACACTATTTATGCGTCCAAGACAGTCGAACTACATCATAAAAGGACTGTGCTCACTTGCTGAAGTGAAAGAATTAATTTATGGGCCTGGTCAAGATTGATGTCCATGACATAATAGCTGGACCAGCATTAGGGCTTCCGAAGTTAAAATTTTAAAGTAAACGCATTCACCAAATTGTCAAAGCACCCATCCTTTTGAAGCTAAAGTCAACAAAATCTATAAAACTCCCTTCAATGCCCAACAACACATCTTAAAAAAAAAAGTTTTACTGATTGTTGAGTCACCCTGACGGATCCAAATTGAAGGGGGTTAAGATAACCTTTATTGTCATTTTTTTTTTTACTTGGCACAATGGCACACATCAAAAATGAAATTTAGTTGCCCGCTCTCAAAAGTGGAACACATGCATGACACACCTAACCATACTATTTACACATATGTATAGAGCTACAGAGACGTGGTGGCTCAGTGGGTTAGGACGCTGAGCTTGTCAATCAGATGGTCGGCAGTTTGGCGGGTCGAATCCTGAGTGCTGTGTAGCAGAGTGAGCGCCTGTTACGCGTCCCAGCTCCTGCCAATCTAGCAGTTCGAAAGCACGTAAAAATGCAAGTAGAAAAATAGGGACCACTACAGTGGGAAGGTAACACCGTTCCGTGCACCTTTGGCGTCCACTCATGTCGGCCACATGACCATGGAGACGTCCTCGGACAAGCGCCGGCTCTTCGGCTTTGAGGCGGAGATGAGCACCGGCCCCTAGAGTCGGACACGACTAGCACGCACGTGCAGGGGAACCTTGACCTTATAGAGCTACACCCCTACATATACCTAACAAATAAATATTAAATACTGTCCATCTTGAAGGTAGATCCACTTGGAATCCATTGACCTCCGAGATCCATACTTGACTTGTATTTTGCATTTTTAAGGGAAACTTAAAATCAGCGACTTCAAACCATCCAGCCCGTGGGAATCTTTTGACGATTTGCAATACATTGCATTGATTTGTAAAAAAAATACATCTAGCCTTTTTTTTTTTTTTGAAACTGGTCTAAAAATAACCAAAAGAAAGTAAAAAAAAAAAAATGCAACGCCGTGGAAAATTTGAAGTTTTTGACTATTTGCAAAGTATTGTATTAATTTCCAGAAGAAAAACCCTTCCTTTTTCTTTTTTTTTTTTGGAAAGCGTAAACATTAACTCCCCTATTGACTACTGCACAATCCCCGGACGACAATCCCTCCGGTCGCTTCTGCGCAGGCGCACCAGAGATTCCCGCAAACGCGGCGTTCCATGACGAGCCGCAAAAGGCGGCGCGCGAGGGGGGGGCGGCCGGAAGTGGCCTTTCGCTTCCGGTGTCGGCCGGAAGCGGCTGTGGCTGCGTGCGCACGGGCTTGTCTACGCTCGGGGAGCATGAGGGGCAAGAGGCGGCGGCGCTGGCGGAGGTTTGGCGAGGCGAGGACGGAGCGCGGCTGAGCCGGCGGAGGCGGCCGAGCGGGGAGAAGAGGTGCGGGCCGGAAGGGGGAGAGGACTCGGCGGGGTTGGTGTCTTTCGCTCTCCCCCTTCTGTGCCGTCTACTTCACAACAGCCCTGTGAGGTAGGCCAGGCCGAGGAGTCCTGTCTTCTGCGTGGCTCTGCGCGATGGGATTTTGTCGGCCCTCCAGGGCCGAGGCTGGGAGGGTAGATTCTCCTGCCAGAACGAGGCCCTGGTTCCACTACAACTCCCATTATCCCCGGCACCACGGGTGTATTGGGCTGCAGGATGCGGAGAGTTGCGGTCCTCGACCGGGGTGAAGCCAAGCAGGATAGATAATGATAGATAGAGATTATAGAGAGATGATTGGTTGATAAGATAGATTGATAGAAGTGAGAGAGGTGGAGGTGATAGACAGACAGATAGACAGACATGATGGATATAGACAGATAGAAGATAGATAGATGTCACTCCCATCACTCCCTCCCTTCCCCAGCAGAGTTGTAAACTCCCAGCTGGATCCCATCACTGGATAGACAGATATAGTAGATGGTAGATGATAAATAAGGGACGCGGTGGCTCAGTGGGTTAAGACGCTGAGCTTGTCGATCAGAAGGTCGGCAGTTTGGCGGGTCGAATCCCGAGTGCCGCGTAGCAGAGTGAGCGCCTGTTACTCATCCCAGCTTCTGCCCACCTAGCAGTTCGAAAGCACGTAAAAATGCAAGTAGAAAAATAGGGACCACTACGGTGGGAAGGTAACAGCGTTCCGTGCGCCTTTGGCGTCTAGTCATGCCGGCCACATGACCACGGAGACGTCCTCGGACAAGCGCCGGCTCTTTGGCTTTGAAACGGAGATGAGCACCAGCCCCTAGAGTCGGTAAACCTTTACCTTTACCTTTAGATGATAAATGATAGATGAAATAAAGATAGATAAATTAGATAGATCGATGGATAGATAGACAGACAGACATGATGAATATAGACAGATAGAAGATAGATATAGATATGAGAAAAAGGTGATAGAGATTATATATAGATTGATAGAAATGAGAGAGATAGAGGTGATAGATATACAAATGAGAGAAAGAGATGATAGAGATAGATGATAGATTGATAGAAATGAGAGATTATGATAGAGGTGATAGATAGATACACATGAGAGAAAGATGATAGAGATGATGATAGATGATATGGATGGATGGACACAGATAAACGTAATAGATACAGATGTGTGTAGCCACACCGCTGATTGATTTCACACATTTGTGTTAGAAAGGCAGAATGTAATTAATTTGATTTCCACAATGTTGTTATTGGATTGATAGAAGCCAAGATTTTTGAGCAGGTTCAAGGCTGCTCATCTTGCGAGCAGAAGCAAAATAATAAAAGCGGGGATTAAAAGCCATCCAAATGAGATCAAGATAGCAGATGGGAACACTCAGAAACCTTCCAACTAGCCTTGATGCAGATCTCCCTCCAGCCAGTCCTGAACATGTCTGAATGCATCCTCCAACAAGACCTCCTTGTCACAGGAGGATCTCAACTAACAAGGAGGGGCCCCCCCCCCAAAAAAAGCTGTCATAAACCCTGAACCCAAGACCGATTGGCTTGCACAGCCTTCAAAAGGTGGAACTGTAAGCCTGACCTGGTAGATGTACCCTGTCCTGACTTGTTGACAACAATTGCAGTTTGTTGGGCTCCAGATAATAGCTTTAAGCAGGACTAACCAAGCTGTGCTAAATCGGTTATTTGTTAAAGCTCCAGTGGGCTCATAAGTTCAGCCAGGACATGGTGAGTTCTAATCCTGCCTTAGGCATGAGCCATGCACATGACTTTGGGACACCAGGAGACTGAGTTTTAGTCCCACTGGAAGCATGACTACGGGCTGGGTGACTTTGGATCAATCACCAGGAGACGCTGAGTTATAGTCCCGCCTTAGGCACAAATGCCAGCTGGGGGACTTTATCCAGTCATTCTTTCACAGCCCACTTCACCTCACAAGGTAGTTATTCTTAGGAAAAATAGGATTGTGCTTATTTACTGCTTTTGAGTTATTGATTAAAACTTAATAAAAGCAGGATACCAATACGTACCTAAATAACAGTGGTTGGTTATCCTGGTGGATTCATCAAAATCAAATCATTTTTCACTGTAGGCCAAACTTATATTGCAATTTTTTTTTAGGATTTTCTGACATGTTGGCTGAGGATGAATTTCTAAGATCGCCACCAAGGAAGACAGTCAGATTTGGTGGTACTTTGACAGAGATTCTACTGAAATATCAACAGGTAATTCTGTGGGCAATGTTTGCAAGGAGAAATAGATGAATGGGATGAATTCATAACATTTTCTGCTTTTAATACTGATGGGGTTCACCCTCAAGGATTTTTTTATTTTTCTTTGCTGCCGAGGGAATTATTACTATATCTGGAAAGAAGAGTTGTGGAGTTCTTTAGTATAGAGCAAAGTTGCCGTTTTCTCTTTCAGGGCAAAACCACTGAGTTTGATTTGCTGAAGCATCAGCTGTTGGATCCAGACATAAAGGTAAGATTTCCACAATATTCAAACAATCTGAAATACCTTCTTAGATTTAAAAAAGAATGATTTTTTTTTACTATTTTTTATGTGTTATAGTGTGTAATTAGCAGAATATTATCCAACACAGCCTGGAATATGAATCCAATCAGATTTATAATGATACCTTCATTTTTTTAAAAATAAAATATTACACACACTTCTTAAATCCACTATTGCTTGTCAGGTTTAACAATCATAAGTTTACTCAATACTCTCATGTGTCAGTTATGTTGGGAAAACTATATTACCCAGTGTTCCTTGCCTATTGCAAATAGTCATTCTAGTATGGTAGGCATTTCTGCTGACAGGGACTACATCTCATTTTACTCTCTATGGCAAAATAATAGTAACAATATAATAATATGTTTTAGATGCATACGCTGGGGGTGGGGTCTAATTTATTAGGTCTCTTTGAACATCCAAATGTGTTCTGCCTTTTATGGAGGGAGCTGGTATATAGATTTCTTGGGAAAGTGCAGGACAAATATTTGTAGCTCAGGGTTGTACTGTGAGGTCCTTGATGCTCTCCGAGCTTGGTCATTTCCTTGCAGACGTTTTATTACCCAATTAGATAACATCAGTGCTAAAAGGGAGACAAAGAGCAAATCTCATTCCTAGCACTGCTGATGTTACCTAGTTGGGTCATGAAATGTCTTTAGGAAAACAACCAAGCTCAGAGAGCACCAAGGACCCCACAAAACTTTCAACCCTTCTGCTGTTTCAAAATTGAGAGGCTACTCTATTCGCCAGACTTAAGCTGTGGCAAGCAACGTGTCCGCAAAGTGTGGCAGGCTATTGCTCTGATGGTTTTTATCTTAAAAACAAATCACCCTCTTTCCCCCCAGCCCACCTCCAGCCAGTGCAATTCAGTAATTAGGATACGTTGGCTTCTCTTTTTAGGATGACCAGATTATTAACTGGCTCTGTGAATTCCGGTCTTCTATTACGTTTTTGACCAAGGAGTTTGAACAACTAATTTCCATCCTGTTGGTAAGAATCCTCTGGTTACCTTGGAGGCGCTTTTTTGCTTTTGATTTGGGGGACCACAACAGGCGCTCCAACTTCTGATCCTGTTGTCTCTAAAAACGCAGAAAGTGCCCTGGTTGAGGAGAAGTCAGCCCGTGGTGGAAGAGTATCTAGCTTTCCTGAGTAATTTAGTGTCCGCTCAGACAATCTATCTTAGGCCATGCCTGGCAATGATCGTCTCGCACTTTGTGCCACGTAAGTATTTCCCCCCCTTCCCCCCCCCCCCAGTTCTACTGAAAGAAATAGAAGATGAAATATTTTAAAAGCCAGGAAAAAAAAGTGAGGGCCCCCCCATCCCAAAGAACTACCCAGCTCAAAAAAAAGAGCAAAAACTAGAAGCAGAAAAGGGAAAGACTCTGTATACATCACCTAAGATGGAATGAATCTAGTTTGGAGGAGGGAAAAACGATGCTCCAGTGTTAACCAAAAAATAAACAAAATCCGTCTTGCCAAAAAAAAAAAAAACCACCCACCATACCGATTCCTTTTTGGGGGGATGAGTAGATAGAATTGCCTTTTTTTTTTGCCCAGAGAAATAATAGCAGCTGGGCGTTTCTCATTTGTTTAGTTTAAGATTAATAATAGGAATTAAAAGCAAGGAAATTGGATTCAAGCCTGAGTTGATAGCCCCACAAGGCTCTGTGGGAGACGGCTGTAAACCTGTTAAGGAAAGGTGTCTTACTTGCTGATTGATTATAAAATGTTCTGCAAGACTTTTTTGGTGATGAACAAGAGAACTACTTAACAAGGCTCTCTGTTTCTATCCAGCCCGAATAACCATCCGGGAGAACGACGTGGACATCTCTGATTCAGATGATGATGAAAGTGAGTGCTTCCTTCTTGTTGTTGCTTTGTACTTATTGGTTGACTCTTTTATCCGTATAGGGACTGGTGGCTCAGTGGGTTAGGACACTGAGCTTGTTGACCAGAAGGTTGGCAATTTGGCGGGTCGAATCCCGAGTGCCGCGTAGCAGAGTGAGCGCCTGTTACTCGTCCCAGCTTCGAAAGCACGTAAAAATTCAAGTAGAAAAATAGGGACCACTCCGGTGGGAAGGTAACAGCGTTCCGTGCGCCTTTGGCGTCCAGTCATGCCGGCCACATGACCACGGAGACGTCCTCGGACAAGCGCCGGCTCTTCGGCTTTGAAACAGAGATGAGCACCGGCCCCTAGAGTCGGAAACGGTTGCAGTCTTCCAGAGCCAGGTGGTGCAGTGGTTAGAAGGCAGCGTCGCAGGCTAACTCTGTCAGCAGTTCGATCCTGACCTGCTCAAGGTTGACTCAGCCTTCCATCCTTCCGAGGTTGGTAAAATGAGGACCCAGATAGTTGGGGGCAATATGCTGACTCTCTAAACCCTTTAGAGAGGGCCGTAAAGCAATGTGAAGCAATGTATAAGTCCCAGTGATGTTGCTGCTGTTATCACCATTTGCAATCTCTCCCAGCCAGTTTCCGACAAGCCAAGTCAGTGGGGGTAGGTTAGATTCATTTAAGAACGGCACAATTTATTTAACAACTGCAGTTATTCGCCTGACAATCATGGCAAAAGAGGTCATGAAATTGGGCCCAACTAGCTTAGTGGAAATTGTGGTATAATTTTGAATGTGTCGGTTTTGTTCACTGTTCAAAATCTAGAGACTGGCTCAGACATTATGACAAGTTGAACGATTGCTCCTCCATGATTGTGTAGATCTCTTTTGCAACCCTCCAATCCAGTGGCCAGCATTTTTTTCAAGTGCAGCCTTTTCTGAACATGGTGTCTGCTGGAAGTACTTCAGATTCAAAAAAAAAAAACAAAGGTGTCTCATATATACTAGGTGTCAGGTTCCGACAGATGAAACTCTTCAAAGAACTTCGAGGCATTGTTTACCTTAAAGAATCTTTATTCGAGTAGCCTAGCCTCGGCACATACATGGTTGAAGCCCAAATCTGAATTCTCCTCCCCTTAGCACATAGTATCAAACACAATTCCCTCCTCTAATTAGCAGTCATAAATCACATTCTCCAATTAGTTTGAAATGCAGGCTTTCCCTCCTGTTGTCCAACCCGCCATTTCTTATCATCTCTTATTTCAAAAGCCCCTGAATTCACACACACTTACAATATTGTTATGTCTAACTAACTCCCATCACATTCCTCCTCCTCCTCTCAGTATCATCTAGTTCTAAGGGTAAAGCATAGGAAAGAAAAAGGCTGCATCTCCATACGTTGTCAAAGCAAGAACATCCGATGTTAGCAGCGTTGAGATCAGGGATAAATAATATAGTAGCAATGAACCACGTCTAAAATAGAAGCCTACTTGTATCCGTGATCTTTCTGGGTTAACAGTTGTGTTGTTTTTCAATCTCCGCAGATGTTGTCGAGAGCTTCACCACCTGCCACAGAGCTTTACAGACAATTGTGAAATATGTCCCGTTGTAAGTTAAATATCTTTGATTTTTCTGTGCCAGAGAAGACATGGTCGAACAGAGGGAGGAGAAAGATTGGCAGAACCTAGGGGTGGAGTGAAAAGAGGGATCAGCCTAGAATCCCTACGTAGTCACAACCCTCTTGAGTCAGTTGGCCCTTATCTGATTCTAAGCTGATGCCAACCATTAATCAAGAAGATTCCTGTGTATAGGCCTTTAAGCAATGAAAGTTTAATTGAAGCTTCATGTGTGGACCAGGTCTTTTGCACTTGACATTAACTCCTCTTCCATCAGGCTGACCTGGACTGACAGGGATTTTAATTATGTTTTTAATTTTTAACTTATTTTAATTTTAATTTATTCTACTGGGGACATTAATTGTAATTTCTTTTTAACTTCTGCATTATTATATTTTATTGTGGTTAGCCGCCCTGAGTCCTTCGGGAGATAGGGCGGCATACAAGTTCCAATAATAAAATAAATTACATGGCTCCATCCAAACAGGATTCCAGAAATTATCAGCCACGTCCTGCCATGTGTTCAATTGGGAAAGATATCCCACCTTATAAACATGTTACAGTTAAAAAGCAGTCCCCTGACCTCACCATAAACCCAGCCCTATACGTAACAGGTGATAAGACCTCATCCTATCTGGTGTTAAGTCCTGGTCACTCAAATATTGCCACTCCATGTTACATCTTCAAAGGGAATGTTTATTATTTTCTGACATTATTAAACAATTTTCTATGGCTTGCCCAGCTCTCACACAGGTGACTCTGGTCAGCTTTTACGATATTAAGAATCTACAACATAAAAACCCATAACCCCCACCCACCCACCCACCCTACCTCTTGGTAGCAGCCATGGGGGTCAAATCACCATCTGTGTTTGCTCTTCTAGACTTTTGTTGCATTCTTAAACATGGTACTCGTCGCGACAAAATGAATGAAGGCTGGGTTTGCTTATCTGTTGCTTATATTTTCTGCGTTGTAGGACACCACAATTTCTCATGCCAGTGCTGGCCGAAAAATTTCCCTTTATTAACAAATCAGAAAGAACTTTAGTAAGTACCCGATTTTCTGCAAATGAGGATTCTTTAGTGCTTTTGGTATCTGCTGTTCATTTAATTGGAAGGTCTCTTGAAAATCTACTATTGGATCTTGCTGTCTCCGAAACACCCTGAAGGGTCGTCAGGATTGTTCCTTCAAAGGAAGCTTTCTTCTCCTTGGAATATTTAATGATTGATTTTGTCTACCTTTGCTAAGCCCAATGTGTTTCCTGCAGTTTTGTTTTCCTGTTTGTGTCGTGATTTTAATTTGTACATCGTGGCCTGTCACTTACTGCTTGCTATATGTGGAATAAAGAAATTGCAACTTAAGAAAACCATAAATAAATCGATTATGTATGAACCCAGTCTTGCTTTCTCAGATAAAATATCTCCAATAGATACGGAGGTTGGGTCTGAGCAGTATGATTAAAAACTGGATTTTTAAAAAGGCTATTTAAATCTGGGATGATTCTAAAATTGGGTTTAAAAATTGGAAGGTCCTGAAATTTATTTTTTCTAATTTTCTAGATGTAATTTTTTTTTTAAAAAAAAATTATGGTGTTTTCATGGGGAACTCTTTCATTTCAGCAATGTTACCTCCATAATATACTGCGAATAAGCGTATATATCCCAGCCTTGAGGCACGACATTTTGGAGCTGGTTATTGAGAAGCTGCTAAAAATTGATGTAAGTATAGAATGCTGTAAACGGGTTTTTATACAGAGCCTCTGTAGTTCCCTTGCGAAAACTGTTTTAACTTTGCAAACTTCATATTTTTCAGTAAGTGATGCTGGTATGTGTGTATTTACTAAAGTGTTAGGCAGTAAGATAAGTGAAGGAATATGCTTGTTACGCACTGATAAAGCAGAATATTTGCAGATCAGGGTTGAAATGAGGGCTCCTTGGTGCTCTCTGAGCTTGGTTGTTTTCTTGCAGACATTTCATGACCCAAACTAGGGTAACATCATCAGTGCTAGAGGAGTAAGGGACCAAGAGCAAAGCTCACTCCTTCTAGCACTGATGATGTTGCCTAGTTGGGTAATGAAACGTCTGCAAGAAAACAACCAAGCTCAAGAGAGCACCAAAGTCCCTTCGCTTATTATATAGTTCTATACCTTGACTGGAAGGGACGCGGTGGCTCAGTGGGTTAGGACGCTGAGCTTGTCGATCAGAAGGTCGGCAGTTTGGTGGGTCGAATCCAGAGTGCCGTATAGCAGAGTGAGCGCCTGTTACTCGTCCCAGCTTCTGCCAACCTAGCAGTTCGAAAGCACGTAAAAATGCAAGTAGAAAAATAGGGACCACTCCGGTGGGAAGGTAACAGCGTTCCGTGCGCCTTTGGCGTCTAGTCATGCCGGCCACATGACCACGGAGACGTCCTTGGACAAGCGCTGGCTCTTCGGCTTTGAAACGGAGATGAGCACCGGCCCCTAGAGTCGGAAACGACTAGCACGCATGTGTGGGAGGAACCTTTACCTTTACCTTTACCTTGACTATAACTTCAGAAATTCTTAAGCTCATCTCATTTTAATTTGACAGGTAAGTGCCCCAAGAAAAGATATTGAAGCTGCCGAAGAAGATGAAGAGGGAAACGTTGAGAAGGGACTCTTCAATATGGTAAGTTGGCTCATTAAACAATATTAATACACAGACACACACACTTGTACACACACACATTTTATCCTAAATCTTTCAGGCCAGATAGTTTTCACCCTTTATGGAATAGTACCTTATCAGGAAATGTAATCAATTTTTAATCTCGGAGTTGATTCCCATTGTTGCTTTGAAGTTTTCTTACTCAAATCGTAACTGGATGGGTTTTATTGTACCCTGCATCGTGTACTGACAGAAAAATGACACGTGCTGTGTTCTTCGGGAGTGTGACCTCAGAGGCTACATATAGGTTGGGCCATGGTTGCCCTTCTTTATCTGAACTTGTAATTGCAGCCCCAAAGTTGGATCTGTACGGTTTTCAACTCAAACCAAATAAACCTTGATGTAACCCAAGTGTCTTGGAGACCACAGTTTGTAGCTTAGCTTGGGTAAAGGGTTATTCACAATCCATTACTCAGAGTGCAAGCCTTAATCTAACGTGCAAGCGACTTAAAACGGGCAAGTACATTTTCACTTAACCCATCCTTTCTGTGAACCGCTACGGCAAATTACAGGTAGTCCTTGGGTTACGACCACAATTGAGCCCCAAAACATATGTTACTAAGTGAAACATTTGTTAAGTGTTCCCCCATTGACTTTGCTTATCGGAAAGTCACCAAACGGGATCGCCCGATCCTGGGACACTTCAGTCATCATAAGTATGAGTCAGTCGGCCAGCCTCTAAACTTTGATCACATGACCATTGGGACACTGTAACGGTGGCGTGTGTGAAAAAAAACAACGGTCGTAAGGGCCGTTGTAACTTTGAACGGTCACTCAATGAACTGTTGTAGGGCAAGGACTATCTATCTAGCCGGGTTTTTTGTTTTAACAGGATGAAGATGGGGAGAATCCGGAGAAGAATGACATCATGGCTCACCCCATTGCGGAACGCCTTGACATCTTGATGAGTGTGATGTTTTCCTACATTAAAGATGTATGCTACGTTAATGGTAATAAAACCTGGGGCAGTTTCCCAGCATTGTTTGGCAGTAGGAAGCCCACATAGTTGAGCTGAGCATTCAGGCTTAATGTAGGCGACCGCTTGAAAGGAGTGCCTTGACGATGTTATAGTGCAGGGGTCTTCAAACTTGGCCCTTTTATGACTTGTGGACTTCAACTTCCAGAATTCCTCAGCTAGGCACACTGGCTGAGGAATTCTGGGAGTTGAAGTCCACAAGTCATAAAAGGGCCAAGTTTGAAGACCCTTGTTGTAGTGTATTGCCCTCGTTCATAATTTGGGCATGCAAGTGGAAAATGTGTCATCCTTTAGTTCCCCCTGAACTTTTAAGACTTGTGGACTTCAACTCCCAGAATTCAGGGCTGGCTGAAGAATTCTTGGAGTCGAAGTCCACAAGTCTTAAAAGTTGCCAAGTTTGAAGACCCCTGCTTTAGTTCCATGACTTCTGCTCCTCTTCAGCCAATTCAAATTCTTCTAATTAAGAGCAGTCATTCTTCCCAGCTTCATGCTTTTCGATGGAAGCGCCTTTTGGCGTGTTAATGATAAAATGTTCAGCCCCTGAAAGTTGGGCAAATTAGCATCCTGTTTAAAAGTTCCTCCTTTTTCTCAGCATATAATTCTAGGGACATAAATGTTTTTATTCCTAGGGGAAATTGAGGTGGGCAACACCAAAGACTTATACCGGGACCTTGTGGCTGTATTTGATAAGCTGATTTTGACAACCCATGGATCATGTCACGTGCAGTTCATCATGTTCTATCTCTCTAGTTTCAGATTGGTAAGTAGTCAAACTTTTATTCCCTTCTCATGTTTGTCCCTCCCTCTTAACTGGATATTCTTGTCCTTTATTCCAAGGAAACTTGAAACTGGATAAAACTTACCAAGTTACCTCCTGCTATCCACCTTACCCCCAAATCCCTGACAGAAAACTGCTTTTGGTTTCACTGGACAAGAAGTACATTGGGAATTATGGATGCATTTATTCTGTTCCTTTGACATTGTTTACTTTATTGTCCTATTAATTTACTCCTGTTTCCACGCCTTTTCATTTTTCTTCCTTTTTACTGTTGCAAGCCGCCTAGAGTAGCCCTACAGCGAGATAGACGGCAAATAAATTCAACAAATAAATAAAACAAAGGTTTGATTCCAACTTCCCATTATTTATAGCTAATCTTTTCCCTTAACCCGAGTGATACCTGTGGCCACTGCCCCAGCCTTAATAGCAGCGTATGTCCTCCTGTGCCCTACAGGTAATCGCAGAAGCTTTCGCGGAACATCTCTGGAAAAAGCTACAGAATCCAAATGTTCCCGCTGTGATCCGGCAAACCACCGGGAACTACATCGGCAGCTTTTTGGCACGGGCCAAGTTCATTCCCATTGTGTAAGTAGGTCACAAGAGTCATCCTTGGACAGGTGAATCTGCCAAGTAGGGCTGCATCCAAAAGCGTAAAAGTTTCTTTTTGGATTATATCCTTGCCGAACCTTAGGAAGAAGGCTAAGGCCGAGAGGTAGTCTGAATTTCTAAGACTGAATCCTCAATCTTGCTATTCCTAATCCAGGATGTCAACCCACTTCCGGTCACAAAATAAAGGTTCTTTTTTTTTTTCCTTTTAATCATTTCAGGACAGTGAAAGCCTGCCTAGATCTCCTGGTCAGCTGGCTGCACACCTACATTGACAACCAGGGCACGGGCTCCCGAGCGTTTTGCGACGTTGCGCTCCATGGTCCGTTCTACGCAGCCTGCCAGGCTGTGTTCTACATAGTCATCTTTCGCCACAAGCAGATCCTGGATGGAAACCTCAAGAAAGGTGACCAGAAATTCACCAGGCCAGGAGAACGGGTGGGCAGAAAATCTCTTGCTTCTGGCCCAGATGTCGGAGAGCCTGTGGGTGGAGTCAAGAGAGGAATCAGCCTAGAGCAGTGATGGTGAACCTATGGCACAGGTCCACAGGTGGCATGCAGTGCCCTCTCTGTGGGCACACACGCCGTCGCCCCAGCCCTAGGCCTTCAGCTAGGTTTTATAAAACCTTTTCACTTTAGGCCTCCGCCGCCATATGCCAAAAAAAAAAAAAGGTTCAATCAATCAATTTCAACTTCTCATGGGGAAAAAAAAGATCTCACAAAGTTGGAATTGATTGATTGAACTTTTTAGTCCCACCCAATCTGCCGTTACCACCGCAGCCACGCCCACCCAATTGACTACACCCCCCCCGCCCCCCCCCCCCTCCCCGACGATACATAAGTGGCTTTTGGGTTGCAGCTTCGGCACTCGGTCTCTAAAAGGTTCGCCATCACGGGCCTAGAGTCATGACATTCCCACAAACGGTCTACTTTTTTCAGTGCTGGCTCAAAACTTTTTCCGGCGCTTTTGTAACTTCGAAAAAGCCACTCAACAAATGGTCGTAAATCAAGGACTACCTGGTGTGCATTGTTCACACGTTGCTCGACTTAAGGATCTGCTAAGCCAGATTCCCCAGAGAACAGTGTCTTTTGGAAACCTCTGCAATGTCAGAAGAATTTAGTTGTGCCCCTCTTAGAATTAAATTCTGTAAAATGTAGCACAGCATAGCAAGCTCAGACTCAGTGTAGTGAATTGCTCTGGTCTTTTGTTTACAAGGTTTGGCCTACCTACAAAGCTTAAACTTTGAACGTATTGTTCTGTGCCAACTAAATCCCCTGAAGGTCTGCCTGCCAACCATTGTGAGCCTCTTCGCTGCCCTTACCAGGTACAGTTGTTTTCTGTCTTGCAAAGTTTATTTATTAAAATGTGTTTATTTCCTTACATCAACGATTTCTAAAAATTTGGAGTGTGTTCTAGAGGGACTCTGTCCATTTATTGAGTGCATGTAGAAATGGGGTGATGGTGAGGGATACATTTTTCCCCCCTCCTTTCTTCTGTGTTTTAAATCAGTTTCAGGCAGGGGTGTCCAGCCTCGGCAACTTTTAAGACCTGTGGACTTCAACTCCCAGAAGTCCCCAGCCAGCCGTGGGGATTTCTGGGAGTTGAAGTCCACAAATCTTCAAGTTGCCAAGGTTGAACAACCTTGGTCTTAAGGCAGGGGTAGGCAACCTTGGCTCTTTTATGGCCCGTGGACTTCAACTCCCAGAATTCCTGAGCCAGGCACGCTGAGGGGAAAGGGAGAGGTTTCCAAGCTGAGCCAGGAATTCTGGGAGTTGAAGTCCACAAGTCATAAAAGAGCCAAGGTTGCCTACCCCTGGGCTAGTCCCAGCCCAACACACCTCACAGGATTGTTGCTGTGGGGGAAATAGGAAGATGTGTCAGATATCTCAGGTGCTTTGTAGAAGCAGGATACCTTTATGAAGGGGCCAAAGTTTACCTCATGCTGGCTCAGGACTTCTGGGAGTTGAAGTCCACGAGTTGTAAAAGAGCCAAGGTTGCCTACCCCTGGTCTAAGGCATTTCTTGAATGCAAAAAATGTAGAGATATCTCTTCTGCAGCTCCTGCTCTAGCTCAAACAGAGAAAGGATTTGATCCAGAAATGTTTATTACCCTGTCAAAATGAATTTATTTATTTTTTTTGGGGGGGGGGGGAAGGGGGAGACAGAGAGATCCAGATCTTGGGCCTACTCCATTTCCACGTTCTTAGCAACCTCATATTTTCCTTCTCTGAACCTGGAAGAGAGAGAAAATATACTTGTTTGAGATTGGGGGGGGGGGGGGAACGTTTCTGTTTCTTGGCGGAAATTCCACCCTTATTTCACTGACATCCTGGGCTTCTTCTCCCAAGCATTTCAGGCCTTGTTATCCACAAAGAGAGGAAAACTAAGGAAAGAGAAGACGATATTTATTTATTTTATTTATTTTAATTCCATTTATATCCCGCCCTTCTCCGAAGACTCAGGGCGGCTTACAAGCTTAGCAGTAGCCTTCATTCTATGTATATGCCTGCTTGTTAGGGCTTTCACACACACCCCCAAGCAGCATTATTACAAAGCTTAATTGCCCCCAACAATCTGGGTCCTCATTTTACCTACCTCGGAAGGATGGAAGGCTGAGTCAACCTTGAGCCTGGTGGGACTCGAACCTGCAATAATTGAAGGCAGCTAATCTTGGAATGAGCCAAGAGAAGGTGCCAGGGAGCCTTTGGAAGCTTTTCTCTGCGAAATGTAGATGAAACAGGTTGATGGCTGTTTGTGAATTTATTCATTTATTTATTTAAAAAAAATATATCAGTTTTTCTCTTTTCCTCCTCCTCCTCCTCCTCCTAGGAAGTACCAGGTGGCCTTCTGCGACACCGTCATTGAAAGAAACCGGAGGCAAGTCTTGCCAGTTGTCCGAAGCAGCTGCGGAGGAGAGTCTGTTGAGACAGTCACAAACCCCCTTGACAGTTTTTTCCCCTTTGATCCTTACATCCTTAAAAGGTACCTTGCTGAGAAGTGGGTAACCCTCAGCTGAAACACGCCTTTTTTTTTTAAATTTTTTCTGTTGTTGTTCTTTTCAATTCCGGCGGGCAAGCTGTAATATTTTTTCCCCCTATGTGTCTCATTTTCTGCCCTCCAGACACACCGGATATTCCCTGTCAGCAGTCGTAGCCCATGGCTCTGCTGGCTAGGGATCATGGGAATCGAAGTCCATCATGTCTGGGAAGGGTCAGGTAGCGAAATACTGATCGCTCTGCTTTGAAAAGTCCAAGGCAACTCAGTTTTGGCCCACGTGATCTACGTGAAAAAGGGATTGTGCTCTTAATCAGTTGCGCCAGGTGTAAAAAGAGCAAAAAGGATAGGCGGTGGTGACTTCTGAATGTCCATACAGAGACGTCCTTAGCAATGCTTTCTTAAATTTTGAAATATACAGCCCATCTCCTGACTGACCTTTGAGGTTGCTGTATTTTTGCGCAAGCTGAGATCCCTAATCTAGAGCCAAGCTTGGAAGACCATTTCTCGTTATATCTCTTTTCTTTTCGTGCACCTTGGATATTTCTCAGCTGTGCTTCGTCGCTGTCCAACTCGGACTCCCAGCACAGCTGTGTCTCAGCCGGAGCCCGAGTAGAGGGGCCGGGCTCCTCGTCAGATAAATGTCACTCCAGGCCCCTCCTTCTCTGATTCCTCAGCCTCGGCTGCCCGATCCACTGGCTGGCGAGGAATCACAACATTCAGTTCCTGTTAAGCAACACCTCGGGTTTGTCTGCCCTCTTCCTTATCCCCTCTTTAATAATAAATAATAAACCTTTATTGTCAAAGTACAACATGTGTACATTGAGATTAGCTGAGCCTCCCCCCGTGCTCTCTCCCCCCAACACACAGTGACAACAAACCCTCCATACTACCACACCATGTGAACTAACTACACCACACACCGGCCTCCCAAGTCAATTCTGCATAAGATTATGTCCCATTTAAAAGCCTAACAGCCCACGGATAAAAGCTATTTTTCAGCCTGTTGGTACGGCTGGCTATACTCCTATATCTCCTACCGGATGGTAGGAGAGTAAAGAGATACCGTCCAGCGTGTGAGTCATCCCTGAGAATCTTCCTCACTCTTCCAAGGCAACGAGCCCTGGCGATGTCATCCAGTGGTGTCAGGGAACAGCCCACAATGTCTTGTGCTGTGCTCACTACCCTCTGTAATACTTTCCTATCCGTGGCTGTCAGATCAGCATGCCAAACCACAATACCATACGAGAGGACGCTCTCTATAGTAGACCGGTAAAAGAGAGTCATTAGCTGTTGTTCTACCCTGTTTTTCCCAAGACCCTAAGAAAGTGAAGCCTCTGTTGGGCCTTTCTAGCCACCGAGTTGTGTTAACTTTCCAGGTCAGATCTTCACAGAGGTAGACTCCCAGAAATTTAAAGGAGGAAACTCACTCTATACAGTTCTCCCCGATGTAAAGTGGGGCAGGTTCCTCCTTTTTTCTCCGGAAGTCTAACACCGTCTCTTTTGTCTTGCCGATGTTTAGGTGCAAGTTGTTGTTACCACACCATATGGATAATTTTTGTACCTCCGCCCTATATGCTGTCTCATCCCCACCTGTAATAAGACCCACCAGGTCTTTCTCCTGTACATTACAGATCAAAGAACACAATCAATCCTCTGTATCAGTTTTGGGAAGAGCAGAGTGCCGAGGACCTCAAAGAGACCGCAGAACCCATCGCTGAGGTGAGCAGTTTCATTCAAGCTCCATCAGCAGTTTTCCTTGTGAAGGATATTTTGCTTCTCCCTGGAGCTGGGAAGTTTGTTAATTCCGGCATATCGGGGAGGCTTTCAGTTGAAGGAGGTCATCTTAGATCAGCAGTCAGGAACCTCCCAAGTTCCCGACGTTGTGAAGTCCAGAATCTCCACCCTCCTTCAACATTGGCCCTACTGAGAAGCAACCGCCCCACAAACCCAGGAGAGAGAAATGATGACAAACAAATTGGGAAGCGGTTGCGTTTTCTTTTCTTTAAAAGCAGCGTTTCCAACATTCCTTGGCCTTTTGAAGCTGTGTGGACTTCAGCCGGCCAGGATTCTGGAAGTTGAAAGTCCAACTTGGCCGAATTTGGCAGGTGTACTGCTTTAAGCCGTCATATGGCCGTTTTCTTTTTTCTCTCTCAAACCGTTGTGTGTTTTTGCGCAGGGCAAAGGCGAAGAGGAAGACGATTTCTTGAGGGGGGAGACTCCCCAAAATGAGGGCCTGATCAGCGTGACGCCAAGCTCCTTCAACGCGCTCCTTCAGAATTCAGAAACCGATCTCGGATCGCCACCAGTTGAATTGCAGTTGCAGCTCTGATCTTTTGACAACCACAGCTTAGCAACAACATTTATATTTGAGAGACCCTCGGCAGGAGATTTGGGAGGGGTGAGGGAGAATCGTTTCTAAATTCTTCATTTCTTGCAATAATTCAGATATCAAAACTGAAAGTTTGCCTCGTGGACAGGATGATACGTTAAGCTTTTTGTACTTATTTGCCACAAAAAGCTGCAAAACGCCTTTCACATTATTATTTTTTTTGTTTTCCTTTTGTATTTCCCTATTTTAGGGCAGGTGCCCTAAGATTAAACACAGGACTGTGATTCAGAGAACGATAGGGCGGCATGTTGATGCCTGTGGATTAAAAAGGCCAAAAGAATGCGGCAGTTTTAAAGCAAACGTGCTAATCGGAACACGGAGACTGCTGCTTTGGGTTTAAAAAAAAAAAATAGGCTTACTTTGAACAGAGCTTTTACAAGATTCCTGCTTAGTCGGAGAATACGATGAGAGTGTCAAAAGTGACGCCAAAACAATTTGAGAGCCTCCTATTCACGGGAGTTGCATAAAATGAGATTTGTGCTTATTCTGACTTTGTTCCTGAGTTTCCCTGTGTCAAAAGGACAGGAGAGTATCTGCTTTGCTTTGTATACAAAAATACTGGCGTGACAGCTGACCCATCAAAACCATCATCCAGTGGCCCGTGGCACTGAACACAAAGGAAGTAAGCCAGCTGGAGTAGTGTTTAGCCAGCTGTGTGGGCACACAACTAAAACCTTGCTGTTGTCCCACAGCTGCTGCCAAGTGTGAGACTTGCCCTAACTCTGCTGTTTAGCCTACCGACTCTTAAAGTTTTAGCTTCAGTAGTGTGTGTGTGTGTGTGGTTGTACGGTAGCCAAAGGGTGAAAAAAAATCACAGAAAGAGGATTTGCCATGATTGAAATTTCGATAGACAGCCTGTTCACCTGTTCCCTCAAATTCCAGCAATTCAGATTTCAAATGATGGCTTTTGGGAGCTGTCTTCCGGCATTATGGAAGTATCTCTCCAAGGACAGGTAATGATGTAGTTCCCAAACACTGGCTTGCAAGCCCCTAGGTGGGACAGAAGTAAATCTGAGGCGGGAGGGAGACACAAATTGGGAGGGGCGAATGACTTGTAGATGCTAAGCAGAATGTTTTTTTAAGCTCTCACTCATACTTTTGTCTGGATAAGCTGATAATACTTGGCGTGGAGTAAATCACTTGTCTTCAGATCGCAGTCCCATTTTGCCTGGGCAGACCAAAAAGCAAAATGTACAATTTCTGCTATTTAAAAAAATAATAATAACCCAGGCCAATGTGGAGCGTGAAGCCAGAGTGGTCATCTCAAAAAGAAAAGCCACGTCTCTGGAATCTTGCAAGCAAATGCTGCTTTTTCATTAAAATGAAAAAAAAAAGTTTTGTTTTCTTTCCAATGAAACTCTTTCGCTTTACAAAGCTTGAAGATTATGTCATTCATTATAGAGATTAAACATTATTTATTAAATGAATGTTTTTCTTTTGTTGGCTCAACCATTACCCTTTTGAAATTATTAGCATACAAATTTATTTCTTTAGAGCAGGGGTATGCAACCTTGGCTCTTTTATGACTCATAGACTTCAACGTCAGCTATGCTGACTCAGGAATTCTGGGAGTTGAAGTCCATGAGTCATAAAAGAGCCGAGGTTGCCTACCCCTGGTTTAGAGGATTTAGCGATTTCTTGGCCTTTTGCTTATGTGGGCATCGGTCTCTCAAAAAGTCCAAATTCAACTTTATAAACTAGAAGCTTGGCATCAAATGTTGGATTGCTGCTTATTAACAGAATTTCCACTCATCTTGGGTTGCAATAAAGGCGGTCCTTTTTTCTGCAGCAGATTTTCTACAACCGCACCTCAAAAAACATCTGGGGTGATCTCAAGAGGAAGGTTGATCTGCTTAAGAGGTGACCCTCCACACTGGTTTTACCTAGAGCGGATCCTCCTTAGGTTCCTTCTGAAATATGGCTGAGAAACTTTTGAGTCAATTTGGTAGAAAGGTTAAAAGTGCCAGCCTAGAAACTAGGAGACTGTGAGATGTAGTATCGTTAGGCGTGAAAGCCAGCTGGGTGCCTGGTTCAGTTCCTCCGTCTCTCAGCCCAATCCAACTCAGCAGCATTGTGGGGAGAGTAGGAGGAGGAAGGTGTATTATTTATGTTCCCTGCCTTGAGTTGTGTATATAAAAGGGATTTTTAAAAAAATGTTCCCATCTTCCCCCTAGTGGTAAGGGAGGGTAAAGCCTGCACAGATCAAATAGCAGGAAGCTGTCTATTAAAGACACAAGAGCCCCAATAAGACAAAGGGATGCTTTGCCTTTGCAATTTTTTTTTATGACTCACTGGCACAGAGAAAATGAAGGGAGAGTAGGTACAATTCAGTTCAGTGAAGAACAACTTCACAATATCCTTCGCCAGCAAAGTCGGGCACATACAGGGTAAAGAATATAAAGCATATTTGCACATTTGAAACAAAAATACCCCCAACTCACCCTGTGCAAGCATCCGAATATGATCTACGGGGTACCAATTTCTGTGCTTTTTAAGAATGAGACCTCAAAACAAGATTTTATCGGGACTTTTTCAAAGAGCTCCTTGCCCCTTTAAGGGCAAAAGGTTCTTCCTGTATAATTAACTTCACCTCCTTACCTTCACAGCTCTTACCGGAGTTGTCTTTGCGGGGTTGAAAAAGTGAGTCGGAATGCTTTTCTTAGAAAGGTTGGATTGAATTTTGATTGTTGTCCTACTGCGTTCTACAGTTTTTCTCGCTCCCAACAAGCAGTCAATAAGTGTGGAGGGACAGCTATCACCTTGGTCTCCCCTGAAGACTTGCATTGGGCAATGTAGAACCAGGAAGGAGAGGAACTCTAGATAAAGATGAACAAGCCACGTTTGGCTTACATTGCGATTGAATAAGCTGCATGCTTTTATAACCCGCACTTATTAGCTCCAGGCAGTGAAGCTAGAATTTACTTTCTCTTGATCACCCTCAAGACAAGATGAATGATATCAGCTATTAAAGTAATAAAGACCCCATTGGCTCTGCCCAATGAATGAGGTAATAATGAAGCCCTTATATTTTTAAGGTGTGCAAAGATTAAGATGGATTAAGATTAAGCAGACAAGCAAAACACGCAGAGACAGACAGCTCTCTATTTCGACAGACTTCATGATGAACAGTTTTAGGATAATGAATCTTTGTAAGTGCATTTTTGATGAACAACTAAGATTCCATAGTCTTAAAACCAGGGTTTCATGAATTAAATCTGTTATTCAAAGTAAGTGCATTGGCCTCAATGGAGCTTGAGTCCTACTACATCTAATTTAAGTCTGATTAGGATTAGATTAGAATAGAATAGAGCTGGAAGGGACCTTGGAGGTCTTCTAGTTCAGCCCCTTGCTCAAGCAGGAGGGCCTATACCATTTCAGGCAAGTGACTGCCTAGCCTCTTCTTAAAAACCTGCAGTGATGGAGCGCCCACGATTTCTGGTGGCAAGCTGTTCCACTGGTTAATTGTCTTCACTGTCAGGAGGTTTCTCCTTAATTCCAGGTTGCTTCTCTCTTTGATCAGTTTCCAACCATTGTTTCTTGTCCTGCCTTCTGGTGCCTTGGAGAATAGGTAGACCCCCTTTTCTTTGTGCAACCCCCTCCCCTGCTCCATAATCTCGGTATGCCTTCTGCTAGTGTCTGTTTTATGCACATTTTAATTAGCATATGTTACTCCTTGGAGTAGAAATTACGGGGAAACAAGTTCAATAGGCATCAATATTTTATCAGGAACTTGCTTGGGAATTTAGCTACCTGTTTATATTACCTGTACTTCAAGTTGTCCCTCTAGTCCTTTTTGGGAAAATAAAAAGAGTTTTGCCAAAGATTCAAAGGAAGAGATGAAGGGATTGGACCCCGTTTGTGTTGTCCTCCGGCAATCTGGCGGGAATGTGTAATTTGCAATGGTTCCAGGCAGCACCCCCAAATTCTCTGGGTTTTGGGGTTTTTTTAGCAAAATGAAAATCTTGCTTGCACCTGGAGGTCTTGGGTATAAGGAAGAAGGCAGCCCAGCTTAAGCCTGCATGCCCGTTTCTGCTTATCCCCGACACTGTTTTTAATAACGGCAGACAGGTAAACCGTTAGCATTGAGTGGAGAATGACTTCTCTAGCTGGAGTTAGTTCAGGGTACTAATAAACAGCTGGAAAAGAACAGCCATGCTCCCCAATGTCTGTCCTCCTCCTTCAGGAGTCATTGAAACAACTTCTCGAGATGTTGCCCTCTTCTTCTTGGGAGTGCCAAAATATCAGCGCGGGCTGTTTGCCCTTTGAAAGCTATTTCTCCTTCGCAGGAATCACAGGTGAGTTTTGAAAAGCCAACCCAATGCGAAAAAAGCAAAGCACTCAAAACAGAAGTCTTGTAATTGAAATGACTCCCCCAATTGAAGTTGCTGTCAGCGCAGAAAGCTCCTTCTAAGTCTGAAGCTCCGTTGATACAGCCTGGCTCCAGAGCTGCTCCCCTTTGCCAACTTTGTGTAAGACCTTGAGTCATAAACTAACTAAATGGATTATCTTGACCTGCTGAACCACACAAAAATAACTCATCATGGTTTTTTGTAACCAAACGTGTCCACTTGCTACTGCTAGGTCCCTCAACCGATCTGGCTAGTGTTTCTATCTGCAGAAGTTCTAAAAAAGGCTTCATTGCATCATATATACCCTGCAGATATTTTTTTGCTGAACTTCACAGACTTGGAAGGCATCCCCTCAAAACGATCTAATTCAAAAGCTTACAGCAGTCTCTCTCTTTGCAGACCCAGAAACGCCAAACTTAACAGCAGAGAAGCCACAGGTAGATGCCACGTATTTAGGAGACCCCTTGGAAGGAGCCTCAACTGGAGTCAACGTGCTGAACATGTAAGTGACGCCATCAGCCTCCACTTCACTGGTTCCCATCTCTGGAGGTTGAAATAATGGAGGATATTGGGAGATGTCACCTAGGGCGATGCTTTGCATGCGTAATGTCCTAGGTTGAGTCCCTCACATCTCCAGAGAAGATGGAGAACACTCTTTGTGAAATGCTGGAGAACTCCTTAGTCACTTACTCATTGGGATTGAACAGTGCAAACTATGTTTTAACTATAGCTTGTGAAACAGTGGAAAAGGTGGTGAACCTCAGCCAGATAATCTTGAGATTCTAGTTGATGACAAACGTTCTGTCTTCATTGACCCAGGTTTACCCAACCCAGAGACATTCAGAAACTTCAGAGGAGGAACATACCAAGAAAGATGCGTTGGACCCCAAAGAATACGCTTGTCTTGGAAATGGTAAAGCACTTCAAACCTTCTCTGAAACATCCGTTACTTCTCCAATAGTTGAAGGAAATCAGCTACTTCCCTTCAACTTTCATTTAGGGTTTGTCTGTTGCATGTAATCAGTTCTAAAAACTGACTCGAGTTGAGATACTTTGAGATCCAGGATTTGGGATAACTTCTTTCAAACAAAATACAATCAGAATCCTTTCTTTGGAAGGTGATGTAATACGATTATCTCCACAATCCTTGCTTTGGACTCGTTCCATAGAATTTCTGGATTCACACCCTAGGTTTAAAGCTCTTCTCCCCACTTCCAACTGCATTTTGCCGGTCAATTCTTCCTCTTCATTCGAAGACCGAAGAGATGTTTTATAGTTAGCAAGAAATGACCAAGCAGTTTGCAGAACATCTGCATGAAGTTTGCTGTCACAAGTCAAGGATGTTTTCCTGCTTTTGAGGTGTCTTGACCTCAAAGATCTCCTGCCGCTGAAGATCATTCTTTACATGAGACCCTTGGGCAAAACACGAGTTCACGTTTGAATCTCCAGCATTGTTTCACTGGTATCTTCTGCAGGAAGGGACCCTGGCCTTGTCCTCCTTGACAGCTGTCTGGGATGGTGCCTCAACATTCACCACACCTTTCCAGGATAGGTGTTACCAGGTGAGCATCTATGCAGACAGAGGTCCATTTTTATCAGGACATGTGTCAACACTGCTAACATCGGATGGTTTTGCATCGACAACAGATGGAGATGCAACCATTTTCTTCTTTTATTATTATTATTATTATTTTAGAGTCGTAACTTTAGAGTTAGATGATGCTGGGGAGGGGAGGAATCATGAGAGTTTAGCTAGACATAATAACATTGAACCTACTGTGAGAACCAAGGTTATTGAAATAAGAGATGATAAAGAATTGGTGGGCTGGAGAACTGGAGGGGAAGCCCAGTGTTTCAAATTAATTGGGGAATTTGATTTATGAAGGTTAACTGGAGGAAGGAACTGTGCTTTGATACTATGTGCTCAGGGGAGGGGAACTCAGATTTTGGCTTCCACTGTGTTAGCGTCGATGCTATGCTACTCGAATAAAGATTCTTTAAGGTAAACAATGCCTCAAAGTTCTTTGAAGAGTTTCATCTGTCGGAAGCAGGACAACATGAGGCCCCAGCTGGAGAATATTTCTGAAAATCTGCATAGTTGCCTTCTGACATTATTCAAAGCAATGTGGATTTGTCTTTCTATCTTTAGTACAGGTAGCCCTCAACGCACAGCCCCAACTGAGCCCCAAAATTTACGTTGCTCAGTGAAACCTCAGTGAATTTTGCCCCATTTTGCGACTTTTCTTGCCACCGTTGCTAAGGGAATCTTTTCTTTATTAAGTTAGTAACGCGGTTGTTAAGCGAATGCTGACTTGCTTGTCAGGAAGTCGCAAAGGGAGGTCACGTGACCTTGGGACACCGCAAACCGTCATAAATACGAGTCAGTTGCCAAGTGTCTGAATTTTGATCACGTGACCCGTAGGGATGCTGCAACGGTTGTGTCAAAAAAACGGTCATAAGTCAGTTTTTTTTTCCCCCAATGCCGTCGGTAATTTTGAACGGTCGCTAAATGAACTGTTGTAACTCAAGGACTACGTAGCCAGTTCCTGGCTTATATGACAACACTTATCTGGGGTAGTATTGAAGGTGCTGAAACTAGAAAATGGGAGATTGTGAGTTTTAGGCTAGTTCTAGCGATTATAGCAACACGCGCGGCTACATGTGTTGGCATACATTCCTTTGGTAGCTTTTTTTTTTTTAAATGAAAATTCTAATTTAAGAAAGATAGAGGAGTTAGTATGCTGCAAAGCAAAATCTCTAAGGCCTCACTATGCTTTCAAGAAAGCTCCGTGGGCATTTTGGGGCAGTAAGAACGACTCCGTTTAGAACGAGAAAGGACAATTTAATTTGGAAGCAGCCACACACCCTGTTTTCATAACCTCAGTTCAGTCTTCAGCAACTGGAAATCCTTTTAAGTTATTGTGAGTTTTATCTGGGTTGCGTTGAGGGACATAAGAGTGAACTGCCCTCTCCTTTCACTTTCTTGACTCTTGTGTCTTTGAGGTTTCCATAAAGCTGAGACCACACCTTCCTGAATTTCTAGAAGCCCTGGCCAAAATCTACGAGGTAAGTGCTCTACCACAATTAAATGTAACCTGTGCGGAATTGAATATGATGCAGAAGATCGGTAGAAGATGGCTAAGGGATATTCAGGAAAGGGCCACAGTCCAGAGACAGGCCGTGTGTCTCCCTAGCGAAAGAATCCTGAGTTCAGGTTCCAGGCTAGGCTAAAAGACACAAGAAGCTGGGTTCCCACGGTTTATTTATTTATGGTCACAGTTGACCGTGATTGCACAATAAGCTAAGCCACGAATCATCCAGTCAGAGCTGAAGAAGCTTCTTGGATGAGAAGTGAAACGTCTTCAAATTAGAACAAGGAGGTCCAGTTGCCTCCTTTGGGTCAGCCTGGATGACTGAGGATCTCCATAGCCACGAATCATATATTTTATTTATTAATCCAATTGGTATAGCCACCCATCTTTGCCTAAGATGACTTTGGGTAGGGCATAACAATGGCATTGCAAACCACAATCGTTGATTCATCCAAGATGCTAAACCAATAAGCTGGCCAACTGCATTATGGCACAGCCTGAGTTACAGACCTTGCCAAAGGTTGGGGTGGTGTAGGATGATCTCTTTTCTTCCTTTCTCTAGGAGCAAAGGCCAGTACTGTAGATAAGTCGGAAATCTTTGGAGGTCGATGGAGACATCTGGAATTTTGCAAAATTTTGGAGATCTGTACAGGCCCTCCTCGGCTTACAACAGTTCATTTAGTGACCGTTGCAAAATGCCAACGGCATTGGCTTATGATGGTTTTTCCACACTTACAACCATAGTAGGATCCCCAGGGTCATGTGACCATCTTTTGTCAAAAGGGGAAGCCGGATTCGTTTAACAACTGCGTTACTAACTTAGCAACTGCGGTGATTCACTCAAGCACTGTGGCAAGAAAAGTTGTAAAAGGAGGCAAAACTCACTTAACAATTGTCTCACTTAACAACAGAAATTGTTGTCGTAAGTCAAGGACTGCCTGTATTCATCCATTATCTTTATTCAGTAGGGGGCAGCTCTAATCCTCCAGATGTTGAACCACAACTGTTAAACCACAGCTAGTGGAAGGTTAGCAACGTCCCTGTCTACAGGGTGCTGTTAGTTGTCCCACTGCCTTGAAACTGATAGACAAAAGCTAGACATTAAATTGAACATTATGAGATTCTACCTAACATTTCATAGGTCCAGGATTCAATGGCTCCAGCAAATGCCTTGTTGCCCACCACAAATTAGAGCCTAAAATAATCCTTAAAATTGCTTTATAGCTCTGTGATAAAGGCAAAAGAGTAGTTGGAAGTTCTCTCTGGATCACTTGCTGAACTATTTTGACTCAGATTCTTCATCTAACCCTTAAAGCCGATGAAAAGAGGTTGAGGAAAGAAGTGTAGCATCTCAGCTGCTCTGGTTATAATCAATCATCCGTAACAACGTCGAAGGATTACTTTGAATGTTCCACAGCTTGCTAAGAAAGCCTTCTTGCTATTTCTTTTTAGATTTTTGTGTTTACTACTGCCAAGCAAGATTATGCTGATCAAATGTTGAAGGTCCTTGGACCCCAGAGGAAGCTAATCAGGTGATGAAGGCTTTGGAACAAATTATGGGGCAAGACAAGACTTGAAGAAAGTTGAAATTCTTGGATCTCTCTCTCTCTCTTGTTAATTGGGGTGTCAATGGCTGGCTATTAAATTGTTGGTTGTTCTTCCCTTGTGTTGCCCATCCTCAGCTCCTAAGTACCTGATAAGCTGGTGGTACGTCAGCCTTCCTGATGGCTGACAAGGAGCCAGTTTCCCAGTGCTTTAATCATTTCCCTGGCTATTTTTGTCCCTACTCAGCCAACAATCTTAGTAGCTGCAAAGTTGAATGTATGTCCTTGTTCATTGCAATGTGAGCCACCAATGAGTTTATCTTCTTTTCTTGTTTTCTTCCAAGGCACCAGCTATATCAAGAGGACTGTCTCTGTAGCCATGGTTCCTATGTAAAGGATCTGTCAGTGGTGGAAAGAGATCTAGACAGGACTGTGGCAGTTGCAACTTACCTGCAAGCATTTCCCTACCAGGTGATGATCAGGTGTGGTACTCCAACATGACATGAGAGAATACTGTTCCATAGCAAGCCATTTCATGGAGTTTTGTAGTTTGGGACAAAGTACTTTGAACTGGAATCGTTCCCTTCAGGCTCTCTGGTAGAACTTTTCTCAATCAACCAGTCCCTGTCTCTTTTTTTAAAAAATGAGGAAGGTGTGTCCTGATTGAATGTGCACCTGGATCCCTTGGGTTCAATAAAATGCTTTCAAATTGGCGGTTGACAACATTTCAAAAGTCAGGGCTAGCTGTTAATAATTTAGAGCAGTGTTTTTCAACCTTGGCAATTTTAAGATGTATAAAACATCAATTCCCAGTGCTGGCTGGGGAATTCTGGGAGTGGGAAGTCCACCCATTTTAAAGTTGCCAAAGTTGACATACAGGATCCTTGATGTTCTCCGAGGTTAGTGGTTTTCTTGCAGACATTTCATGACCCAACTAAGTAACATCATCAGTGCACTGATGGGTAATGAAATTTCTGCAAGAAAACAACCAAGTTCTCCTTCTCTGTAAACTCCACTCCTTTCTAGCACTGATGACGTTACTAGTTGGGTCATGAAACATCTGCAAGAAGACAACCAAGCTCAAAGAGCACCAAGGACCCCACCAAGGACCCCTCCTCCTCCTCCACTTCCACTTCTAGTTCTTTTCTCCACTCTATAAACCCATTCCAGCACTGATGATGTTACCTAGTTGGGTCATGCAACGTCAGCTATCTGCCCAAACATTACAATCTTGGAGAGCTTCTGATTTATGCTTGGCCTCAAATGACGAATGTTCTTGTCTCTTCATAGACATCCAATGTGGTAGTGGTCCCTAAATGGGAGGGCGATTCTCAAGACAAAGAATTGCTTCGTCTTATTCCAGTGCTCCAAAGTATTAGTCAGGCAGTAAGTAAAAGACTTTGTATCAGTCCAAATGAATGGAGAAGCCACAGAGCTGAATGGATAAAGGCTTAAGAGTGGTGAAATTATACGCTAAAAAGCTTCCAGCTTTTTATTAATGCTTCCCAACCTCTTAACTGGAAACTTCAAATGGAATCGTAATGAAACCCACCAGCAGATGGCTATCCACCTTTTTTAAAAAAAACTGAACAAGAATGGTTATTGCTTTAAGGTTGATGATGCCAGTAATGAATTGATTGAATGGAAAGACATGTCTGCTTTAAAAACAGACTCTAACCTTTTAAAATGAAAGATGAACCAGGGTGAAAGGACTTAAAGGACTGTAGCCCAGGGATGTACAACCTTGGTAACTTGGTAACTTTAAGACCTGTGGACTTCAACTCCCAGCTGGCTACCTGGCTGGAGAATTCTGGAAGTTGAAGTTCACAGGTCTTAAAGTTACCAAGGTTGGACATCCCTGCTGTAGCCAGTAAAATATATATATATATGTATATCGCTCATTCCGCCGGGACCTGAAGACTTGGCTCTTTGAGCTTTCTGGCCTGGACTGAGAGTATTAATTGGGGTTTTAATTGGATTTTAATTGGGGTTTTATGTTTTTTCAAGGTCTAAATGTAATTATTTTAACTGTTCTTAATTTTTGTAATTGTTGTATTGTTATTTTAAAAACCTTGTGAACCACCCTGAGTCCTACAGGAGAAGGGCGGTATATAAGTCTAATATATATATACACACACACGTTTTGACGAAATCGAGATTTCGTCGAAACGTTGCCCTGATACCTCCAATTCTACGTGGGAAAATACCTGAATGACCAAAGATCTACACACACACACACACACACACACACACGGGCGACTGAAATTTTACTTTCCTTCATTTGTCCATGTTGCGTTTACAGGTTGACATTCGCACTGAAATAGAGAGAAAACATCGTGGCCAACGGAAATTTCATCGGTAATGCCTGCTTCCATTATAAGTCTGGAACCTCCAGACTTTAAATCACAACCTAGTTTGGATATTTGGGGCAAGCTATTTTGGGGTACCTGCTTCATTTGTGTTGCTTTGAAGTAGATAGAGATATCAGAGACTGATTTAATCGCTAGTCACATTTTTTTTTTTAACCAATTCGAGGAAACGATGGATGCTCAAAACATTTTTGTTTTTGAATGGAGAGAAAAACCAATATTGTCCCATCCACTATGTAGACGCACATTTTTTCTCCCGTTTGCAATGTGTGTTGAGGTGCGCTTGAAGGCGCATCTTCCAAATTTCTAGATTTATTTCTTGGCTTCTGCAAATGCACAAAGCAGACATAAATATAAAGTTCCTGAGCCATCAAAAGCCATCCTGAGACATTCTCTTCCCACCCAGTGCAATTTCATGCACAAGTAATAAAATGAATTTTGTCTTCAGCTTGTGCATTTTTACTACACTCACCCTCCTCCTCCTCTTTTTCAGTCTGAGCCTTTGTTCTTTCCTCTAGAAGAAAGTAATACAGATATTTCTCGTTTAGTGACCGCATTGTTTAGCAACTGTCTCGTTTAGCAACCCTTCAGATTTACGATGGTGATTAAAAAGTAACTTTACAGCCAATCCTTTTATTGACCCGTCTTTGCAGGTCTGTGAAGCAAAGGAAAGGTGAAGTTAGATCCTGAGCAAAGTTGCATTATACTTAATGTAAATAAGCTCTCCGAGTAAAGCAGACAGGAAACGTGACTAGTTGAGTGACTAGTGACTAGTTACTATAAGGCTGTATTAACAGAATCTTGCAAGAACAAACTTCCTGTTGCCAGTTTTAATTGCAGAGCAGCTCTTTCCTAAGTTTCTTCCTCTGTTAAGCATCTGCAGGCTCCACCGTTTCTTATCTACCAACCCTAAGGTTAGAAGCATCTCTTTCCCTCGTCCCCCAAGGCCATCCACACCTTGCATTTACACCTATCAATAGCTTGACTTAAGGATCAAATTGCTGGTCCCAACTGTGCTTGCTAAATGAGGACCACATCTATTCTTCCATGGATTCTTTGACCCTTTGGAACAATGAAATCTGATGGTGTGTGTGTGTGTGTGTGTGAGAGAGAGAGAGAGAGAAAGAGAGAGAGAGAGAGAGAGAGAGAGAGAGAGAAGCTAGGTAACATTGTCAGTACTAGAAGCAGTGCTTTTTTTGTAAAAGAAAAAGGTGCCGGAACTCCCACATGTCATACAACCCGCCTTGCCTACCCTACAAGGTTCCATCCAAAAAAGGTGCCGGAACTCCGTTCTGAGCGTTCTATGACGAAAAAAGCCCTGACTAGAAGAGAGCGGGAGTTATGGAGTGAAAGAGGAAGAGGACTAGGATTGTGGGGTCCTTGGTGCTCTCTGAGCTAGGTGGTTGGCTTGCAAAAGTTTCATAACCCAGCTAGGAAACATTGTTAGTGCTAGAAGAGAGTGGGCGTTGTGGAGCGGAGGAGGAGGAAGGTGAGGTCCTTGGTGCTCTCCCATCCAGGCTGTTGGCTTGCAGACCTTTCATGACCCAGCTAGGCAACATCAGGGCTGCACAAGATCCACCCCTCCAGAGGTTGCAGCACCTCCTTCTCCCAGCTGGGCAAGCTTGGGAAGCCACCTGAGAACTGCCCAGCCCAGGTGGAACAGCCTTGGGGAAGCCCAGCAAGACCACCTAGACTGGCCACTGCCCAGGCTTGCAAGCGATTGGAGTCCACACACACGTACCCGGGATGGGGATGGGGAGGCTCCTCTTGAGCTCCACGACCCCCCCCCCTCTCCGAACTACATTTCCCAGGGCGCTTGGCGGGCGGGGCGGGGCCCGAGCCCAGCTGGCGGCTCCGAGCAGGAACTCGCCCCGCAGCTCCGGCGGGGAGGCTGCCCGACATGCCTCTGCTGGTGGAGGGGCGGCGGCTCGACCCGGCCCGGCCCCTCCGGGAGCTGCCGCGCGCTTTCCCGGAGCTGGAGGTGAGTGTGGGGGGGGGGGGGGTGGCTGTCTTGGGGGCTTTGAGGTCCTCGCCCCGGGGATCCCCTCCCGGGCTGGGCTGCAAAGCGGGGGGAGTTCCTGGGGCGGGCGGGACTGGGGATCCCCCGTGGCACCTGGAAGGGGAACCGAGGTGGGTGGGTGGGTGGGTGGGTGGTAGGCAGGTATTTGCAAGGGCGTTTACCTGCGGGAGGGAGGGCCTGCCTGCCTGCCTCCCTCAAGCTATGTTTTTGCCCAGTCTGCTAAACCAGTATTTCTCGATCTTGGTAACCTTGAAGAGATGTGGACTTCAATTCCCAGAATTCCCCAGCCAACATGCTTTA
>JAKJMR010018312.1:468375-484770 GCA_024449315.1 Daboia siamensis | reverse complement strand
CCAGCCAACATGCTTTAAGAGATAGGTGGACTTCAACCCCCAGAATTACCCAGCCAACATGCTTTAAGAGATAGGTGGACTTCAATTCTCAAGCATTGGAATGCTGCCTGGGGAATTGAAGTCCACACCTTTTAAAGTTGCCAAAGTTGAGAAACACTATGCTAAGCCCTAATGGAACTTGGTATGGCAGCCGAGTATTTTGCATGGTCCCAAGCCCTTATGGCTGTAAACCCTGATTTATGGGTGAACATAATGCCTAGGATCCACCTTAGTGGGCTATGAACATCTCATGATGGAGATCGAGGTAGGCCTATCATCTGGAGGAGTCACTGTGGATTTTGTAGGTGGTATAATACACTTGGGGAGAACTAGTTTGGTGTAGTGGTTAAGGCAGCAGGCTAAGAAACCAATGTTGGCTTAGCTTGAGGAACGAATGCCAACTTTTGGCCTTCATTCCTCAAGCTAAGGGGAACTGGCTAAATTTTCAGGACATCTTCACCTCCTGGAATCCAACTCTTTCCCTAGTCTCATAATTGATTCTTGCTTATATGTTTGTGGGAATAAACTGGTACAGTTGAAGCAATTCCCAGCTTTGTTTGTTTTCCAGATCTTGGAAGAGGCGATAGCTATGTTTCTTACTTTGGACGCCCAGATCAGAGAATTTTTGATCGCTGCTTTGCTGAAGCTGTGTTGTGTTGTGTGTGTACAACGCACAAAACTCTTGCACAAAAACTCTTGTTGTTCCCCAATCAGGAGCAAGCCAAACAGTTCCGCAGCCAACCTGCTCAAGCGGTGGGACCAAAAGGTCTTCTCTATGTCCAGCAAAGAGAATTTGCTGCTACCACGTCCAAAGATGGTAGGTGGACGTTGAGGGACTATAAACTCTCAGTTCAAGAGGAGACAGCCGAGATCTTACATGATGTTCTCCTGCTTTCTTGATAGGTTCCGTTTCCATTCTTGGCTCAGACGATGCTACAACGTGCCATTTTGTGGTTCTGAGACACACAGGTGCTGCCCTAACTGGAAAAATCCCTGGTGTGGTTCCCATGCTCTGTAATTAGGCATTTATAAAGTTTGAGGTGGCTGGTTTAGAACTGGAACACGAGCTTTATGGAAGTCCTTGAGATAGACTGAAGTTTTGTCCTCTTGGCTCCAATGTTTAGAAGAAGCACAACAGAAACTCACAGATGTTGTCACAAACGGCCATAACCTCAGTGTCTTCCAGTTGAGCGATCTTCAGCTCCTCAAAAATCCTTTGGCTCATATGTCTCTAACACACGCTTTGATAAGTCTGTTCTAAATAGAGAAATGTTCTTTACAGTCATAGTTGTCCATAAGATGCAAATCCTCATGTTGTTGTTGTTATGATTATTTTTAGGGAGTGGAGCAATTTGTCTAACTCACTGTGATGGATCAGATACCGAAACAGAAGTTATGCTGATGATAAATGCAGTAAAAGTGCTTTCTCCAAGCACTGACTGTGGAAGGTCAGTTTTTATTGTTGCTGTTGTTTCTTAAAAAAAAAAATAGTTCTGTAAAACAATCTGGTGAAAAGTTGGGACTTCATACTTCTCAGCTGCTTCCTACCTCTTCAGCGTAATAGCTAAATTCGGATAGTTCTCAAATGCTAAACCAGGGGTAGGCAACCTCGGCTCTTTTATGACTCGTGGACTTCAACTCCCAGAATTCCTGAGCCAGCCATGCTGAGGGGAAAGGGAGAGGTTTCCAAGCTGAGCCATGCTGGCTGAGGAATTCTGGGAGTTGAAGTCCACGAGTCATAAAAGAGCCGAGGTTGCCTACTGCTGTGCTAAACCATTTGCTTAGCGGACATTCAAAATTACAGCAGCAGTGAAAAAAATGATGACTACTTCTTGCACTTAAGGCCATCACATCATCCCCATGGTTGCGTGATAAAAAACTTGGATTCTTGGCAACCGGCATGTGATTATGATGGTTGCAGCATCCTAGGATCCTTGTGATCAGAACCTGAGATATTCCCGGTCAGATTCCAAAGCTGAATTCACTTAACAACTGTTCTGTCCCAACCTAGGTGAGTCCTGGTTATGCTCGCAAGGAGAAACCTTTCTTCCAATCAAGCAGGCAGGAACCGCAAGAAAAACCCAACCCCCTTTTATTATTCACAGACCTGAGTCAGTGTCCAAGGCAAATACACACAGTCCGCAGAAACTCGATCCTCAACACGAACGGTTGCCTTCGGCAACCAGCACCTCCCACACCTTCCCTTTTATTATTCAGCCAAGGCATGGCTTTCCTAATGCCTTCTCCTTTGCCTTTGGAGCCAACCTGTTTTGTTCCTCTGTCCTACTCGCTTCTCTTGCTGGCACTTTCTTGTATCCTGAATATTTCCCAGCTGTGCTTCGTCACTGTCCAACTCAGGCTCCCAGCACAGCTGTGTCTCAACCTGAGCGCGAGTAGAGGGGCCGGGATCCTCGTCAGACTGTAAGTCTTGGAGCTTCTCAAAGCCTTCCTCTGACTCCGATGTCACTCCAAGCCCCTCCTCCTCATCCGATTCCTTAGACTCAGCTGCCAGATCCACGGATTGGCGAGGAATCGCAACAACAACTGGGTGATTCACTTAACAATTGCCGTGGTTTATTTAACCATTCCAAAAGAGGTCATAAAATCAGGTGTGACTCACTTAACTGCCTAGTTTAGCCAAAGAAATTCTGTCTTGAATCATGGCTATAAGTCGAGTACTTATTTATAAATAACAGAATGTCCCCGATATACATTCTGTGTTGTAGTTACTTACCCTGGACCAGAATAGAGTCACAGTGAGAAATGTGTTGGTAATAATAATAATAACAATAAAAAGGCAAACTTTTAACGTTCAGCCTGTTAATTCGAGTTCAATCCAAAAGGAATTGAAAAATTGAATGAACGTTTCTGGATTTGGTGTCTGCCAGGTTGGAACTGCATCTGATTGGAGGTTTTTGTGACGACAGGCGCTTGTCTCAGCGTCTTACCGGTCAACTCTTAAGTAAGTTTGTGTTTTGGTTTTGCTGGGGTCTTTGTGACATTTTGAGGCTCTCGTTGAAGTAGAATAAAGTTGGCCCGTTGTGTGAGCTAGTGGGAATTTCGTGGACTCCAGAGCATCCAAAAAAACAACAACAGATTTCTGCTTTAGGGCCAGGCCTTACCTGATGTAGGTTGTAATGAAGAAAGCCAGTTACATTTATGGAGGAGAAGGGATCTGTTGGTGGTGACTCAGGTTGATTACCTACAGAATATATGATACCATTGGTAGGAAGAGTACAACGCTGGACTGTTAGTTTGGGTCAAAATTCCTGAGGATAATTTCCTTGGAACTGATTGGTTGATTGGGTTTTTGATTAAGCTAGAAACTTCATATCCTATGGTGTCTTGATTCAGAAATGGATTAATGCTAGTGGGCGTACTGGGGCATTAGTCCTAGATAAGAAGCTGTGGGGTTTGGTATCTTGATAAACCCAGTTTGGAAACAGAGTGGAGCTAATGAAGCATTTGGATAATGAAATCATCTTTCATTGTAGTATATATATTTTTTTCCTGGGTGTATGAGTTCGTGATCTTTCCTTTTATGTTCTTAGGAGCATTTGACCGTCTGCTGGATAATGTTTATTTGATGACATTCTGTGTCACAGGTAATTATATATATATATATATGTCTTTGACTTAATTGTATTGTCTGAATCAGTTTATAATGCAATGATTTATGTTCTGAATTTTGGCCATCAACTTTACAATCCTGGGGTCATCAGAAAAGCCATAGAGCATTGCCAGAATTTCATAAAAACGTGACTTATTTTAATCCTGGTCAAATAAATCAACTTCACATTCCTTCCTTTTACTTACGAAGATCTTAATGATTCATTCATTCAAATGTTATTGTCGGATTTGATCTCCCTTCAATTCTTCTTTGTCCCGTGGCAAAGGAAAATTGTTTTCTTAACAAGGATTAGCTAAAGGAAGGATTAAATCTATGAGCTAATTTCGCCCACCTCCTCCTCTAAATTTGTGGGTGTGCTCAAGGACCCTTAACAATACTAAGGTAAAGGTAAAGGTTCCCCCCACACATGCATGCTAGTCGTTTCCAACTCTAGGGGCCGGTGCTCATCTCTGTTTCAAAGCCGAAGAGCCGGCGCTTGTCCAAGGATGTCTCCATGGTCATGTGGCCGGCATGACTAGACGCCAAAGGCGCACGGAAGGCTGTATCTTCCCACCGGAGTGGTCCCTATTTTTCTACTTGCATTTTTACGTGCTTTCAAACTGCTAGGTTGGCAGAAGCTGGGACGAGTAACAGGCGCTCACTCTGCTACACGGCACTCGGGATTCAACCCACCAAACTGCCGACCTTCTGATTGACAAGCTCAGCGTCCTAACCTGCTGAGCCATTGCGTCCCTTGTTTGTGAAGATATTCTCTATCAAATCCAAAATCTAACTGCCAACCGGAAAAACAACACACTCAGTTCTGAAGTGACCAAACTATGCCATGATTTCCAATTTTTTTTTTTTTTGATAAAGTCAATTTCTGTGTGTTCATTTTAGAATTGAATGACCGCCAAGAAAATGGCAGGCATTTGCCATATATTTACGGAATTGGTGAGTTAACATGTCTTGCATTTGGTGGTTTACAATTGTGAGATTGGGTATGCCATCTTAATTATTTTTTTAAAAAAATGGCTCATTAAGATACCAATGAATGCAAATAAAAGATGCATGTTTTGTTTAACACTTAAAGAGAGGCAGATTGTTGGGGGCAATAAGCTGACTTTGTAATAATGCCGCTTAGGGGGGGGGGGGGCGAAAGCAGGCATATACATAGAATGAAGGCTACTTGTTTATGATCCTCATCACTGGAGGAGAAGAAAGCCAGGATTGTGAATCTCATATAATTTTACAGCCAGGGAAAATGCAGGATGGAGACAGAATTCTTGTGAATTGTGTCTTTGTGTGCGTGGGATTATGAACTTCAAAGCAATGTGTCAACAGAGTCCTTAGCAAGGTGACCGCAAATCATACAAATGGTGCAGGGTGGTAAACCTTTGTGTAGAGGAAGGAAGACCCATGGATGAAGAAGGTCTAACCCAGAAGCTTCCTTGGCATTGCAACTAGCTTGTATAGTTAAAATAGAACATAGAATAATAGGGTTGGAAGGGATCTTGGAGGTCTTCTAGTCCAACCCCTGGTCAAGTTGTTGTTGTTAGTTGCAAAGTCATGTCCGACCCATCGCGACCCCATGGACAACGTTCCTCCAGGCCTTCCTGTCCTCTACCATCTTCTGGAGTCCATTTAAGCTCACGCCTACTGCTTCAGTGACTCCAGCCACCTCCTTCTCTGTCGTCCCCTTCTTCTCTTGCCCTCAACCTTTCCCAGCATTAGGCTCTTCTCCAGTGAGTCCTTCTTTCTCATTAGGTGGCCAAAGTATTTGAGTTTTAGCTTCAGGATCTGGCCTTCTAAAGAGCAGTCAGGGTTGATCTCCTCCTTGTGTCTTTATAGCCAATGTAATGAAAAAAAAATTTTTGGCTCCCTTGATTTCCAGTCTGATTCTCCCAGTCTGTTCTCTGGGGCCTGACACTGCAAAGTACACATTTGCCCCATTTTCTGGGTGAAAGACACCTCCAGAAGGATCTCAATTTCTTATTGTGTGGCTCCTTTCCCTTTCAGCTGCGAATGTTAAAACTGGTGAGATTTTCCACGCCACGTTTCCAGACCGAGGCCCCGATGAAGACATGCGTTCTGCCAGGGTCTTGACAGGAGCAAAGGTTAGCAACGATTGTACGGAAGGATGAGAAAGGGAACAACGCTTCAGAGAAAACAACATCCTCTGCCAGATTATACAATCTAAATGATAAAACGTACAAGAGAATATAGTAGCCAGGCAATGAATTATGGAATTCTTGATATTCTCTAAACTTGCTTGTAGACATTTCATTACCCAACTAGATATCATCAGTGTGAGGAACGGTAACATTTGCTCCCTGTTTATATTAAGGAGATAGATACACAGTAGATAGATAGATAGATAGATAGATAGATAGATAGATAGATAGATAGATAGATAGATAGATAGATAGATAGATATGATACATATATAGATATAAAGGTAAAGGTTCCCCCGCACATGCGTGCTAGTCGTTTCCGACTCTAGGGGCCGGTGCTCATCTCCGTTTCCAAGCCGAAGAGCTGGCGCTTGTCCGAGGACGTCTCCGTGGTCATGTGGCCGGCATGACTAGTCGCCAAAGGCGCACGGAACGCTGTTACCTTCCCACCGGAGTGGTCCCTATTTTTCTACTCGCCTTTTTACGTGCTTTCGAACTGCTAGGTTGGCAGAAGCTGGGACGAGTAACAGGCGCTCACTCTGCTACGCAGCACTCAGGATTCGACCCGCCAAACTGCCGACCTTCTGATCGACAAGCTCAGCGTCCTAACCCACTGAGCCACCGTGTCCCTGATATAGAGATAGATATAGATATGAGAGAGATGAATAGATAGAAAGATAAGCGGATAGATGAGAGAAAGGAGATGATATAGATAGATAGACAGACAGACAGACACAGATATAGACAGACATAATAGCTTGCCCTGCCATTATTGGCATGTGGTTTTCTCCTGGGAGAGAATTGAACATAAGAATCAGAGAAAGATATAAATGGGAAGTGGCAGTACAATGGGGCAGGATTAACATGGCATCTGGTTCGGCCAAGTAACCACGGGTTTGTGCCGCGCTGGCTCCTGTTTTGTCTTTAGTAACCTGCTGAAACTGTATTATCTCTTGTAGATGATCAGCATTTATGACTCAAAGAAGGAACAACTTTGCATTGGCCCTTACTACTGGATGCCTTTCCCCCACGTGGATTTCTGGCTGGAGCAGAGCAACCAGAGCATCTTGCAGGTAACTGGAGTTTGTCAAGGACATCGGGGACCCCAGCTGGAGAAAGCGAGGCTGAAAGATTGCTGGGTTCATATTCTACGTTAAGCCACAATACGATCTCTTTAGGTTTTGTTTGGCATTTTCTAGGTCTCCGACCATCGCAGTTGATAAACCGTAGCCTACTACAATGTGCACTCACTCCTAGGAGGTTGTAACTTAAGTCAGCGAGCAGCGGGGATGCAAAGCAGGGTTTCACGTAACGTCCGAATGCCACTTGAGCATTCAGTTGGGGTTTATTCAATCTTGGTTTATGGAACCGGTTGCCATAGGTTGGGTTGCCATAGGTTGGGTTCTGAGCATTCCAAATCATAAACTAAGCCAAGTACTTGCGGTTTTCTGCTGTTGTGTTATCTCCAGGGTTGCTTTGTGTCAAGTGGGGATTTGGGGTGGGATTTTCCTTGCCGTGGCTTCAACCACTTAAACGGTTGGCTTTGTGTGTAGGAGAAACATGTTTTGATAGGCTTGTGAAAACGGTACCCTCTGAATCCCACAAGTCAACAGAGAGAATAGTTGTGGCTCGGGGTTGGATTGGGGGGGTCCTTGATGCTCTCTGAGCTTGGTTGTTTTCTTGCAGACATTTCATTAGCAAAGTAGGTGACATCATCAGTGCTAGAAGGGAGGGGGATTTATAGAGAAGGAGAAAGGGAGGGGGAAGGAGAGAGGAGGAGGAGGTAGAGGAAGAAAAGAAGGAGGAGGGGGAGGAGAAAGGAGGAGGAGGAGGAGGAGGAGGAGGAGGAGGAGAAAAAGAAGAAGAAGAAGAAGAAGAAGAGGAGGAGGAGGAGGAGGAGAAGAAGAAGAAGAAGAAGAAGAAGAAGAAGAAGAGGAAGAGGAGCAGGAGGAGGAGGAGGAGGAGGAGGAGAAGGAGGAGAAGGAGAAGGAGAAGGAGAAGGAGAAGAATTGTGAGATCCTTGGTGCTCTCTGAGCTTGGTTATTTTCTTGCAGACGTTTCATTGCCAAAGTAGGTAACATCATCAGTGCTGGAAGGGAATGCCATTTGCAAAGGGGAGTAAGGAGAGAAGGAAGATGAGGTGGAGGAGGATTGTGGGGTCCCTGATGCTCTCTGAGCTTGTTCGTTTCCTTGCAGATGTTTCATGACCCAACTAGGTAACACCATCAGTACTAGTAAGGGGGTGGGGTTTGTTCATATCCCTGTGACCTGCCCTGTCAGTGTTGGTGGGTAATGAAAGATTGGCAAGGAAAAAAAAACAAAACACCTAAGCTCAGAGAACTCTCACCAGTCAGTTTCCTTAAATATTCCTTTTCGTATCTTTGCAGAATCTCTCCACTTCACCTCTGGCGGAACCACCACATTTCGTGGCACACATCAGGGCTACTCTGCTCTATCTAAGAGAACATCCGTTCCCCGACAAGACCCTTTTCCCCACCCAAAAGCCTCGCCTCTACAAAAAAAATGCAGAGGGCTTGTGGGAGAGAGTCTCTGGCCAGATCTGACCCAAAGCAGAGGAACCAGGAGTGCTCCGGAAGTGAAAAATCAAGGAAGATTGTCAGGAGACCTTCTCTTTGACATCCACATTTACCTGGTGAGCCCCACAAAGACATCAGGGAAAACCAGAGTGCGGCATTTATGGGGCGGTCTTCCGCTCCCCTCCCCCCCCAAATATCCCGTGTTTTCCAAAACAGCCATCCAATTCAGTGCAAAATTAGGAAATCTTTTACACGTTTCATGGGGTTGGGTCCAAAGTTCTCAAGAACATAAAACGGGCCTCCGTATTATTACAAAAAAGGAGACGGAACCCGTCTCACCCTTGCTCCTTCAAGTTTTCTTGCTTTCGTCATGTCTTCAGGACCGGCGTCAAAGTAGCCATTCTGCTTGCTTCGTCAGAGCCATGTCCTCGATAAAATTATCAGCTGGAGATGCACAGGACCAAGCATCCTGCTCCCCGTTTTAGAGCACAGATGGTCCGTTTCAAGGCCCGACCCGTTCCAACATGACGCTTCCAGTAAGGTTAGAACATGACCTTGACACAAGGCGTTTCGGTGAAGACCTAAGACGATTTTGCTCCTCTCTGGAACTCTCTCAGTTGTGATGGGGGGAGCTTTCAAATGAAGCTAGACCTTGTTGGTGCCACATGAGAAGAAACTGCTCCAGACTAATAATAGATATTTGTGTTGAGGCTCCGAGCAACAGCTAAAGAATGTTGACCATGACCTTCTCGGACTGAGGACCAAATATATGCAAGCAAATATGTTGGGTGGGACTTGCCTACTACATACCTGTCCTCTTGATGGGGACTTTGGATCTTAGTGCAGCTCAACGGGTTAAGTGTGTGTGTGTGTGTGTGTGTTTCTCCTCAACTCCTTTCTAAAGTTGCTTTTTCTACCATGAATCTCCATAACTGGTCATTGCTCCTGCAAGAAAACCACGTGGCTTCAGGTACAACTTTCAAGGCACACGTTTGTATGGACAACGTTCCACTTTTTTGTTCTGGCTTTTTCATGCTATATTTTTCTCTACTGTTCAGCTTTCCGTCCTGTCAGAGGATCTGGGAGGATCTGGGCTGAATCTCACCCATCGCTGTGTCTCGCAGCAACTGAGGAGGTGGGGGTTTTCATTTAACCAGATCCATCAAACCGTTGAATGTAGCCAAAATAATATATATCAGGATTAAAAGCAATCCCTCGCTTAAATCCCACCCCATGTCTTTTATATCCATTTCTAAGCAAGGATCCGACAGTTTTCCCCAATGCGTTGCTTTTGTCAACTAAACCCCAAAGCTTTTCAAACACCTCTGCACGTAAGGAAACTTTTAAAACTGTTTGCTGATTTAATCTGGTTTTTCTTTTGAGGTATTTACGTGTGTCTGAAGTAGGTACGTTTTGGTTTTTTCTTTGCTGCTGTTCTACAATTTCTGGACAAGGCTGAGCATCCCTCCGAGGGATTTGTGAATGTGCCAGACCTAAGGAAGTTAATTTAGAGGGGAAGCAGCCATTGGAACTTCAGAACCTGGTTGTAAGTTCCTCTGAGGGGTCCATGACAACTTTGAATGATCACTGAGTGGCTGGTTGTTAAGCTGAGGACTACCAGCTTGGCACTTTTAGCTATATTTTTTTAGCTGGATTCACCTACAGTGCTTAATTGTAAAGCGATATGGGGTGGTGATGGTGGCGACTAAGTGTAAATAACAATCCGCTTTAGTGAATCAAATACAATTTATTTAAGGGCAGTAGACCAATTAAAAACCTAGATTGGTTACTTGGTTTGCTCTTTCAAGCCTGATTTGGTTAGGTAGTAGTAGGAAAACACAACTGGTTTTGTGGTTTTTCTGGCAGGGGTTTTGTGTCCTGCTCAGGGATCTATAGGCGCAAGGCAAGTACAGTTTTGAAAACAAAGACAAAATGAACCATGATGTTACCTAGTTGGGTCACGAAACGTCTGCAAGAGGCCCGAAAACGCCACAATCTAGAAATTATCCAAATTTCTAGACCTTGATTTCATTTGCAGGGCTGTCTTTAACTTGTTCAGTTTTAAGATACTTAAAACCACATATGGTTTATATCGGGGGTCTTCAAACTTGGGCCCTTTTATGAGTTGTGGATTTCAACTCCCAGAATTCTGCCTGGCGGAAGAACTCTGGGAGTTGAAGTCCACAAGTCATAAAAGGGCCAAGTTTGAAGACCCCTGATTTATATGAGGTGTGAATCCAACCACTGCCAGAAGTAGCAACCTTTGGGATGAAATAATTAAAATCTTCTGATGTGTATATTCCCTACTTCTCTAGGATTTTGCTGGTTGCTTCTTTTAACCATCACAAACTCAAGAGACAACAAGTTGAAGAACTTTTATTGAAGCATTTAAGAAGTATCTAAATTAGGACTGTATTCCAGCAAAACTGCCAGCTTGATATAAAAACATTAAAATTTATATTAACAATTATAACTTTTAACCTCCCCCCCCATGAACCCAGGTTAATATAAATCATTGCACTAAATAAACAAGTCAGAAGGAAGACAATTCAATTTGCACTTTGGGAAAAAAAATCAACCCTTAATAGTTGGGAGTTAACTGTACATTTAACCAGCAACCCTCAATCAAGAAAGAACCAACTGTTGTTAACCTTTAACAAACATTTTGGTCATTAAAGTCCATTGTTGCAATACTCATGGAAGAGCTTCAATCAATTCTAGCTGAGCTTGAAGAAACTGGTTACCCTAGATATGTTAATCATTACTTCTCCACCTCCATAAATAATAATAATAAGCAAAGCTTGAACCTTTAATGCCCAGTTGAGTGCAAAGGATAACAGATCCTCAAGTAGATTATTAGAAAAGAGGAGAATATTCTAGCAATCGCTGTAAGATCTAGTTTGGTGAGACCTCCATAACTTACGTGAATCATGTCTGGATACTTGGGTTTTATAGCAGAAAAAAATCTCCCATTTCCAAATTAGCAATTTCTACTATTACGACCACGTGGGTCTGTTTTGGATTTATTCAATTTTTTTGGTTGAGGGAATGGCACTTTTTCTGCTTAGGATACTTTACCGACTCAACATTGGACTATATTACCACCACCACCACCAAAAAAAAAAAAATGATTTTGAGAATAACCACTCCTTAATTCATTATATGTGTTAGAATGGGATCGACTTCTTCAACTGCTGAGAATCAAATTGTCCCTTACGCTTCCACTAGCGTTATTTATTAATTAAATGGAAATAGAACTCTCTTAAAAGCCGCAGTGTTCCCCAACTGTTACTTTCTCGGGATGTTGACTTTTATTTCCCCCAAATTCTTGGGTTTCTGGATGAAAACGGGTCCGGTGTACCCAAGTAGCAGCCGACTGGGGGGGGAAACTGCGCTATAGACAAAGCGTTGCTCAAAAAATTATTTTTGTCCGCGTGAAACATCTTATTTTAAATCCGAACAAGGGGTGAGCAGGGGAAGAGCGATCCGAGTTCAGCCAATTCTCTTAAGGAACAAAGTTGCTCTGTTGAGCAGAGAGAGAGCTAAATCCAGTCTCAAAAAAACAACAGGCGTCATTCATCACCTGGGTGAGGAATCAACGCTTGAATATCTACTCTCTTAACTTTCAAAGCCAAATCAGCTTAGTGTGTGTATTTCTTTTCCTTAGTGCAGCACTGTATATAATAAGCTACTTTCTCTTGAATATTTACAATATTTAACAAACGCAACCAACCGATGAGAAAAGCTAAACAGCAAGGGGGGGGGGGACCCATCAATACGCCACCAGTCTCGAGATAAAGCCATCTGCTCGAAAAAGGCAGCGAGGAGCAGTAAGGATGGATGTCCCTTCAACGCAAACCTTTCAAACTGGATTTTCAGCCTGTGTGAATTTTGCTCCTTTTTTTAAAAAAAACTGCCAGTTAGGTTTGGCTCTGGCAAGGAACGTCTAAAGCTACCTGAGCCAACGCTTAGGATCCTGTGAAATGGCAAAATCTTGTCCTCCCTCTCTTGTCCACCCACAGTGCTGAAAAAAGGAACGGACGGACGGTGTGTTGAGGCAAAAGATTGGGGGAATCTGAAAGCCACTTAACCGCCCCCCCCTCCAAAGTAGCGCCAAGTTAGCAGTAGAGGCAGCTAGACTCGTGACGAATATTTTAAACGCCTGCTAAATAAAAAATAGCCAGCAGCTAGTGGGGTTCAGCAAACGGGAACTAGATTAGTTTAAGCCCAGCACAGAGTGCGATCCTATTTAGAAAAGCAAGAAAAAGTCTGTGCAAAGCACCTTTTATTTATTTTTTTTAAAATCGGGCATATTTTTTTTGGGGGGGGGGGGAACTCTTCTTTGGCTCCTAATTCTTGCATGTTCCCTGGTAAAGGAGGGAAATAAATGTTCCTCGGCCACTCAGATCCAACCTTGGCACTAAACGGGTGCGCAGGACAAAACGAGAGGAATCGGAACCAAGCAGACAAATCAAAAAGAAAAGAAAGAGAGGGAGGGAGGGAGGGAGAGAGAGGGAGAGAGAGAGAGAGAGAGAGAGAGAGAAAGCAGCCTTCCACTAATTTTTGTGCAAAATCTCCAGCCAATCACACCTGAATAGCAACTCGTACTGACTACCGCTGGCAGGCTTCACATTTTCAACGCCTCGTTCAGTTTTCTCTTCTGGAGCGAAATGCACTTTTACAACCCCCCACCCACCCCTCCACCTCCCCTGCACAAAGTCTTCGTGCGCAGATCCTTGATTTATTTTTTTTTTATCTAAGACACTCTTTCTCCTCGGACGGCGAGGGGACGTTTCCCAAGGCCTGAGACTTCGTGCCTGGGGAAGCGCTGGAGGCCCCCTGGGTGAAAGGCCGGCTTTCGCTCAACGGCCCCGCGTCCTCCGGCTTGGCGGGAGAAGCTGCGAATTCTCCTCTGTCTAAATCAGCAGCTTGGCTCGCGGAACTGGTCTCGCTGACCCCGTCCGAGTTCCTCCCGGCCCGTTTAAAGAGTTTTTGACCTGGAAGGGAAGACAGGAATGAGGAAGGGAAAGTTCGCCTCTGTTAGCCTTGTCCGCCCTAAGAAGGACACCCAGAAGTATAGGTAGTTCTCGATTTATAGTTCTTTTAAGGACCGTTCCAAGTTACAACGGCACTGAAAAACGTGACCAACGTCCATGAAATAGAATTTGGCTCTTGGTGACTTACCTGAGCATATTCCTGTAGCATGATTAGGTCCTTTTTAAAATAAAATAATAAAATACAATAAAATAATAAAATAAAATAATAAAATAAAATAATAAAATAAAATAATAGAATAAAATAAAATAAAATAAAATAAAATAGAATAAAATAATAGAATAAAATAAATAAAATAAAATAATAAAATAAAATAAAATAATAAAATAAAATAAAATAAAATAAATAAAATAATAAAATAAAATAAAATAAAAATAAAACCGAAGATGAAGCCATCTTACCAGGAAACTTCTGTCTAGCACGGCCTGATGTTGGAGTGGGAGGCGGGGTGATCCCCGTGCCCTGGACTTTGGATACGTACGTTGTCTCTGTGGATTCTAAAGAACCTGGCAAAGAAAGGGGTGAAAACAATCAGATCTGGAGAAATGCATCGTTCACGGCTGGCTGAGGAATTCCGAGAGTTGAGGTCCACTTGTCTTAAAGTGGCCAAGTTGGGAGGCCCCCTCATCTAGCCAATCTCCAGATGTCCTATTTTTTACAATGGTCAACCCTCATGTCCAAGCAATGGTGGAAAAATGAAAGGGGGGAAAAAAACCCTGGAAGTTGGCTAAGGACGTCCTTCAAGCTGGTCAACTGCAAAGCCTCCAGCGTTTCCTCTGATCTCGGGATAATAAATCCTGGTTCAAGACCCAGCCAGTCAAACGCCATCTCACCTGCCGTTAGATTAAAAGTCTGTCCCTTCGCCGAGGCATGAAATGGGGAAAACCAGTTGAGCACAGAGCCCACCATAGGAATCTGTCGAAGCAAGCCCTGGAAACAACAGGAGAATCCAAAAAAAATGAAGGGTCCTTGCCCAGCAAAATATCAAGAAGAGGTATGTCGGCAAGGAGAAGACTTCCCACAATCCGCTCACCTCTTCCAGGAGGCGTTCTTCATTGGCTTTCTGCAACTGAACCTGTGCGTCTTGGATGCCTTTTCGAACAACCTCGGTCATGTTTTCCAAAAGCTGATCAGAAAGAGAACCAATTGAACATATATGAGAAATGCCAGTTGAGTTTCTAGTCCATGTTTTAAGTATTTAAGGTTGAGGTATCCAATCTTCGCAACTTTTAAGACTTGTGAACTTCCAACTCCACGTCCACTGACAAGGTGCTAACTTGCACGATGCCACATCTGGGTTGCAAAACTGGAAGCCTCATGAGACTCAGGGGGAGAAATGGGAGCCATATTCTGCCCAGGGGGTGTCAGTGTTCAATGTAACACAACTATGGAGCACTTCCCGTCATCAAGTGGGTATGTCTAGAATAGAAGGACTGGGGGTGACATGATAGGAGTGTTCCAACATCTCAGGGGCTGCCCCAAAGAAGAGGCAGTCAAGCTATTCTCCAAAGCGCCCGGGCAGGACAAGAAGCAACGGATGGAAACTAATCAAGGAGAGAAGCAACCTAGAACTAAGGAGGAACTTCCTGACAGTGAGAACAATTAACCAGTGGAACAACCTGCCTCCAGAAGTTGTGGGTGCTCAATCACTGGAGGTTTTTAAGAAGAGACTGGACAGCCATTTGTCTGAAATGGTAACAGGGTTTCCTGCTTGAGCAGGGGGGTTGGATTGGAAGACCTCCAAGGTCCCTTCCAAGTCTTACTATTCTGTAATTCTGTTCTTCATTAATTGTGGCTCCCTTATGTGGCACTCTTCATAGCATACAAATGTGCAATGACACTGTGGATAAAAACTGCTGCACTACATGCGCTGCAATTAGGAATAGGGGAGGCTATGGGGGCTAGATATAATAATAATAATAATAATAATAATAATAATAATAATAATATTAATAATAATAATAATAATAATAATAATAATAATAATAATAATAATATAATTTGGAAGGGACCTTGGAGGTCATCTAGTCCAACCCCCTGCTCAGGTAGGAAACCCTATACCATTTCAGACAAATGGCTGTCCAGTCTCTCCTTAAAAGCTTCCAGTATTGGAGCATTCACCATTTTCTGGAGGCAGGTTGTTCCACTGGTTAGTTGTTCTCACTGTCAGGAAGTTTCTCCTTAGTTCTAGGTTGCTTCTCTCCTTGACTAGTTTCCATCTGTTGCTTCTTGTCCTGCCTTCAGATGCTTTGGAGAATAGCTTGACTGCCTCTTCTTTTGTGGCAGCCCCTGAGATATTTGTGGCAGCCCCACAGATATGACCTATGTTCCTGGAGCTTCTGTACACACCTTTGAATTTTCTTCAATTTCACGGCCAGTTGCTGCAATAGTTTCCACCAGCTCAGGGACATCTAGATCCTCGGTGACCATTCCGATATAAATGCAGTTCTTCTCTGCTCCAAATTCTGGCCCTAGAAGGAAGACCAGATTCTCAAGCTTTGTACTCTCTGTCTCCTGGTGATTGGCCCAGTTACCCAGACTGCTTTCACGCCTAAGGTGGACTATAATGTAAGGCTCGTTCAGTTTCTCAACCAAACCTGACTAGTGCAGAATCAGAATAAAGCTGGAAGGCACCTTGGAGGTCTTTTAGTCTAGCCCCCTGCTCAAGCAGGAGACCCTATGTCAGTGATGGTGAACCTTTTAGAGGCCGAGTGCCCAAACTGCAACTCAACACCCTCTTACGTATCGTTGGGTGCCGGGTGGGCGTGGCCCATTGGGTGGGTGTGGCTCGTTGGGTGGGTATGGCCCGTTGGGTGGGCATGGCTGCGGTGGTAACGGCAGACTGGGTGGGACCAGGGCTTTTTTTCTCATAGAACGCCCAGAACGGAGTTCCGGCACCTTTTTTGGATGGAACCTTGTAGGGTAGGCAAGGCGGGTTATATGACATGTGTGAGTTCCGGCACCTTTTTCTTTTACAAAA
>JAKJMR010018312.1:426860-438862 GCA_024449315.1 Daboia siamensis | reverse complement strand
ACACACACACACACACACACAGAGGGAGCCGCAACAGTCGCTGGGGAGGCAGTGGGCGACAGCTGGAGTTGACCTGTCCCCCCAACACACACACACACACACACACACACACACACACACAGAGGGAGCTGCAACAGTCACTGGGGAGGCCGTCGGTGATAGCTGCAGTTGACCCGTCCCCCCCAACACACACACACACACACACACACACACACACACACACACACAGGGAGCCGCAACAGTCGCTGGGGAGGTGGTGGGCGACAACTGGAGTTCAGCGCCTCTCGCGGGCGCCGGTTGCAAAGCCAGCGAGGGAGCGCTGCATTTCTAGGGCCAGCCGAGAGCGCAGGGCCAGCCGTCCCGGGTCCGTGCAGGGCTTTCCCGGAGTGGGGGGGCAGGAGCGGGGGTGGGGGGAGAAAGAAGGGGCTGGGAAGGCGATGGGAGTTGTAGTCTGGCAGCCGCAGAGGGTGCTAGGGTTTAAGACAGGCTGGTGGCAGGCATCCTCGACTTACAGCCTTTCATTTAGTGGCCATTCAAAGTTACAAGAGCAGTGAAAAAAAGTGACATAGGACCCTTTTTTCACTCAATCATCCTGTGGTCAGGTGAAGAGAAACAGAATGGGGAGGCGGGGGGGGGGGGAAGATTGTGGGGTCCCTAAAGCGCTCTGAGCTTGCTAGTTTTCTTGCAGACCTCTCTTGACCCAACTAGGTAGCTTCATCAGTTCTAACTGTCATTTTCATTTCCTGTAAAGTAAACTGTGACTTCTGAAGAAAATTAAGATAATTATTCTTTGCTCTCCAGAAGTCATACAGAAGCACAATTTTTTGCTTTACAAGGCCATCTGTTTTCCTTTTTCCTTTTTCTTTTTTTTTTTTTGCAAGACCCATATGCTGTTCGAACACACGTGTCCCATCGTTCCATTTCTAACGTCTCTTTTTTCCTTTAAAACCATTTCTGATCAGGCATGAGAATGCTTCAAGGAAAAGAGGATATTTTTGCTGACTGCAGGCAGAAATTCTGGAACACGTATAAGGTAAGCTGGCCTCTCACACACAGGTGCCTATCAGTTAAAACATCTATAGCATCATACTTTTTTTTAAAAAAAAAAAAACCACTTTATTATATATTATGAAATAGGTCAAGACATAAGTAGCACAAATAAGAAAATGGGGCACAGATACCAAAATACGGCCAGATAAACAGCCAATCTGACATATCAATTAACAAAGAGGCCTTTTGTCTCTTTGTTCTTTCATTTTTGTATTCTTAAACTTATGCAATATAATTTAAAAAAAAACCTGACTAATTTACTCCAATACCTCACATGAAGCTTCTAACATTATGAAATATTTTACATCAGAGGTCTTCAAACTTAGCCCCTTCATAACTTGCGGACTTCAACTCCCAGAATTCCTCAGCTAGCATGGGAGAACTATGGCCCCTTCATGACTTGTGGACTTCAACTCCCAGAATTCCTCAGCCAGGTATGCTGGCTGAGGAATTCTGGGAGTTGAAGTCCACAAGTACTAAAATGGCCACGTTTGAAGACCCCTGTTTTACATCCATTTTCTAGGCAAAATCTTCTGTCTGTTAGTCATTATGCTGAAATAATCTTAGTTAACTTTGTTCACATCAGTGAAAGAAAACTGAATAGTAACTAATGCCTTCCAAGTATAGGTAGCCCTCAACTTACGACCACAATTGAGCCCAGAATTTCTGTTGCTAAGTGAGACATTTGTTAAGTGAGTTTTGCCCCATTTTACGTTGTCTCTTGCCACAGTTGTTAAGTGTGTCACTGCAGTTGTGATCACAAGACCCCGGGACACTGCAACCGTCATAAATATGAGTCAGTTGACAAGCGCCTGAATTTTAATCACTTGATCATGGGGATGCTGCAATGGTCATAAGTGTGAAAAATGGTCATAAGTCATTTTTTTTTCAGCGCCGCTGTAATTTTGAAAAGTCACTAAAATGAACTGTTGTAACTTGGGGACTGTCTGTAGCAGATCCGTACTTGCCTTTTTTTAGCAAATGATTTGTCCAAGTACATTGTTCTAATTCTAGAACAATTCTATACATAGCCATTAGGATTAGCAGCCTTTTTTTTTCCTGAAATCAGCTTGATTTCTTTTTTCCCAGAGGGCAGGAGGTGAAAACAAACGTTTTCATCCGGAGGTCAAAACAAACATTTCTCTTGCAAAAAATGTGTATATGTGTGTGTGGGGGGGAAGGCTGCCTTTTGAACAAAGTTTGTTATTGCAGAATCCTGAAAATCTAAAATACATTTTTCATTGGATCAGCAGCGTAGGGAATTGCTTTGGCTGAAAAAATAATGCATCTGTAAAGAGCTTTCCAAAAGCCTACAAGGCAGAATAGAAGACAGAATAAATGTATTCAGATCAGCCCCCAATGTATCAGCCATGGTTTTCTTAACAAATTGCCTTTGTTTGGACTGTATGCGCAAGATAAAAATATTGGTCTATGGATGACTGAAATGTGAGCATTTCCCATTAAAATTACAGGTCTCTTCTCTTTCTTTCCTTGTTCCCTTTTCTTTCTTTTTTTAAAGTCTGTTTACTTTTTGCCTTCTCCCTCTAATTCTTAATCACTACAACTTTGCAAATGTTTAAATGGAAAAATGAGGCTGAACACCTTCATCTAGGTAGCCAGAAACCAAAGCAGAAAAGTGGGACTGTTTGAAAAATAAACTGGATTTCGTGCACGATTGGGAAAAAAAAAATATAGTATGCGCTTTTCTTGTAGGATAAGCTAGCCAGCTGATTGAGACAGATAGATATCAGGTTTATACATGTTTACACTATTACACCTCTTAGTGTGTTGCGTAATTCTGTAGTCTTTCTTAAGGTGTGGTTCCCCCAACAGCGATCAGAGGTCTCCAAAATCAGCGTTATCTGCTCGTCCATGTTGAAAAATCATACAGTATTAAAATCTTAACCAGCAAGTGTGAGAAATGGTAGGGGAAGCATGCATGTCAATTTTTAAATTAAAAGATTTTTTTTATCTTAATTTAATTGAATAAATATCAACAGTGCTTTTTTTGTAAAAGAAAAAGGTGCCGGAACTCACACACGTCATACAACCCGCCTTGCCTACCCTACAAGGTTCCATCCAAAAAAGGTGCCAGAACTCCGTTCTGAGCGTTCTATGAGAAAAAAAGCCCTGAATATCAATAAATATAACCCAGGACAAACAAAAGCTCTTTTGGGGGTCCCTCTGAGAGGAAAAAAAATGTTTCAGAAACACTATTATAGATTATGGAATAAACAAATCCTGTTAAGTGAAAATGGTAGAGTCTTGCTTTAAAGAAAAAAAAAAAGCTGGTGAAAGTGAATGTTTGCAGACCAGGCTTAATCAGGCACAAACACACACCCTTTTGTGGTTGCGTAACTGCTTTATATCACACTTCATTTAATCGCTCAGATTTCAGGTCTCTTGAAAGGCGCCTAGGAGAAGCCCAAGAGAGAGAAAAAAACTTCCTTGTGAAAGAAAGACAGCCATTTGAAGGGGGCTTGTCCTGTTTGCTAATTAAAGAACCCTTAATTTCTTGAAAAGTTTACCAATCTGGCAAAGGGACAAACATATTGGCTGTGCTGTAATTTTGGCTTTTCTTAAAGTGGCGCAATCCAAATCAGAATGGATAAAAGAATACTTTAAAAACACAAATTTTCACACCCACGTGCATATGCTGGCTTGGCACGCTGCACTAAGCCATGAATTTGCAAATTAGGATTTCTTGCGCAAAGCCAAATGAGCTGGGCGTGTCAAGCATATTCAATCCTAAACCACGCTCTGCAGACCACAACGGATTGCATTAATCTGAAACACGACACCCTGAGTTATATAGCTGGGGGCAGTGTATGAATATAATCAGTGTTTCCTTCCACATTTTTTTTTTTATAATAGTCATAATATTCAAATAAAATTCATCGCATCCTCTGTTATTTTAGCTCGCGGTTGTGAATAACCAGCAGACTGGATTCCCCCATAATGTGGTGGAACCAAACTAAGGACCCAAAGCAATTAATCAAGACTTAGACTGCAGGGTTTTTTAGAAGACAAGTGCTAGTGGGACCTTTTTCACTTCCCACTGCAAATCTATGGGATTATTCTAACGAGATAGCAAACTTTGGCCTTGTATATCTATATTTATCGATTTGGTTTAATCGATTCCACCCATCTAAAAACTGATTTTTTTTTCCTCCCTAATGTTCAGCTACAAACCCTACTTTGCCAAGCGCAGTGGCCGGGATTAGGTTACACACCGAACCAAATGGAAGGAAACGACACAACAGCATAGTGTGAGGCTGAAACATAAGAAATGCGGGGACAGCTCATTCCATACATTAAAATACATTTCCATCCTGTTGGGATTCTTGGATGCTCCATTGGCGAGTTGGAACAGCCTACACTGAGAGCAACCTTGGAGGATTGCAACAGACAGCTAGCTATGTACACGCTGGGCACAGAAAGATGTCATTTTTCCTCTGAGTGCGGAACACTTTATTTTTAAAACAACCTGTTTGTAATTCCTCCCCCCCCCCCTCCATCTTGATTAGCTATTTTAAACATAAGCGTGATTTTTTATGGGAGGGTGATGGATAATTTATCTCATATTCCCCATTTGCATGATTCTAATCCAAGAACTGTTGTTTTTTTTATTCCAGACAGGGTTGATGTACTGGCCTTTTGTACAGGTGAGTGTCAGCCTTAGCTGGGATGCAAGAACCTACTGCTGTGTTGAAATCCACCTTGCGGTTTCCTTATAAGATTTCCGCCCCTTTGTAAAAAGAAGCTTCTGGTTTTCCGTTTTGTTCTTAAGGCGTTGTATTGTTAGAAGCTGTAGTAGTGGGTGGGTCTCTGTTGGGGTGGACTTTCTGTTGGGCCTTTGGTATTCTCAATCTTGTGAGAATATTTCCTGCCTTCACGTGGGGTTAAGAGCAGACAAAAATGAAGGTTTAATGAAAGACAGAGGATTCATCCACATTCTGCGGTTAAATTACCGCTAAATTACCAAGGACCCCATAGTCTTCCTCCTCCTCCTCTTCCCCTTCTTCCTCTTCCTCCCCATCCTCCTCTTCCTCCTCCTTCTCCTCCACTGCCTCTTCTTCCCCTCCTCCTCCGCATTCTCTTCCTCCTCCCCCCTCTTCTGCCTTCTCTTCCTCCTCCTCCTCCTCCTCCTCCTCCTCCTCATTGGATAATGAAATGTCTGCAAGAAGCCAGCCAAGCTCAGAGAACACCAAGGACGCCACGGATCTCCTCACTTCTTCCTTCTCTCCACAACCCCAACTCCCTTCTAGCACTGATGATGTTACCTAGTTAGGCTCATGAAACGTCTGCAAGAAAACAAGCAAGCTCGGAGAGCACCAAGGACCCCACAGTCATTCTCCTCCTCCTCCTCCCTCCTCCCTCTCCCCCTCCCATTCCACTCTGTAAACCCCACTCCCTTCTAGCACTGATGGAGTTACCTAGTTGGGTCATGAAACGTCTGCAAGAAAATAAGCTCGGAGAGCACCAGGGACTCCACAATCATTCTCCTCCTCCTCCTCCTCCTCCTCCTCCTCCTCCTCCTCCTCCTCCTCTTCCCTCTCCCCCTCCCTCCCCCCCTCTTATTCCACTGTTTAAACCCCACTCCCTTCCATTAGTGATGGAGTTACCTAGTTGGGTCATGAAACGTCTGCAAGTAAACACTCGGAGAGCACCAGGGACCCTACAATAATTCTCCTCCTCCTTCTCCTCCTCCTCCTCCTCCCTCTCCCCCTCCCATTGCACTTTGTAAACCCCACTCCCTTCTAGCACTGATGAAGTTACCTAGTTGGGTCATGAAACGTCTGCAAGAAAACAACCAAGCTCGGAGAGCACCAAGGACCTCTCATTTGAACCCCAAGCGACAGATATTTTCTTCTATCAATGTGCGTAAGTCCCGAGACCTTGCTGGGGTCCTCTTGGCAAAATCTTCCTTCAGCCTTCCTTCTTTCCTTCCAAACAGCTTTCCAACTTCAGCTTGGTTCCGGTGTACCTGAGAACAGCGTTTACTGGTGTCTGGGGCTTCCTCTGGGCCATTTTCCTTTGCTTTTCACAACAAAGTGGTGACGGAACAGCCACTTCAGTTTTCCAGCTGTTCCACGCGGAGGAGGAGATGGGCCCAGGCAAGACATCGTCGGGGAAATAAACCGTCAACGGAACCAAGACGATCAAGCCTTATCGCCAATCTCTCATCGAGAACCCTCACGACATTCCCACGATGCCACAATCAAAATTTGGGCCCTTGACAACTACCACATATTTACCTCAGGGGCAATGCCCCGGGGTCATGCGATCACGATTCGCAAACCTTTCCAACCGACCTCCGACAAGCAAAGTCATTGGGGTAACCCGGATTCGCTTAACAGCCCTCGTGCTTTGCTTAACAACTGCAGCGATTCACCTAACAGTCATGGCCCAAAAAAAACACACTATAGAATCAAGTGCGACTTAGTTAACAACCGCCTCGCTTAGCAACAACAGTTCTGGTCCAGTTATGCTCGTAAGTCCAGGACTACCTGTATGTATCTTGTAGATGTAGTTGTTAGTGATTAAGATTCTTATGGGTAATATTTTCTATATATGCTGGAACATATTGGTATTGGGAAAAAAAACCCATTAAAAAAAGTCTAAATAAGATTGATTTGTAAGGAACCCCTCCCCCCCTTTTACAAATATATTGGAGTGGGTGGTGTTCTCAAAATTTTCTTTTACTCAGCAATACAGTGAGGAGTAAAATATTTCAACCTTGTTAGCTGTATTGTAATTCCATTATTTTTAATGCTGTAAAAGGTGTGGTATGACGGGTTGCATGCTACGTAATATATTTCCGATGTAATTTTCAGTCTTATCCAGGTTTTTCCAAACAGCGTGTCTTACTCTGCAGAATCCCTCTTGATCTTTTTTTTTTCTTTTCAAAATGATGCTGTTAACTAATACGGGAGGGCTGGTAATTTTGTAAATTAAGAAATCTCCTGTTGTTCCGAGCGTGCATGTTTAATGATCTCTGGATAATGGAAGAATTGGAGAGCAAACTCTTGCACCCACTGTTTGAAACTGCTGAAATACTTTCCCGTCTCCTGTGGCAATTCCACACACACACACCCCAGCTACAGATACCTGAATGCAATCCGTGATTACAGACAAGTCCGTGTCAAATGGCTTTCTTAAATCTTTTTAACGGCTTTAATAACGGCTCGTTAATGGTGCGCATATGTGCATCAATAAATATCTCTGTGCCTTACATGTGTGAGGGAAATCTGTGTTCATGCTGTGTTAATTAAATGAGGCAGGGGCCAGATAACGCACACCTGAAGCTCTCCCCAAATTATCCTTAAATTAAGGTTCATAAAATGCTTGAGAAGAAGCGAAAGAAGAACAAGCGCTGCCTTTGGAAAGGAAACGATGTGATCCAGATGCCTGGCGCACTTTGACACAAGGAAAGAAGCAAAAAATCTTGTGGGGTAAGGCTGTTCACAGCTCCTTTTTACAGACAGGGGCAAGGGAAAAGCCAGCAGTTCTCTTTCCCACCTTTTAAAGTCTTCTTAGTTCCTCATTTGCAGGAGAATAACAGAGTTGGAAGGGAACTTGGAGGTCTTCTAGTCCAACCCCCTGCTCGGGCAGGAAACCCTGTACCGTTTCAGACAAATGGTTGTCCAATCTTTTTTTATTATTTTTTTAAAAAATACCTCCAGTGTTGGAGCACCCACAACTTCTGGAGGCAAGTTGTTCCACTGATTAATTGTTCTAACTGTCAGGAAATTTCTCCTTGGGTTCTAGGTTGCTTCTCTCCTTGATTAGTTTCCATCCGTGGCTTCTTCTCCTGCCTTGAGGTGCTTTGGATAATAGCTTGACCCCCTCCTCTTCTTTGGGGCAGCCCCTGAGATATTGGAACACTGCTATCATGTCAGCCCTCGTCCTTCTCTTCATCAAAGTATATTTATATTTATTTATATTTATATTTATTAAACTTATATACCGCCCTTCTCCCGTAGACATACTCAATCCCTGCACCTGTTCTTCCTATGTTTTAGCCTCCAGTCCCCTGATCATTTTGGCTGCTCTTCTCTGCACTCTTTCCAGCATCTCAACACCTTTTCTGCTTTGTGAGAGAATCTCTCACAAAGGAAGGACTAAGTTAATCCCTTAGCTTTGCAGAACCATGTGCTGTAAAAATGCAACATGAAACGAAAATTAAAAAAAAAAACGTTCCTTAGCTATATCAGCTTGTTAAGGACTCAGGAGCTGGAGCAGAAAACTGATGAATCACACCACAATTTCCGGGATCAAAATTACAGGCCTGGTCTGCGATAGCCCCCACTTGATCAAATTCTTTCCTACCAGACGGAGATAACAGCCTCCACTTTGCTGCAGTTCCCAGCTGCAATTTCAGAATTAATGCCAACCCATCAAAAGTAAACCCGGTCAAGAAAGAGACACCGCAATAATTCCAGGAAGGCAGCTTTCTTATAGTAGGACATAATAACTGTCAGCTCTTCTAGGAAATCAACTCTGCAGGAAGTCTAAAACTACATTGAAGTGAAATTGGCTAGAATAACAGAATCTTGCGATTCTTTAACTGTGCTGTTTCTGCTTTCTTGTTACAGTTCAGAGAATCAGGGTGGCTTCTGTTTGAGTCGCTGCCAAATGTTAGCTCACTCTGTCTCATCCTCTTTTGCCTAGCTAACCGTTTTTGTAAATTTCCATCAAGGTCATCTTCTCCCTACAGTTACAGAATTTCGAAAGCTCTGAGTTTCTTATTTTTATCTCCTTAAACCACAAAGGAGTCCCTAAACCCTTCAGCTCATTGATCAGTTTCAGATGGTTCACTGACTCCTAAACACTTATAATATGAACGTAACTTAATAAATGCCACTTTATATCTAACGGTCTTGCAAATAATAATCACACCCGCCATCCAAATGTTTTTTGTGATATCCGGATTCCACTTGAATACCAGCAGCATTGACAACATCACCATTGGTCAATTGCAAAAGGCAGCTTAACTTGGAGCAGCTTACATCCTGGCGATGATACCTTTAAAACCGTCAAACAGCAACATCTGCCTATCGCAAGTCCCTGGGCAGGACTTGATGGGTGGACAAAAATGCCAAATTCAGTCTGAACTCTTGAGGATTGGTCGTTAGCTGTCCGAGAGTCATTGAGACCATTTGGAGATTTATCTGTATATGAATAGGAGATGTTCATCTGTTTGCAACACAGTCCTTTCAGCCATCCCCACCCATTTACTCTGATTCACATGACTCTGAGGGCACAGATAAACCTCCAAGTGGCCTCAGAGAGCTAACAGCTGTGGTGATGCAGTGGTTCGAATGCAGCATTGCAGGCTGACTCTGCCCACAGCCTGGAGTTCGATCCTGACCGGCTCAAGGTTGACTCAGCCTTTCCATCCTTCCAAGGTCACTAAAACGAGGAGCCGGATTGTCGGGGGTGCAATATGCTGACTCTGTAAATTGCTTAAAGAGGGCCGTAAAGCACTGTGAAGCGGTATGTAAGTCTTAAGTCAGGAGTGTCAAACTCAATTTCACTGAGGGCCGCATCAGCATTACGGTTGCCCTCAGGGGGCCGGGTGGGTATGGCCAGGGTGGGCGTGGCCTACTGGGTAGGCGTGGCCAGAGTGCGTGTGGCCTACTGGGTGGGCGTGGCCAGCTCTACATGGTTTGCATCAAGGGTGCCTATGGGGGCCTGGGCAGGAGTGGGACAGATCTGGGGGTCTCTGGCAGAAGGAGGGTCTCTGGGCCAGGGCCAAGGCAGTGGGGACCATTCCCTCACTGTTTCCAGGATGGCTTCGCGGGCCACATGAAACCACTTCCCGGGCTGGATCCAGCCCCCGGGCCTTGTATTTGACATGTCTGGTCTAAGTGCTATTGCTAACAACCAGATGACTGTAGACAGCATAAATCCTTCCATTCCATTCTAACCAGTCAGTTAGAACTGAAGAAGTTTCTTGGATGAGAGGCGAAATGTTTTCAAAGGGAAAAAAAAAAATCCCTAAGAAAGTCCAGTTGCCTTTTGGAAAAGCACCCTTGGGTCATTGTTTAAGGGCTCTTTCATCCCGAGGTCATCTCTCGATTCCTTTACAAAGCCACCCCTGAGCCCAGGCACCCTCTGACTTCCCCTTGGATCAGGAACGTCAGCGCACCTGCCCATTTAATTCACGAAAAAGGTCTTCGCAGGGCAGAGTTTCAACACACCTGCCCTCCTTTGGATCAATGTTAGGGCCTGGGCGATGGGAATAGAAGTCTCCCTTTGGTTTATCCAAAGAATTAAGTCCACCTTGCTCTCGTTTCATCCACCAGCTGCTTTTCAAAAATCCAGCAGGGATATTAGTGGCAAAACTCAACGAAACACTGCAACCTTGACAGGACGACTTGACACGGAATGCTAAACACAACTGGGCCATGGAGACAAAGTGTGCAGTAAATGGGCAGATGTGCCTGAGAGATTTTGCAAAACAAAACTACAGGTAGTCCTCATCTTATAAGCCAGACATGTCAAACACAAGGCCCGGGGGCCGGATCCGGCCCGCGAAGTGGTTTCATGTGGCCCGCAAAGCCATCCTGGAAACAGTGAGGGAACTGCCCCCACTGCCTTGGCCCTGGCCCAGAGACCCTCCTTCTGCCAGAGACCCTCAGATCTGTCCCACTCCTGCCCAGGCCCCCATAGGCACCCTTGATGCCAACGATGTAGAGCTGGCCATGCCCACCCAGTAGGCCATATGCACTGTAGCCACGCCAACCCTGGCCATACCCACCCAGCCCCTTGAGGGCAACCGTAATGCTGATGCGGCCCTCAGTGAAATTGAGTTTGACACCCCTGTTATAAGCCATTCATTTAGTGACTGTTCATAGCTGAAAAAAGTGACACGTGACCGTTTTTCACACTTAAAACCACTGCAGCATCCTCATGGTCAAGTCAGCAAAATTTAGCGGCTTGGCAGCTGGCCGCTATTTATGACTGTTGCAGCATCCACAGCGGTCCTGTGGTCTTCCTTTGAGACCTTCTGACAAGCAAAGTCAATGGGGACGCCAGATTCAACCCAAAACTGTTACTAGTTTAACCATTGCAGTGATTACTTAACAACTGTGGCAAGAAAGGTCCTAATGAGATGGCCAAACAACTAAACTAATGAAGATGATATCCCATCCTATCCTTTGCTTAGGGTTTTTGATATGGTCAAACAACTAAATCCATAAGCATTTCTATAGAACTTCTTTTTTGGTCAGTCCTCTCGGCTGCCTCATATGTCCTGTTTTCAACATTCTCGTTTAGACTTTCCCCCCCCCCCCCCCCCCCCAAAAAAACCCCTGAAATCATTTGTAATCTGCTAACAGATATAATGCAAGGCTTTTAACAGAACACCTTGGCTCGCTCTACCTGCCCAAACCATGCCCAATTCAATTGGCAGAATCGCACTCCACCCTTCCCTCCCACACTCTTTTTCACCTGGTCTACGTGTTGTACAAACCCAACTGAACATCCCCTCTAATAACAGGGTCTGAATATTAATTTTCCCTCCTCTCCAGCCCAATCAGAAGCAGTCTTTGGGGGTGGGGGTGGAAAAAGCTGGCCCAAAGCAGGCTGGCTTGAACCCATAACCTTCCCAGGATGGAATCCACGCTCCTCTGAAGATCTACCTCGCTGACCCCCAAGAGTTGGCTATCAATCATCACATCCAAGAGGTGAGTTCATCCTTTCTTCACCCCCCCCCCCACCGCCAACCCTAAGAAGCGAGCAGAGAGCGGCAAAGATGCGGTCAACAGAGCCGAGCTGGTCTTCTCTTGCTACTTCCCTTTTGTTTTACGGCTGCCTGATTCTCAAGGCTGTTTCCTGGACCTGTCAACCTCTCTCTTCCCTGCGTCCCATTGTTTGCCTGCTTCCCCTTCCCTTCCCTTCCCTTCCCTTCCTTGTGTTCCCTTGGGCCTGGGGGTGGGGGGGGG
>JAKJMR010018312.1:400815-414015 GCA_024449315.1 Daboia siamensis | reverse complement strand
AATAATAATAATAATAATAATAATAATAATAATAATAATAATAATAAGAAGAAGAAGAAGAAGAAGAAGAGGTTGGAAGGGACCTTGGAAGTCATCTAGTCCAACCCCCTGCTAAGGCAGGAATCCTTATACCATTTCAGGCAAATGGCTTTCCAGTCTCTTCTTAGAAACTTCCAGTGTTGGAGCATTCATCACTTCTGGAGGCAGGTTGTTCCACTGGTTAATTGTTCTAACTGTCAGGAAATTTCTCCTTAGTTCTAGGTTGCTTCTCTCCTTGACTAGTTTCCATTCGTTGCTTCTTGTCCTGCTCTCAGGTGATGTGTGCAAGAACACATCTCAGGATGTGTGCAAGAACAAGTGGAAGCCATCCCAAAGTGATTGAAGAGTTCCAAATTGTAGTTTGTCTTAAGAGTTAAGTCCCATTAAATGATTTGTGAGCGTGAAATCTCTCTCTCTCTCTCTATCAGAAAAAGACAAGACTAAGCTGCAGAATCAAAGAGAGGATGAATTGATCCAGAAAATCCACAAATTAGTGCAGAAAAGGGACTTTCTTGTTGATGATGCCGAAGTGGAGAGATTGAGGTAAGAGAAGTTAAGATGAAGAGCCTTCAAGCTGAATTGAACTCTTGATGACTTCATGGTCCTATTCACTTAGCTTTCCTGGCAAAGCAATATCGCTTTCTTCTGAGTGTTGTTAAAAAACAACCTACTCCAGTCAATTCTCTTATCAGTCTAAACCTAATTAACATTTTTCAAGGTCAATTAGATGGCTGCCCCAACTTTTCCTAACTTGACTCCATACAGATGGATATTAATTTATCATTCTCTATCTTTTCTTGTTAAGACTTTTCTTGATGTTTGGCTAAAATTTTCCAATACGTTTTCCACCTCCATGGGTTGTGCCATTCAATTTTTTTTAAAACAACAACAACAACAGAGCAGAACAAAATCTTTTCTAACTTTTAACAATATGTTATTTTGCTTTGAAACAGAGAGAAGGAAGAAGACAAGGAGATAGCTGATTTCCTACGGATTAAGTTGAGGCCTTTGGACAATGTAGTACAGTCTCCCACTAGTACGTTTGCATGCCTTTTCCCCAAATTATTTAAAACAAAGGTTTCTTTCATACAGAAAAATAAACCAAAAATGTGATTTTCTATGCTTATGACTTTTTACATAGTGGAAAGCCAAGCGATTACAGTATAAACCCTAGTTTCTGGCCAATTATAATTATTTCCGTAAATCACAGAAGCAAACAGTGGTTTAGCGTATTATGGGATTGTATAATTCAAGTGGTTTCAATCTCAGCCCTTTAAGAACTGCTGCTGATCCAGATCTCTGATCTCTGATCCAGTTACTTACACCTCTGTGATGACTCTTACTGCTTGTCCCAAAGTAGAGCTTATGCATTGTACACTGACATTCTTAAGATCCATATTTAAATGATCCAGCTATGTTGGTTTATTTTATTTGTGTGACTTAAGAGTGTTGAGGTGGTCTAGGGATGAAGAGCTCACTTCCCTCTCAGAAAGTTGAGAGTTCAACCCTAGATAATGGCAGATGTTTCTCTCCTAGGACACAAAAAAAAATATCTGCTGTGAACTCTGCATAGGCATCAGGAAGGGCATCCAGCTAGCTGCAAATGCTCAGCTACATCCAATTGCCCTGACTTTACCCCTAATAGGGACTACAGGGTCATAAAAAAGGAGATTTGTTTTCTTCAATTTGTCTGACTTAAAGTCAGTTTATTTGCATAAGAGTCCTGGTGGCGCAGTGGTTAGAAATGCAGTATTGCAGGCAAACTTTGCCCACCACCTGGAGTTCAATCCTGCTGGGACTCAAAGGTTGACTCAGCCTTCCATCCTTCCATGCTCGGTAAAACGAGGGCCCAGATTGTTGGGAGCCATAGGCTGCCACTGTAAAATGCCTAGAGCAGGGGGTCTTCAAACTTGGCCTTTTTATGACTTGTGGGCTTCAACTCCCAGAATTCCTCAGCCAGCGTTTGAAGACCCCTGGCCTAGAGAGTGCTGTAACTCTCTATGGGGGTGGGTGGGTCTATGACAAGTTGCCACAGCCAACTCACCATGGCCAACTTGCCATAGCCAACTCAATGCCGGACAATTCGCCACGGCCAACTCGCCATGGGACAACCCATTGCCAGGCCAAAGTTACACTAATATCAAAGAAATGATGGAAAAGAATCATTCAGGAAAGGATGCCAAAGGAAGGACAGAATGAAATGTGAATGGTAGAAATTCAAACAATTTTTGAATTGATTTTAACTAATTAAATAGAATTGTTAAATTGTCCCACAGTGAGTTGTCCCATGGCTTTGGCAAGCTGGCCATGTGAGTTGGCGCAATGCGTCGGCTGTGGCCAGTTGTTCCCTTCCCCTCTACGGGACACTCTTATTAAGTCTGGTCAATCTTTATTTATGCATAGATATGTAACTGGGCTTACCCACTGATCCATGATGGTTTGCTTGGGTTAGGTTTGGTTCAGAAAACCAAATCTGGCAATGAATGATGCTCTCTCCCTTCTGACCTTGGCAGGGGTACCTACAGAGAAGCAAGCTGAGCCTCCACCTCAACTACCACCGCTTCCTCCCAACAAGCCCACCATTACTAAAAGCAGCGCTGCTCTCATTAAGGATTGCTGTGGGATGACCCAGTGCACCATCATGTAGCTCCAGCATCTCTCTCGGGCAGCGCCTTCTCTTCAACCCACTTCCCCGTTGGTCAAAACAAAAAAAAAAACCCGGTGGGCAAAGGAATCAGGATATCAAGCACCCAGATATTCTTGATCGTTGAATCTCCTGTTGTATTTCTTACAGTAACTTGTGTGCCGAAATGTGCTATTCTTGGTGACTCCTTGGTGTTGCATGGACCTTGGCGAGCATGCCCTAGGTTAAGACGAGGAGTAGATATTAACTGTACCCAGAACGCAGAGAAGACCTGCAAGGCGTAGACATAGACGTGGGAATGGCTTATGGCTTGCAGGTAAACATCAGGGGCCATCTGTATGTCTAGAGCTGCGTCCAGACCGTCCACCCAGGCTTTGATCTGGGATGTGAGTCACAACTCTCTTTCTGGTTTTGCACAGGATGCTAAGTCATCTCCATAAGATAGGAAGGACAGCCAAGATGAACACTGTGCTTAGCATGCTGTGTGAATATGTCTGCTACTGTTGGTCTTGACCTGACGTGGTAAACCATGGTCTGAATCCAGCCCGTGCATATGGGTAGGACCAACTCTTAGCCTAATGCCAGCTCTGAAGTAGGAATAACATGTAGCAGTTTTCATGGTCTGTTGTGCGCTGGATACATCCCACACTGTCTTCCTTCAACAAGGCGATATTTGATCGGTGGGCGAACGGAGGCCAGCACCCTCCGTGTGATTGGGTTGGGTCCTTTCCGCAATGACATGTGTGTTAATAAAAACGCTAAATAGAATAGCTAATAGTTGATCAGAAGCTGATGGCAATCTGTTCTGTTGTGCTTTGCAGTGGCTTCTTATCCGACCCCCTTGCGCGGGGGACAATAAGTTGCGTTATTTTAAACATCGCTAATGACTTCAGTTCGTTGCTCTGATCCATTCAGGAGATGCAGAGCTGCAACCGAGGAAATGATGTGGTGTTTCAGTTTCAACATTTTGTTAGTTTATCAGAGCATAAAAGACCAAAAAAAAAATTGCAAGGATAAATGGATTGTAAAATAGGCGAGGAAAAAGGGGAGAGAGAGAAATGTAGGACGGGGGGGGGGGGCGGGAAAGAAGGAAAAAGCACTGACTTGCAACTCTCTTTTTGTGCAGTAGAATAATAACACGAAATCTCAACTTTTTAGTTTTATATAATAATATGTACTAATCATTTCTACAACATCAAACCTATCCAATTAGCCAAACCCAAAAGCAAAGTTTCTTCCCCCCCCCGCCCCCCGCCTCAAGCAGAAAGTCCCAAAGTGCTTTCCAAACAGAAACAAAATGAATTGTAGGAAATGATGACGTTGGTGATGTGCAGTTATCCGGTTGCATCTGACTTTTGGCAATTCCATGATCCGGGTCTCTCTCCTCATCATCGAATCTTACACTACTGTACTTTGATATTTTTTTTTTCCTATGGTCTGGCTAGGGTCAGCTTTGAGAGTGTCCAGCCACCACGTTCTTTGGCGGCCTGGTTTTCTTTTACCACTAACTCTTCCCAACATAATTGTTTTCTCCAGGGAATTTCCCTGCATGACACGGGCCAACATATGTGAGATGCAGCCTTGTGATTAAGTAGGAAAGACAGATTGCCTGTATGCTTAAATATTTAAGAAGGGGAGGAAGTAGCTAGATCAGGGCTTCTCAACCAGTGGTACGGGTACCACCCGTGGTAGATTGGCACCTGGCAGCTGGTACGCGACCATCCTAGAGAAGTGGTAGTGGAGATGGGGAATGAGCTGAACCGGTGGCAGCACCGCACAAGCCGGAGCGATTGATGGCTGGAGCTGCAGGGCTGTCGGGGCTCAGTGGAAGCGCCAGGATCAGCACCAGGATCCAGCTGGAGCTTGGCAGAAGCGCCGGGATCAGCTGGAATGTTGCAGCATCTCCAGGCTCTTGTGATTTACATTCAGATGCTTGGCAACTGATTCATATTTATGACGGTCACAGTGTCCCAGGGTCATGTGAAGTGACCAAAACCTGCTGCAACCACCCAGCAGAGGGGGGGGGGGAAATAAAAACCAAACACCCCCCCCCCATCCCATGTCCGCTGCCAATCCTCAACAGAAATGCTCCCAACCATGAAAACCTCGGACAGGAGGAAGAGTGCCGCCGGGCGGGCAGGCAGGTGTCTTGCTCGGCTGTGGCTTGGGGGGCACTTTTTCCAGTGCCACTGTAACTTCGAACAGTCACTAAGCGAACTGTTGTAAGTCGAGGACTACCTGTACTTCATCACTTTTTCTTTCTTTTCTTTTTTTTTGGTCATCAAGTTTTTGACCCCTTGCTAGGCGACTGGTGGTACTCGGATGTTGCCATATCCTAAAAGTGGTACAATGGGTGAAAAGGTTGAAAAGCCCTGAGCTAGATGACCAATTGCTCATTCTTTTGTCCAAGAATCTCCAATATTTTTAATTTCTCTAACTTTTTATCTTGCTGAGCTCCAGGAAGTTAACCAAGTAATACCAAGATTCACGATGAGGCAGAACTTTGAACACACACCACTGTTCAAACTACGGCAGATCTTGCCAGGTTGTCCTTGATTCAACCAAGCTTCTCCAACTTTTAGGAGATGCATCCAGTAGACATTAGGTTGGAGACAGATCAACCCGATACATTTATGGAGCAGTCCATCTGCTTAAAATTATCTTCAAAAAGTGAGCCAGACTATATACAGCACAAGTAGTCCTTGACCTACAACAACTGGGACCAAAATGTCCATTGCTAAGCCAGGCAGTTGTTAACGAGTTGTGCCCACGTTTGCGATCTTTTCTGCTACGGCTGCTAAGTGAATCATGCAGTTGTTAAATGAATTGGCTTCCCCTCATTGACTTTGTTAGTTGGCAGCTGTGTGGAAAGGCTGTAAATGCCAACCATGTGACCCTGGGACACTGCAACCAGTGTTGCAGTGCAATGGCTGCTGGTTGCCAGGCGCCCAAAATTTTGATCATGTGACCATGGGGATGCCGCAAGAGTTGTGCCTATGAGGACTCGTTGCAAGTCTCTTTTTTTCAACGCTGTTGTTAACTTTCAACATTCGTTCCAGGAATGGATAGAAGTTGAGGACCACCCGTACTGGGAAAAGATCCTTGCTGAACATCTGGACCCTGAATTAATAAGATGGAGGGAAAGATATTCTATCTATATCAGACATGTCAAACACAAGGCCCGGGGGCCGGATCCGGCCCGCGAAGTGGTTTCATGCGGCCCGCGAAGCCATCCTGGAAACAGTGAGGGAACAGCCCCCACTGCCTTGACCCTGGCCCAGAGACCCTCTTTCTGCCAGAGACCCTCAGATCTGTCCCACTCCTGCCCAGGCCCCCATAGGCACCCTTGATGCCAACGATGTAGAGCTGGCCATGCCCACCCAGTAGGCCATACGCACTCTAGCCATGCCAACCCAGTAGGCCACGCCTACCCTGGTCATACCCACCCGGCCCCTTGAAGGCAACCGCAATGCTGATGCGGCCCTCAATGAAATTGAGTTTGACACCCCTGATCTATATCAACTAGGTCAGAGATGAGGAGGAAATGGATGGCTGAGAAATTCTGGGAGTTGAAGTCCACAGGTCTTAAAAATTTGTCAAGATTGGACCCTCCTGATCTAAAGATACAAGAGCTAGCTGAGGAATTCTGGGAGTTGAAGTCCACAGGTCTTAAAGTTGCCATGGTTGGACACCTCTGATTTATAGAATCCCAGCTTCCAAAAACAATAAGTCCATGCTATTGACCAATATAAACTTTTAAGTGTCAATCTATCTTCTGGCTTAAGAGATCATAGGAGAATTGCTCACGTTTTACAATGGTGATGTGGCTCCTGCTATGCAGATATAAACATACTTTTTAAATACAAGTAGTCCTCGACTTAGGACCAGAACTGAGCCCAAAATTTATGTTGCTATGTGAAACCTTTATTAAGTGAGTTTTGCCCCATTTTTTGACTTTTCTTGCCACAGTTGTTAAGTGAATCACTGAAGTTCTAAAATTAGTAACACGGTTGTTAAATGAATCTGATTTCTCCCTTGACTTTGCTTGTCAGAAGATCGCAAAAGAGGTCACAAATACGAATCCAGTTGCCAAGCATCCAAATTTTGGTCACGTGACCCTGAGGATGTTGCAATGGTCGTTAAGTGTGAAAAATGGTCATAAGTCACTTTTTTCAGCGTAACTCCAAATGGTCACTAAATGAACTGTGGTAAGTCAAGGTTTACTGATATATTTACTGGGGAAAAAATGGACAGAGAAAGTCACTTGCTTGCTTGAAATTTTTATTGACAACTGCTTGGTCCCAATGCACAAAATACCACTTGACCCACAAAAGTGCCCAAACAAATTAGACAAATTTATATGCCGCATTGTCGCTCTTCACCCACCCAGAGTGCGTAGTTGAGGGCTGCCTTGATTGGTTTCATTTCAGAACAGGAAAGAAATCAAAATGACCAAAGTGTTTAGTTAATTTCATCCATCTTAATTTATGTTCAAATCAGTCAAGTTACATTATTTTTTCAAGCCTTTGTATGTTGTTGTTTTTTTTTATATAAAAAAAACTTCGTTCAATAATCTTGAGCTGTGAGAGGGGGAACAAAAAAAAAAACCAAAAAAAAAAAAAAAAAAAAAACCAACCCCCTTCAAACTTATCCAAAACAGCACTGTGTAACTTTCAAACATTAATTTAGTTCCGAATGCCACATGGATCCATTTATGATGGGATTTATTGATGGGATCACCTGGCGACCTCTGTATTTCAAATACAGAACACTACTGGACTTTTGATTTCTTTTTCTTTTTTTTCTCCTCCCCCCAAAAACTTGGGTCTCACTTTTTTTTTTTTTTTTAAGATGACTTGCAATCGCACCTCAGAACAGCAAGCGGTTCTGCTTAGCGCAACCCACACAGGAGTGACAAGGCCTTTGTTTTATGCAGGTTATACATAAAGCTACTGAGAGATGGTCTCACACATACTCCAAACGCTAGAGGGAAAGGGGGAAAAAATATATCTTAACAACTGTTCCTATAAACCCTAAGTCTTTAGAGGAACTGTAAGCCTAGCCAACATACTGTGTCATGTCTCACGCTCAGAAAAAAACAAAAAACTTCCAGTGTTTCCTTGAGTTCGTAATGGCTATAATAATTCAGAAAGGTTTATTAATAGATGGCTTTGTTTAAAAATCCTCTTTTAAACAAAATCCATTTTTTTTTAAAAAAAAACAACAGTACCTATAGCCATCTGGTGGTATTTCTCTCTCTATCTCTCATGTTGCTGGCTGTGAAAACCCCAGCCTGTTTTTCCAACCTTCTCCATTATAAAATACGTTACAAAATATATATATTTTTCTGCATCCGGCCAGTGGAAACCTCAGAATAGGTTCTTTTCCTTTTGACAAGCAGTAAAAAAATTTCTTTCCTGGCAAATACAATCCATTGTAAGTACCAAGTTTACCCGGGAAGGGGTATAATACCTTCGGAAGACGTTTTTAAGGTTTTTTTTTTTTTTCCTCTCTCTCTCTCTCTCTCTTTCTAAAAAGAAGGCAAAAGGATCCCACTGACTTCTGTAAGGCTGGCCCTTTTAAAAGCCAACAACTGCACAACAACAACAACAACAAGAAAAAACACCCCCATTAAGAACTGGAAGCGAAAAATGACGACACACAAGAGCTGCTTTCAACGCTAGGAGGAATAAAAACCAGACACAGTTTAAAAAAAAAAACACCTTTCTATCGATTCAAATTAAGCTTCCCATTTATTCCACGTTTAAAAAAGTCTCGCAAACAAGGTTAGGCCCCTAACCTTGGCCTTCCTACCTCCTGCTCCCGTTTCAGCACTGCGGAAGCATCATAGCCTTTTCTGTCTTTAAAAACTTCCCGTCATCTCGTGCGATTCATGATTTATGCATTTCGATGCATAGTTTGTTTTCTTGGAAATCTCAGCGGGGCCCGGCAAGCTCGAGGGAGCAGCTGCAACCCGAGGCTCCTCAAGGTGCCTTCGGAAAAAAAAAACCCGGCACTGAAATGACTTTTCTCTCAAATTAACTTCCTCTCAAATCAGCATCCACCGGCAGCACTCACAAAAGGGAAGCTTAAAACCATTTCTTACAAGTTTCCAGGACCGAACTAAATTGTCACAGGCGGCCTTTAAAAGGGGGGTTTGTACCAAACCAAGCGACTTCTCCAATGATCGGAGGTTTTGGTTTGTTGGGGGGTTTTTTTGTGTTTTTTTTTTGGCAATAGTTAATTACAAGTCATCCCAAAAAAAAAAAAAAGAAATTAAAAAAAACACACACACCAATTCCCAAGTTTTGCCCTTACAAAGCTAACTGTGAAAGACCCCGCTGCGTATTCCCATCTAAGTGACTATTTCTTAAAAAAGGCGCTCCAAAGGCTGTTCTGCGCGACAAATTACGCACTGCATTGTTATTTCCTCCCCTCCCCCCCCCCCCCCCCCCCCCCCGGATAACAAAATCGCAAATCAGAAACAGCCGAAAAATTTACGCGTGACGTGTAGATTGACATCACCTTTGGGGAAATCAAGAAACTTAAAAAAAATCCGTTCTCTTTGTCAAGGCTTCCCGCATCTGCTTTGGTCGATATGGGACAGAATAAAAAAAGGGTAAAATGTTCCAGATCGCTCAACAAATATTTGAAGTCCCAATAATAACAACAATAATAATAATAAAAAAAAACCACCCTGCCCAAGTAACTTCGGTTGAGATTGTGCAACGTTTGCACAAAAGGTAGTCATACTGACAAAGAAAACGGATTGGTGAGCTACGCCTTCTAGAAAGTGATTAAAAATTAAAAAAAAAAAAAGTATAGCCGACTTTATTTTCTGTGTAGTCTTAACAACACGATGCTTTTCACACCGGAACGAGATTTAAAGCTTGGTTACGGGTGCGAGTGAGAAGTTGGCGGCCAATTTGACTCGGCTTTTGGGCTGCTTTCGAGCTGGACTGTCCGTGGCTTCTCTGCATCCCGGATGTTCGGATGCGAAAGACGGAGTGGCTGAGGTATTTCCTGTAGCTTTAGATGCTTCAGAGAAGTGACCGATTTCTTTATTAGCTCCTGAAGGACCAGCAGCCTTCTCCTCTTCAGGACCCATCGTAAGCTCTGAAACAAAAGTAGGACTGTTTAGTTTTGAAAAAGTAAGGTCAAGGTAAATGAGTCCCTGAGGATTTTTACTCTGTTAAGTCGTTGCCGACTAGAGGGAGCGCTGGTCACCTCCGTTTCAAGGTCATTGAGCCGGCACTGCCCGAAGAAATTTCTGTGGTCATTTGCCCGGCATGGAGTCACAGAATGCTGTTGCCTTCCCACCGAAGTGGTATCTATTGATCTACTCGCATTTTCAGGCTTCTGAGCTGCTAAGTTGGCAAGACCTAGGGTGATGATGGGAACTCACTCTGTCGCCTGTTGCTCGGATCTTGAACCTCAGCTGTTAGCTTTTCAGCCGACAAGCTATTTTACTGATTCTTCAGACATCCCTCTGACTTTGAAGGGTAAACACAACACATTCCTATTTCATAATTTCTTGGACCGCAAGGTGGTCAAATCAGGAACCAGCCTGAGTCGGTCGCCAGGAAAGAGAAACTTAAAAAGTCTTCCAAGCTTTGGCACTCATGCTTAGGAGACTAAAACGTCTGGTGCCCGGTGACCGACTCAGACTAGATTCTGCAACATTATCCCGGGACACGAATGATTTGCCTTCCTTTGTGAGATCCAATCAATCAATCCTAAAGGAAAGCAACCTCGACTGTCCTTGGGAAGGACAGGTGTTGAAGCTGAGGCTCAAACCCTTTGGCTGCCTAACGAGAAGAGAGGACTCACTGGAAAAGACGCTTGATGCTGGGAAAGGTGGAAGGCAGGAGGAGAAGGGAATGGCAGAGGATGAGATGGTCAGACCGTTCAATGACGCAATGGAAGTGAATTTGGGCAATCTCTGGGAGACGGCTGGAGGCCAAAGAAATGGTCCGTGAGGTTGGAAAGAGTCAGACATGACTCAGCAATTGAACCACAACGTTTCATAATCCTAAGAAGGGAGCACCACACAACGTTTGTCGAACAGTCAGAGCTGCTGAAAACCTGGACAGAAACGTCAACAGATAGGATTTTAAAGCTCGGACTGTCCTTTATTTGGAATTTTGAAATAGGGACAGGAGCAGGGGAACGAGAAAGAAAACTAAAGGAAAAAAAAGATAAAAGATAAAGGTAAAGGTTCCCCCGCACATGCGTGCTAGTCGTTTCCGACTCTAAGGGCCGGTGCTCATCTTCGTTTCAAAACCGAAGAGCCAGCGCTTGTCCGAGGACGTCTCCGTGGTCATGTGGCCGGCATGACTAGATGCCAAAGGCGCACGGAACGCTGTTACCTTCCCACCGGAGTGGTCCCTATTTTTCTACTTGCATTTTTACGTGCTTTCGAACTGCTAGGTTGGCAGAAGCTGGGACGAGTAACAGGCGCTCACTCTGTTACGCGGCACTCGGGATTCGACCAGCTAAACTGCCGACCTTCTGATCGACAAGCTCAGCGTCCTAACCCACTGAGCCACTGCGTCCCTTTAAAAAAAAAAAAAAAAAGATACCGGGGAATAAAACTACATGGAAAGACCCAGAAGCTATTGAAGGTCCAAATAATTCACTTCTGTAAAATCAGGTCTCAAGACTCCCGATTTGACCTGAAAAAAAAAAGGACGAAGGAAAGGAAAAGATCTGGAGATATTACCCAGCTTTCACAAAAGGGAATCTTTTTAGAGAATCCCAGCTTCTCTAAAAGAAAAAAAAAAGGAGTAGGTTAATCAACCTCTTGATTTGCAAAGTACAGACTGCCTGCAACTGAATGGTTAATATTTCTACAAAAGCCTCTTTGGTGAAGAAGGTGTAAAAACGCTGACGTAAAGGAAAAATGAAAATACCAAGCTCATGGGGGAAAGAAAAAAATGTCCTCTCAATTTCTTTAGGCATACTGGGTAGACCAAGGGTAGGCCACCTTGGCTCTTTCATGACTCGTGGACTTCAACTCCCAGAATTCCTGAGCCAGCGTGGCTCAGCTGGGAAACCTCTCCCTTTTCCCTCAACACAGCTGGCTGAGGAATTCTGGGAGTTGAAGTCCACGAGTCATAAAGCGGCCTAGGCCAGGGGTAGGTAACCTTGGCTCTTTCATGACTCGTGGACTTCAAATCCCAGAATTCCTGAGCCAGCATGGCTCAGCTTGGAAACCTCTCCCTTTTCCCTCAGCATGGCTGGCTCAGGAATTCTGGAAGTTGAAGTCCACGAGTCATAAAAGAGCCAAGGTGGCCTACCCCTGGGGTAGACCAATCCCAGAATTGGTAGCCAATGGAATTCTGGGAGTTGAAGTCTTCCAATAGACCTGTAAGGCTTAGCTAAGCAATGGCTCCTAAAAGAAGAAGCAGTTAACGGTCAGGACGTCCGCTACTATTGAGGGGAGCCAGGTTTTTAAAAGGAACAGTAACTTTTACCAGAAGGGGTTGGCGAATGCTCTTCGAAACGGATGAGATCTGTTGATTCAAGAACCACTGGATCTGGTCTCAGCTGTGGGGAGGGAAGGCAGGAAGGGACCGGCTGGCATAAAAGATCAACAGGTGAGGCATTGGTGAGGCAAAGCAGCTCTTCCTCGGCTTGACCGGAGACTGGAGAGGAGGAAGAAAATGAAGGCAACTCCTGAGAAATTCAACAAGAGCAGTCAACGACTCGCATGAAAGCAAACTTGCAAAATCATGCTCATTTCTTTAGGAAGGTCTAGTAGCGAAGACACCCTGCTAGTGAGTGGGAGACCTGAGTTCTAGTCTCATCTTAGCCATGACCTTAGGCCAGTCACTCTCTTGTCAGCCCAAACCCATCTCAGGGGGTTGTTATTGTGGGGGGAAAATAGGAATTGAGGAATTGTTGAATATGTTCACTGCCTTGATTTACAGAATTTGCAAATAAAGGTGGGTCACAAATAAGATTAAAAAAAAAAAAGAGGAGAAAGTGCTGGGAGATGAAAATGGAAAAAGACAAGTGAAACACAACTGCAATTCTGGTCCATGGCTTATTCTCGCTCCTCTATTATTAAGTAAAGGTAAAGGTTCCCCCGCACATGCGTGCTAGTCGTTTCCGACTCTAGGGGCCGGTGCTCATCTCCGTTTCAAAGCCGAAGAGCCAGCGCTTGTCCGAGGACGTCTCCGTGGTCATGTGGCCGGCATGACTAGACACCAAAGGTGCATGGAACGCTGTTCCCTTCCCACCGTAGTGGTCCCTATTTTTCTACTTGCATTTTTAGGTGCTTTCGAACTGCTAGGTTGGCAGAAGCTGGGATGAGTAACAGGCGCTGTTACGCGGTACTCGGGATTCGACCCGCCAAACTGTCGACCATCTGATCGACAAGCTCAGCGTCCTAACTCACTGAGCCACCAAATAAATATTTATTACCGAATAAATATTATTAGATATTATTATCTAAATATTATTAGATATTATTATTATTATTATTATTATTATTATTATTATTATTATTATTA
>JAKJMR010018312.1:374308-400805 GCA_024449315.1 Daboia siamensis | reverse complement strand
ATTATTATTATTATTATTATTATTATTATTATTATTATTATTATTATCTTATCTATTCAAGGCCAAAAGACTCAACATGGCTGAATGCCAAATAGCGGCCAGCGATCAATCAGTTACCAATGTTGGGTGCTTCCAGGATTAAATCTAAGGATCTGTCCACTCCTGCTGCCTTGGTGGATTGTCCATCCCCACCGGCCAGTTCATTTTCGTAACTTTCGTCAGCCAGGGGAAGACTGGGAGAGCTGAAGCGAGCTAAAGAAGGGAGGAGATTAGCAACTGTAGGGAAAGATCTCCCCCCCCCCCTGCCCACTGACCTCTAAAAAAAAGGACAAAAGTTAACCCCATCACTTACTTTTCATGTCATTCTTCAGAACAACAATCCTCTTATGACCGTGGCCCTTTATCCATACTACCTAATCAAAGGCAAGGAAGACGACAGGTGAGATGCAAATTAAGATGAACCTAGATAAGCTTCTTGCTGCTCTAAAGTTCTTCTTCTACTCAGCATTCCTGCAGTCTTCCCTTCTTTTGTTAATTGCACTCCAGCTTGGACTGGATGAGTTCCACAAAAACGCTGGAAAGTTAGCCCAAGTCACAATTTCATGGCATTGTAAAGCTAGAGAGGGCAGATGCTGCTGCTGTTGCTGCTGCACCGCAGTTTAACACCCGCAGTCCTTGCTAGCAACAGAAATTTTGCCCCTTGGCTGCGATCGTTAAGTCGAGCACTACCTGTATAGGTCTGCCAATAAAATGGATGAATAAAGCTAGCTATTTTTTTCTGGGGGGAAAAAAAACAACAACAACGGTTGGCAACTTTTAACAAAAAGCATTTGAAACAAAAGGCCCCTAAAACAATGCAGCTGCCATACGCCCTGAGGGTTTTAATCACAGACTTCCAAAGGGCCCACGGTCTTCGCTTTTATTGTCTATGGATTTTACAGGTAAGATAGAAAGCTATAAAATGAATGTTTTTCAGGGAGAACAGCTGTCAGAATCCATTTATATCACATTCATAAGTGTATGTTTAAAACATTATCCCCCCCCACCATGGATTCTGCCATTTCCCAAGGAAGGAGGAGCGGATGTGGATTCAGCCCGCCTTTGGTTATTTCAAAGACCAAGGGAAACCTTTTGAACTGGGGGGAACAAAAGGGAGGGTTAGAGAAGAAGGCATCTGGCCTGTGTCTTCTTTTAATTCTGGAGAGGAAGAAGGCAATAACCATAAAGATTTGAAGTTCCTTTTTTTTCCCCACGAAAGGGATGACATGAAGTAGAAGGATGGGGGCTGACCAATTGGGGTTGAGGGAAGGGGGGGGGGGGTTGAACCGGGAACCCTTTATAAAATCTCAATTTGTAAAACAATACTAAGTCCTGTCTTGTATTCCCACAACCAAGCATGTCCTAGTAAAGATTCCTTTTGGACTAGAACTGACTCCAAGTTTTTGTTTTCCTAAGACGTGGATTGGGGTGGGTCCTGACCGGCTTTTGCTTAAACAGGACGATGGGCCCAATTACGACATAATAGGAAAATAACTTAATTTAATTTCCGACAGTGTTACTCTTAAGTGACAATAGGGCCTACGGGCCCGTCCGCTTACGAGTACTACGGAATGCTACCACTTGGCACGTAAGAACCCCGCGTGTTTTAAAAGAAAAGGGGGAAAAAGCAGCAGCTACAAACCGATGGGATTGCTCCTAGAAGTTCCTCCAGGTTATTGTAGCCGTATGTACTGGGATGAAGTGCTTCTCCTGTGTATTTGCTGTAGGCTGTTGAGAACTCGTGGAGGAAGATCTGTTGGTAATGGTAGGTATGAAGCAACATCCTCACTTTCTTGGCAAACACGTAAAGATCCGTAAGCTTCACATATTCTGCACTGCCGTCAATAAAAACCTGTAAAGGCGGGGGGGGGGAAAGGACTTCCATGTAAGTAGCCCTTCTGCTTTCACAAACGGAGGAATATTCTTGAATAAGGAAGTAAGAGGATGCAATTTGTTTAGAAATCAAGAGATTCCATTCTTGACATGGCCGTGTTACACCCTCCAGTTGTGGCTTCTGGTCACCCTGGACTGTGAGGGGTCCTTACCGCTCTCTGGGCTTGGTTGTTTCCTTCCAGATGTTTCACTGCCCAACTGGGTACCATCATCAGCCCTGGCGATGCTACCTAGTTGGGCAATGCAACGTCTGCAAGAAAACCACCAAGCTCGGAGTGCAGCAAGGACTCCAGAGTTCGACTTTCTCTTCTATTCCCCACTTGGATCCCACAACTGTGGGTTTTGATCCATGCTGAGGTCACACTCCGTCTAGGAACGTTGGCACAATCCATGCCAACTTCAAAAGACTTCCAAGGAGATCAGGTGAGTTTGTATCAAAAATAGAAATGGGTGGCTGGGATGTTTTCACTTTGAAAAGGGTTGCACAGCTCCCCCAGTCTAAAATAATAATAATAATAATCATCACAGCCCTGGTATTCCACTTCCAACTCATCTGTTAGGCTGGAAAACGACTAGGTCTATATATAGAGAAAAGTAGACAAGTGAAATGTTAACTATTAGAGGCTGGAGACCACAGTAAGCTTTGCTCTCCATAACCTCTGTATCAAAGAGGCCAGCTGTCTTCCTCACCTCGATAAAATAAGGCACGCTCATCAGAAGCTCGATAAAGGTCATGAAGCCATATTCACATGGGTTGAGGACAGTCCCCTGGGCAGCCTCGTAACGCCTTTTAAGCTCCTGCACAGAAACCACAGTGGCTTCATCCAAGGTCATGAGAAGCACCAGAAGATGTGAAGTGAGGGTCCGGAGAGATTTTTTATTGATCAGCTGAAGCTGTTTCCCGGATTCTACGTTGACCAACTGGAGGAGTTGAAAGAAGAGAAGCAGCTATCAGCCTTCTACCCTGTTGACTACAAGTCCCATAACTGCCAGAGCTACAGCAGGTGGAAATTGTGGAAGAAGGACTGGAGATTGGGGAAGAGAGCCATACCCCACCATTTAGAATTCTAGAAGGAAAATTTCACAAGGTATTCCAAGTTGCTCAGCCCTGGCGTTCCCACGTGGTTTGGATCCTCCCTTGCGCAACGGACCCACCTCCCCCATGAAGGCCACCGTCGTGGTGGTTTTTCCCCACGTGGCATCTGAAAACCTACCTTGATGACATGGCAAACCTTCTGCAGCAGAGCTGGAACGGAGCCCACATCGTAGTCCTGGAGACGCAAAGGGTAGCCGAACGTCTTGGCGTATTCGGCAAGGAGGTCCGCCATCATGAGACACTTATCCTTCTGAGAACGGAGCAACTTCACCAACTGAGCAGCCAAAGCCTTGAGTTGTTCCGCCTCGGTTAACATTAGGATTTTCTCCTCGCCGCATTCCAGGAGCTGGAGATGAAGGTCAGCGTGGTTATTTAAGAGCGACCGGAGAAGGCAATGCTAGAATATTGTGGATCCAAAACTGTAGGATCCGAAGCTCAGCAAGTTTTTTTTTCTTTCTTTCAAAAGCCATGGGAAGACAAAGATAGCAGGTAATGTCTCTCTTTTACTGGTCTACTATAGAGAGCGTCCTCTAGTATGGTATTGTGGTTTGGTATGCTGGTCTGGCAGCAGCGGACAGGAAAGTATTACAGAGGGCGGTGAGTACAGTGCAAGACATTGTGGGCTGTCCCCTGACACCACTGGATGACCTCGCTAGGGCTCGTTGCCTTGGAAGAGTGAGGAAAATTCTCAGGGATGACTCACACCCTGGACGGTATCTCTTTACTCTCCTACCATCCGGTAGGAGATACAGGAGTACAGCCAGACGCACCAACAGGCTGAAAAACAGCTTCTATCCGTGGGCTGTTAGGCTTTTGAACGAGAAATAACTTTTGTGAACTTTTGTGAATTTTATGCAGAATTGACTTGGGAGGCTGGTGTGTGGTGTAGTTGGTTCACATGGTGTAGTAAGATGGAAGGTTTGTTGTCACTGTGTGTTGGGGGGGGTGGGAGCACGAAGGGAGGCTCAGCTAATCTCAATGTACACACAGTTGTACTTTGACAATAAAGGTTCATTTCATTTCTTGAGTTGGATTTCCATCAAGCTCATGGACATACAGGTAGTCCTCCTTCAGCGACCCTAATCCTACGCCCAGAACAAGCAGATTATGGAGAAGAGTCACCTAGAACGTCATCATCATCATCAGGCACATTCTGCATGGAGTTATTCGGAAAACACCTTGTTTGATCATACGATCCACAGGTGTTTCAGTAAGGTGAAAGGTGATTCCTTTGTGACTAGGTAGGGATTCTAGGCTGATTTCCCCCCCCCCCTTTTTTTTTTACTCCACCCCCAAGGGATCTGCCATCCCTTCCCTTACAACTGCCTACCTGCAAGACATCAGGTATGGCTTCAAAAAGTTCAAGCAGTTTGGTGAATCCGTAATGGGCAAGTTTGCACTGGCGCCCAAAGTGATGGTGATAGGACGGGATGAATTTGTTGAAGGGCATACGGAAGTAGGGCTGGTGGCGTAGCAAATCAATCACTTCTTTGCAGAACTGCTTCGTCCTTTCGACTTCTTCCTTGGTACGTTCTGAAGATGGAAGAGGAGCATTTCTAGCCACCTTTATGAAAGTGTGGTCTGAGGACCACCACCCCCACACACACACCCCATTGTTCCCTCCAAGCTGCTCTCGGGGACCCGCCAAAATCAAGTTTGTTTATTTGTGTTCCACTTTCATCGTTTTTATAAATAACTCAAGGTGGTGAACATACTTAATACTTCTTCCTCCTCCTTCCCCCCCCCCCAACTGTGTGGTGGGTTGGTGGGGGGGAAAGAAATTGACTGGCCCAAAGTTACCGAGCTGGCTTTCATGGCTAAGGCAGGATTAGAACTCTCAATCTCGATGATTGGATCAAAGTCACCCAACCGGCTTTCGTGCCTAAAATGGGATTAGAACTCATTGTCTTCTTCTTTCTAGAACACCTTAAGCACTAAAAAAAAAAAACCAAACACCTGGCTCTCGAAACCAAAGTTATTTGCCAGGTACTGAAGATATTTTCAGAGTTAAAACAATGTCACTCTTCTTCTACATTTGCTGAAATGTACGGCTTTTCCATGAAAAATACTGTATTTACATCGGTATCTAATGGGTTTAAAAGGTAAAGGTAAAGGTTCCCCCGCACGTGCGTGCTAGTCGTTTCCGACTCTAGGGGCCGGTGCTCATCTCCATTTCAAAGCCGAAGAGCCGGCGCTTGTCCATGGACGTCTCCGTGGTCATGTGGCCGGCATGACTAGACGCCAAAGGCGCACGGAACGCTGTTACCTTCCCACCGGAGCGGTCCCTATTTTTCTACTTGCATTTTTACGTGCTTTCGAACTGCTAGGTTGGCAGAAGCTGGGACGAGTAACAGGCGCTCACTCTGCTACGCGGCAGTCGGGATTCGACCCGCCAAACTGCCGACCTTCTGATCGACAAGCTCAGCGTCCTAACCCACTGAGCCACCGCGTCCCTGTCTCTAATGGGTTTAATATTGCTATTTTTGCATGAGCCGATAGATATTCTACAACAGTGACATTTTAAATTTTTTTTTAATACAACAAATATTGATAAATATAACCCATACAAACAAAAGATCTTTTGGGATCCTCCACAATTTTTAAAACTGGAAAGGGGGTCCCGAGAGAAAAAAAAAAAATTAAGGAACACTAATATAGAGTGAATATTTGGGCACGAAGACCTGCAGACAGGATAAAGCCAGCTTTTAGTGCTCTATCATCCAAGTCAATTGAATTCTGGACTGCAAAAAGCCCTGACATCTGCAACATTTACTGAATCACTGGGATTACGTATCCTCTGTCTGTCTGTCTGTCTGTCTGTCTCTCTCTCTCTTTTTAACGTTTCAGGGGTTGGTTCATTTCCCAGGCTCGGAATCCTGACTTTCCTTTAGGAATTTAAGAGAGTCTTAAAACCGTCAGGCTCGCTGGCATCTGTCTAAATTCAAACAGCATCGATGGCAAGCACGATTTTCATTTACTCTCTTTGGAAAGATTTATTGAGCAAAAAAGAAAAAAGGAAAAAAAAAAGAGGGGGGTGGTGGTTTGGAGGATGGGGTGGAGGTCACCGAGAATTCCTGCAACCGAATTCTTTTTTCTCTCTCTAAAAGTCAATTTATTCCAGGGGTGTCAAACTCAATTTCATTGAGGGCCGCATCAGCATTGCGGTTGCCCTTAGTGGGCCGCGTGGGTGTGGCCAGGGTGGGCGTGGCCTACTGGGTGGGCGTGGCTAGAGTGCGTATGGCCTACTGGGTGGGCGTGGCCAGCTCTACATCGTTCGCATCAAGGGTGCCAATGGAGGCCTGGGCAGGAGTAGGACAGATCTGGGGGTCTCTGGCAGGAGGAGGGTCTCTGGGCCAGGGCCAAGGCAGTGGGGGCCGTTCCCTCACTGTTTCCAGGATGGCTTCGCGGGCCGCATGAAACCACTTCGCGGGCCGGATCAGGCCCCTGGGCCTTGTGATTGACATGTCTGATCTATTCCAAAGTCCGTTAGGGTGGAAATAGCTTTTATCTTCTCACTAGCTACAGTCCCCGGTCAATTGAGACAATAAATAAAGCTCACCAGTCAATAAGTAACAGCCTGCCTAGGTAAACAGCAAAGTGGGCAATCTTTTTTTTCTTCTTCTTCCTGGTAACTCAGCTGGGGATTTACTCAGCTGTCCCCTGGATCTTTACCCCTCTTGAGAATATAGCAACTTCTCCTCTGATCATTTCATCACAATACAGGTAGTCCTCGACTTACGGCCACAAAATTTCTATTGCTAAGCGGGGCAGTTGTTAAGCGGGTTTTGCCCTATCATGTGGCCTTTCTTGCCACACTTGTTAAGCCAAAGTTGTTAAGCTAGTCACACGATTGTGAAGGGAATCTGGTTTACCCCACTAACTTTGCCTCCAAAAGGTCGCCAAAGGCCATGACAGGACCCTGGGACATTGCAACCGTCGTAAATACGAGTCAGCTGCTAAAACGTCTGAATTTTGATCATGTGACCACGGGGATGCCGCAACGGTTGTTAAGTGTGAAAAACGGTCATAAGTCGCTTTCTTCAGTGCCGTTGTAACCCTTGAATGGTCACTAAATGGACGACTGGTGCCCACCTTGTTTGACAGGCAACGTTGAGCGAGAGAGACCCAAGAATTTTTCTGAAGTTTTCAATGGCAACAACATACCTCTCTTGGGGATACAGATGACCATCTCGTTATCTTGCAGTGACAAAGAAATGGTTGTGTCGGGAATTTCGGATATTAGATCCACCAAGTCACACACTCCGTACTCCGTGACATCCCAGTCTTTCGAAAAACACCTGCAAGATTAATAATTCAGGAAACACTCGGAAAACAAAAATTACTGCATTAAGATCGAACTGGAGAGCTAGCTACACAAAGACAACAATTGAAGCTTTCTACTGGCCCACGGTAAGCCTCTGCAGGAAACCAAGAGAAAAGCAAAGTTATTTTTTTGAGGTTGAAACCCAGTACTGAGAAAAATATTTTCGCAATGCAATAATCGCTGGTCAAGCTATGTATTTACTGGAACGCTGTAAGGTATTTCTTTTAAATCTTGACTTTAGTGTACATGCGGTTATTGCCTTTGGGTTAAAAATCCTAGAGTGATGATGTTAGGGTAGTTGGATGGAAATGATTATATAACCCCCCTCCCCGCCCGATATATTTAGGATTGGCTCATTTCTGGCGTTCCATCTTTTAACAGCAGCCGAATTTTAAAATCAACTCATTTCAATTTCTTCTATTCTATAAACCTCTAAACCTGGAGGATTTTGCTGCTGCCTTTTAGGCGATTTTAATTCGTATATTTCCCCTTTCCGTGAAAATGTATGACTCGCTTTAAACTAAGCTGCTAAATTTAAAACACACACACACACACAGATTTTTTTATATTTGCAGTTGGAAATGTAAAAAGATGTGCTGCCACAGCTCTACATACGTACCAGTGATAAGCATGTAAGAATTCTTTGACTACAACTCGCTTACTGGCCTGGGACTTCAGGAGCTTTAGTAAGTCTTGCGTGAACCGCTTCACTTGAGCCCTGTGTGTTAAGGTTAACAAACGCTTGGTTCCTATCCCAAGAATCTGAGAAGAAGAAGAAAAAGTTTGCACGTAGATCTACGGCGAAACTTGAGCGCTCATAAATCAAGTTATATTTCTCTCGATAAGCGTGAAGGGCTGGGACCAAAATCGAAAGACCAAACTCTATAGAGCTGGGCACAGACCAAGTCAACAGACACTACAAGGAGTGCTCAATTTATGATCACAGTTTGGACTAGAATTTCTGTCGCAAAGCAAGATAGCAGGTGAGTGTACGCTGCCAGCTAACCCAGAGTTGCTTTTTCATGTTCCTCACGATGCCAGCCCCCTCTTTCGAAGCCAGCTCTTGGAAGGCCAACATCGCTGGCAAGGAAGGAGAACATCTGAACTCACCTGCAAGACATGAGGCACCGATTCCAGCAGCTCTATTAACTTGGAATATCCATAGTCTGACACACGGCACTGTTTGGCAAAATGGTGATGGTACATGGGGACGAATTTGTTGACAGACATAATGCAGGAGGGCTGGTTTTTAAGGAGATCAATCACTTCTCTACTGAACTGGATGAGCTGTGGGTTGCCCACGGGGCTCTTGGAACGCAACAGCCAAGGCTCTGGAGTAGAGGAAAGAAGATCACCGCCCAAGAAGGCGTCTTTATTGGGAGGAACGCACGAGAAGGCAATAGACATCACAGCCAAGGAGCAGAAATTGGAGGAAGCAACCCATTTGTAAGACTAATTGTGGGAGGAGAGGCAGAGCCCAGGAGAGGAGTCAAGAGAGGAATCAGCCTGGGATCACTATGTTCCCACAAGCGGACCGTTGAATTCCGTTAACTCTTTAACTAACACCAATTTAGTGCTGACTGTTGACTAGAGTCTTGTCTAGAGGCATCAGCAACAAATCGTCTTAACTGAAAATGAACATGTGGTCCTGATTCTTTGTTCAAGACACTAATCCCATTTATTGGAAATGAGAAAAGGGAAAAAAAAATAATCTGATGTGGGAGTAAATTACTCTGTCCTTTTCAAACGTTTGAAAGGACAACTCCCCTAACAGCATGAATTTAGGCTATCTGAAGACGGACCTGAAGTCCAAAACACCAGGAGAACATTGGGTTATCTGAAAGCAAGCTGACATTAGGCAAAAAGTCAAGGCACCAGGCTGGAAAGCGGGAGACCATGAGCTCAACTATTGCTTTAGCCATGAAAGCCAGCTGGGTGACCTTGGCTTTTTTGACTCGTGGACTTCAACTCCCAGAATTCCTGAGCCAGCCATGCTGAGGGGAAAGAGAGAGGTTTCCAAGCTGAGCCATGCTGGCTCAGAAATTCTGGGAGTTGAAGTCCACGAGTTATAAAAGAGCCAAGATTGCCTTCCCCTGGGCTAGTCCCTCTTTCCCAGCCCAACACACCTCACAGGATTGTTGCTGTGGGGGAAATAGTGTCGGATATCTCCGGTGCTTTGTAGAAGCAATAAAGGCAGGATACAAATGAATACAAACAAATAAAATCTAGGTCAAAATCTAGGTTGCCACAGCAATCCTGCTCAGTTGGGAAGAAAAAGGTTCTCCAAACCTCATCTAGGTGGGAAGTCTCCTGCTTCACACAGGCTGTCTTTGCAAACTCAGACAACAGGGGTGAAAAGGAATGAATGATCAAGGTTAGGTAGCTAGCTCGGACAGCAACCCAGGAGTAATATAAATACCTGTGGCAGGAGGAGGTGGTTTATTATGTATCCACTTTACAACTTTGATGCCATTTTGTGCGATCGCAATATTAACACCGGGAACGCAGGAGATAAGGTGCTCCAGAGGGATGCCCCCCTGGCCTTCCTCAACCATTTCTAGGCTGTTAAATTCTGAAGCATAACAGTCTTGGAAACTACAATTAAAAAAAAGGGAAGGGGGAAGTGAAGATAAAAAAGAATTAGCTCAATGGTTACGAGGGCCATTTGTATTTCTCTGCTTGTCCACAAACTTGGTGTAACTGCTGGAGATCAAACACAAACAGCCCCCTTTCATATTTTCTAATCATAGCAGGCGGTGGGGTGAGTTGGGTTTCATCCCAACTGTAGCAATAATGGGTCAGTAAAAACCAGTAGGGTTCCCAATGGTGGGTGCCGCGGAATCGCATCAGTTCCGAATATTCCATGATTAATCTGAAGAGTTGGATGCATCTCCAGCCTTTGGGCGTTGAGACCAACGGCTTACCTGAGCAGTGGTAGTGTCCCCTCGTGGGTCTGTAACAAGCTATGAACTTGAGGAGCAAAGGCCTTCAGAGAATGAATCACAAAGGGAATTTTGTAGGAGTCGGGATCAAAGTCGTGCTCGCTAAAAAACCAACGACAAAGTCAAGTTTTTATAGGAAGCCGAGCGAAGAAAATCTGCCTATATATAATAACTTTACCCAGTTATAGCCCACAGCTTACGCATTCAATGCTGGAAGCTTTTATTTCTTTTTCTTCCCCATCTCGTACAATAGCCAGCAAGAATCCAAACTAGACTTTATTTTTCTACCGTAAAGTGTAAGAGGTTCAATCAAAAATTCTTTCTCCGAGTATAGGTCGTCCCCGACTAATGACTTTTCATAGTTCCAGGGTGACTTTACGACCCAGGTTTCATGGTCATCCTCTGTCCTCCTGCAGTCCCGCGATCCCATTTTGGGCGGTGAGCAACTGGCCCATATTTATGGCGGATTGCAGAGGTCCACTGTCGTGTGAATGCAATTTACATTTCTGCTGGAAACTGGCTTTTACTTCCAGCTTACGGCAAAAAAAAAAACAAAAACAAAAACAAGGCCAACTGTGGACAATGGAACCACTTAATGACTGTGACACTAGCTTAATGATGGTTGGTGATTCACTTAACAACTGCAAAAAAAGGCATCAAATCAAGTTGTAAAATTAAGCAGTCTTGCAGCGACTTGCTTAACAAGCGGCATGAATTTACAGCCATAATTAGTCTAAGTCTAGTCTAAGTCTAGGATTTCCTGCATGCCGAAAAGTGGATTTAATCTATGTTGGTTTGACAACACCCACATCAACGAAAGGAGGGAAATGGATCTAAGACCAGTGGCAAAGCATTTGCTGTGCACATATAAAGCCCCAGCCTTTCTACGTTCTGTTGGAAGAACCACTAAATGGTTCTAAAAAGCCGTGGTGGCGGAGTGGTTAGAATGCGGTGTTGCAGGCAAACTCTGCCCACTGCCAGAAGTTTGATCTCGACCAGCTCAAGATTGACTCAGCCTTCCATCCTTCCGAGGTCGGTAAAAATGAGGATTTTGGGGGGGAACAATAGGCTGACTCTATAAACCCCTTAGAGAGCGCTATAAAGCATTATGAAGCGGTATTTAAGTCTAAGTGCTACTGCTGTTGCTAAACCCCTTGGATCAATGGAACAGAATGGCGAACAACGTCCTACGCTCGTAAAGACTTACTCTGCTTGGAAAGCCAGTCCCCAAAGCCCAGTTATTTCAAAGGATTTCCAAGAGAATAAAACCCACCAGTTCTGCCTTAAAAGACCCTGGCTCAGAAACCATTTTAATCCAAGTGTAACTTCAGTTTTGATTGCAGAGCTTGATTGCAGAGAAGGAAGAAGCCAATTTACCTGAAGTCTTTGTTCGTACAATGACGTTTGCAGACAGGCTCGTGATATTCCAGTTCTTCGAAGATGACGGGACTGCAGTTAGCAGAGGAGCCCTCGTGCGACTGAGAAGATCCTAACGGGCTCTGCCTGGCTTGGCTGCTGGGCAAGAGGCAAACCAGCCGACCGTTGCCTTGATCCCGGATCGCTACTATGTCTGTTAACTTGTGCAAGTCGGACACGTTCAGCTTGTGTCCGAACCTGGAAACCAGAAAGAAGAAATTGCTTAGTGAACGTGAAAAAGCCGAAGCAGCAGTTCACGGCTATCACAGACCCCCTGGACTAGGTAAAGGTAAAGGTTCCCCCGCACAGGCGTGCTAGTCGTTTCTGACTCTAGAGGCCGGTGCTCATCTCTGTTTCAAAGCCGAAGAGCTGGCGCTCGTCCGAGGACGTCTCCGTGGTCATGTGGCTAGCATAACTAGATGCCAAAGGCGCACGGAACGCTGTTACCTTCCCACCGTAGCGGTCCCTATTTTTCTACATGCATTTTATTACGTGCTTTCGAACAGCTAGGTTGGTGGAAGCTGGGATGAGTAACAGGCGCTTACTCTGTTACGCAGCACTCAGGATTCGACTCGCCAACTGCCGACCTTCTGATCGACAAGCTCAGCGTCCTAACCCACTGAGCCACCACGTCCCTGGACTAGCAAAGGATTAAATTCCGGATCAAGACAACCCCAAAGGGCAAGTTTGGAGTTTGTCGGAATCGGCAACCTTGTGTGTGTGCAAAATTCCCCGCTTACTTTTTCTCGTAAATCTCGGTGAATTTGGAAAGGGGAAGACAGCAGGCTGGGGCATCTTGAAGAATGGATACTGCTTCTGAACTGTAAAAAAGAGGGAGAACATCAGGAATCGGCATCCCTGTATTCTTTCTTCGCAGAATTGTGAGACTCTTCTTGAAAACAACTATGTTGGCAAGTAGCAAAGATTCTTTACGGGCCTGAATAGGCCAAGTGCGTCTGTGAAACAGAGGTCTGAATAGAGCCAAAGATCAACTAAATCTCGCTTCCAATATGCTCTAAATACAGGTTGTCCGCCAGAGCTAATTGTTGCAGCGGTTAAGGGACCAGACTAGAAACCTAGACAGGGTGAGTTCTAATCCTGCTTTAAGGCAGAGAGAAACCTGCTGGGTGACTTTGGGGCCAGTCTCTCTCTCTCTCAGGCCTAGGAAGGAGACAATGGCAAACCACTTCTGAAAAACCATGCTAAGAAAATAGCGGGGAGCAATCCAGGCAGTCTCCAAGAATCGGACACAATAAAACAAAAGAAAGAATGAAAAAAGGCTGACCTACAAAGTAAAATCGTGCCATTCGTAACTTCGAATGGTCACTAAACAAATGGTTGTAAGCTGAGGACTACCTGTGTTGCTTAGTTCCTATCTCCTACATCCCCAAAGAATGAGACTGCTTCCCTTTTTTTTTTGTAATCGCCTGGGCAAAAACATGCCACAGTTTTCTCAAATTCTCTCTCTCTAGTCCTGCAGCCCCCCAACCTTTTGGGCACCAGGGACCGGTTCCGTGGAGAGAGGTTTTTCCACGGACCAAAGGACGTGTGGTTTTGTGTGCTGCCTGCATCCCGCAGGTGGGGACTTGCTTGTTTGTGTGGAGCGTTTTTTGGCATGCCGCAGCCCGGTGCTGATCCACAGAGCGGGGGTTGAGGACCTCTACTCTAATCCGCAGAAGGTTTTTAGTTCAGAGACATAAGCGCTGCAGTATGATGGTTGCTGTCGTTTTACCTAATCAGTGCCAGACACTTGCTGGCAGCTCCTGTGGCTAATGACACCTGGATCCTCTTGTTGCCAATTTTGTATCTGTGCAGGCTGTTGACAGCAGCGATGGCCTCTTGAAGATTCTCCATCTGAACAACGGCCTTCAACTGATAGTCAGTGTGAGGACTAAGTTCTACGTTCTTTACCTGATAAAAAAAAAAAAGACGAAAATCATATCAAAAGAAAGTAAAATTGGAAGCCAGTACGATCTTCAAGGTGGAACTAAAGCAGTTTGTAACTCGCGTGCTTACGGAACTACTAAAACAGCCAGGGTCGGGCTTATAAATTCTCAAATTCTAAAGCAAGTAGAACAATTGAAAAAGACATTTCAAGAATAAAAACACCCACGCCGAAAGTTAAGTATAAATGGCGGCCGTGAAGACGGGTGGAATTGTTTACCTTGCCGTGCTTGGTGAAGGCATCCTGCAAAGATTGTTGAAGCTCTTTTCGGGAAAGTCGGTAATCCAGATTGCTAATCTGAATGTCTGCTCCATTTGCAAAGGGATCTGGGCCGTCTGTATGGCTGGAAGAATTGGTGACGTTCAAAGCGAGCGGAGAAGACCGGTTTGAAACGCTTGGAGACACGCTCCTAGAGCCGAAGGGAGGAAAGAGAATCTGGAACCATTCATTCTATAGTATACAGGTAGTCCTCGACTTACAACCGCGATGGAGCCCAAAATCTATGTGGCTGAGTGAAAAATTTGTTTTAAGTGAGTTTTGCCCCATTTTATGACTTCCCTTGCCACATTTGTTAAGTGAACCGCTGCAGTTAAATTGGTCACACGGTTGTTAAATCAGTCTGGCTTCCCCCATTGACTTTGCTTGTCAGAGGGTCACCAAAGGGGATCACGTGACCCCGGGACACTGCGACCGTCATAAATATGAACTAGTTGTCAAGCGATTGAATGGTGAACCACGTAATCATGGGGAATGCTTCCTAAGTGCGGAAACCGCTCATCTTTTTTCCCCCCCGGTGCCACTGTAACTTCAAACGGTCACTAAATGAACTGTTGTTAAGTCGAGGACTCCCTGTATTACACAGGCTTAGAAACAGAAGCCCCCTTTTGAGCACCACTGCATTACAGGCAAAAGGGCGTCTCAGGGAACCAGCAAACTGCATGTAAACGTATCTCTTTAATTGTCTCTTCTATGTTAAGGACCGAGACTCTGCATTTCTTATCGAAGAACTAAAAAAATGTGACAAATATACACACTAGCGCCAGGGGTAGGCAGCCCTGGCTCTTTTATGACTCGTGGACTTCAACTCCCAGAATTCCTGAGCCAGCAAGGCTCAGCTTGGAAACCTCTCCCTTTCCCCTCAGTGTGGCTGGCTCAGGAATTCTGGGAGTTGAAGTCCACCAGTCATAAAGTGGCCTACGCCTAGGCCAGGGGTAGGCAACCTCGACTCTTTTATGACTCGTGGACTTCAACTCCCAGAATTCCTGAGCCAGCATGGCTCAGCTTGGAAACCTCTCCCTTTCCCCTCAGCATGACTGGCTCAGGGATTCTGGGAGTTGAAGTCCACGAGTCATCAAAGGGTCAGGTTTGAAGACCCTTGCACTAAATGGAAGTCAAATGTGGCGTTCCTCTCTAAAAAAAAACAACAGTGATGCAATGACACCCACCTGGATGACCAACAACTCTGAGAGATGAGGATGGGACTGTGCTGTCTGGAGGCCATCAGCATGCTGAAGGCTGAAGGAAAGCTGACCTGGAAGGCGTTCTCCTTCTCTTTCTTGTCCACCGGGGAGCTGCTGATGCTTCTGGCTGCCATCATTTCTTTCCTGGGCGAAGAAGAAAGGCTTAATTAAGGCGTCACACTTGAGAGAGCCTTTGACAAATATCTGCCTTGTTCTGACCATGGAGATTCTCAGTCATCCAGGTCATGGTTGTCCCAAAGGGGCTTTTTCAACAGGCAACTGGGCTTTCGTTTTTCTCTTTGAACGTTTTTGGACAGAGAGGACCACCGGTTCGAAAGAGGGGTCAAAGAGGCCATTAGGTCAAAACTGAACAGCTCCCCCCTGAACAGAGGGGGAAGGACAAAACATCATCTATCCCAGTCTACAACACGGTCCTTTCAGCAGGCCCAAGAAGGCTCCACACCCCTTTGCACCGCTCAGGTGACTCTGAGGGCACAGATAAACCTCCAAGTGCCTCAACGAGCCTCTAAAAGTTCTCTTTCTGAGAGTCGTCGAGGCCACTTGGAGGTGTACCTGAGCCCTCAGGGTTACCTGAGTAGTGGAAATGTGTGTGGAGCCCTTGTATGCTTCAGTCTGAGTTGGAGACCACACAGACTCATCCCCCAACCGTCTGCGCCTGTCTTTCACAGTGAAGGGACACAGGGCAGAAAACATCCTGCAGCCAAGAAAGCTCCACACCCATTTGCACACCTACTCAGGGGACCCTGAGGACACGGACACACCTCCAAGTGGCCTCAACGACCCTCTAAAAGGATGCAAATGTCCAGCTGTCTGCAAGGAGCATAAATCCTTCCATTCCCCCATCCGGTCAGAGCTGAAGAAGCTTCTTGGATGAGAAGGGAAATGTCTTCAAGAGAAAACAAGAAAGTCCAATTGCCTCATGAGAAAAACCACCGTTGGGTCTGCCCTGTTCTCAACATACTTTGGATGGTTTTTACTGTGAGCGGGATCTCCCGCTTTCTTGGTCGCCTGGGGTACAGAGCTGGCTGGGGCAGACCCGGTGTGTGATGAAGGAACCCCCTCTTTCAGCTGATCTTGGCGGTGTTCAGAGCTTCTTCCCGTTTTCGATTCAAGGCGACACAGTTCCTTGGGAGACAAAAAAAAAAAAAAAAAGAAATGCCCACAGGTGACCCTCAATTGACAAGAGTTCATTTAGTGACCATTCAAAGTTACAACAGCCTCTGAGAAAAATGACTTGTGACTCAGGGTTCCTTTCATTGTATTCTACCTAGACAGATCGTCCTCGATTTACAATAGTTCGTTTAGGGGCCTTCTAAAGTTACAATGACACTGAAAAAAAAAAAAAAAGTAACTTATGACTGTTTTTCACACAACCCGTTGCAGCATCTCCAGGGTCACGTGATTAAAATTCAAGACACTTGGCAACTGACATGTACTAAGGACAGTTGCAGCGTCCCGGGGGTCGTGTAATCCCCTTCCTGTGACCTTCTGACAAGCAAAGTCAATGGGGGAAGCCAGATTCACTGCACAGCTGGGTTACTGACTTAGCAACCGCAGTGATTCACTTCAAAGGACTGCGGCAAAATTCACTTAACGATGGTCTCGCTTAGTCATGGAAATTTGGGGCTCAGTTGTGGTCGTAAAAAGAACTAAAAGGGGGATTTTAAAAAACACAAGATATCTCTATGGCAGGGGTCTTCAAACTTGGCCCTTTGATGACTTGTGGACTTACCAACGCACAGAATTCCTCAGCCAGCGTGACTGGCTAAGGAATTCTGGGCATTGAAGTCCACAAGTCCTAAAAGAGCCAGGTTTGAAGACCCCTGCTTGCGGACTTCGACGCCCAGAATTCCTCAGCCAGGCACGCTGGCTGAGGAATTCTGGGCGTTGAAGTCCACAAGTCATTAAAGGGCTAAGTTTGAAGAGCCCTGCTCTAAACAAACAGCTCGCTCATTTATGCCCCGACCTCCGTTCATTTCGTCGGGACCTGAAGACCTGGCTCTTCGAGCTCTCTGGCTCAGGCTGAGAATTTTTAATTTTAACTTAGTTTTAATCTTAATTTTAACTGGGGTTTTTCTTTTATTAATGCAGGGATTAATATAATTTTTTAAATCTGTTTTTAACTTTTATATCTGTGTTTTTTAATTACTCTATAAACCGCCCTGAGTCCTTCAGGAAAGGGCGGTATATAAATGTAATAAAATAAATAAATAAAATAAAATAAATGTTCAAACTAAACCTTTAAAAAATAAAAACCAAAAACTTTGCAAAGATCGATCAGATCAGAAAGGAAAGGAATGCTTTCGATTTTCCCAAAGAGGCATAAACTGGGAAATGCCCTACCTGCAAGCTTTTCACGGTGGTATTTTTCGGAACGGACCCGTGCCCTTGAGGGCCTTTTGCCGCCACGGCCTTGGCGGCGGAAGACGGATCGTTCGCCATTCGGCTCATGAGACACAGCTTGGCGTTTCGGTTGACCTTCTTGGGCGACTTGGCTTTGTCTGCCACGGAAGAGCCTGCATTCTTGGTTTCTGCCAGCTCTCGGTTTTTGGGGGTGAAAGACACGGTTATCCGGTTGCCGAAAACATCTTCGTTCTCCATCCGCTTCTGAGCTCGCTCGGCGCTATCCTGGCTGAGGAAACGGAGGATGGCGCTGCTGCCAGAGACGGTCAGAACTTTCCCCCCGCAATTGTCCGACAGACGCCGAAGTCTCAGGCATACGCTTTTGCTGTCTCGGTTGGTGGGCAGGTTGTAAACATATAACAGTGTGTGACACGCCTGTTTCAGAGAATTAAAAAAAAAAGGGGGGGGGGGGGCTCGGATATGCTTGTCAAGAGGCCAGGGCAAAGCAACATAGCTGAACACTTGGGACAATTTAAAAATAGAAAGAATCCACAGAGACAAAAGATCCCCTCAGGCCAAACCGTAAGGATTGTTTGAATTAATCAAAGCTGTAGAAATTGAATAGATCCGTGGTGGCGAACCTATGGGACACGTGCCACAGGTGGCACGCAGAACCCTCTCGGTGGGCACGCGTGCCGTCGCCCCAGTCCTAGGCCTCCAGTTGTGTTTTATAAAACTTTTTTGTAATTTAAGCCTGCGCTGCTGTGTGCAAAAAAAAAAAAAAAAGTTCAATCAATTTCAACTTTTCGTGGGGGGGAAAAAAAAAATCTCGCAAAGTTGGAATTGACTGAACTTTTTAGTCCCACCCAGCCTGCCGTTACCACTGCAGTCACGCCTACCCAATGGATCACGCCCACCCAACGGGCCACGGCCACTCGGCACCAGACGATACAAAAGTGGGTTTTGGGTTGCAGTTTGGGCATTCGGTCTCTAAAAGGTTCGCCATCACTGGAATCCAACCCAAGAAGTCTACCGACAGCGTCACTTCAACTTCCATAATTCCCCAGCCAGGATGCTGATTGGAGAGTTTTGGGAGTTGAAGCCGGGCATTGTAGTTGCCAAGGTTGAGAAACTGCCCTGCAGAGGTGAAACGTTTTACAGGATTGCCAACAGTCAGAACGTGCTTCATACTAAGGGACAACAGGTGTTTTAAACTGTATCTTAACTGTGAAAGGGGCAAGTCACTCTTGAACAATAAATTCCAACAGTCCTCAACTTACAACCCACTCGTTTAGTGAACTTTCTAAGTTACCGTAGGCCCCGAATAAAGCTTACATTTTTTCCCCCCACATGACCGTTGCAGCATCCTCGTGGTCAAAATTGGGACAATTGGCAACTAGCACCTATTTATGACGGTCCTGGGATCCCCTCTGGTGACCTTCTGACAAGCAAACCCTATAGAGAAGCCAGCTTCGGTTAACAACCGTGTTACTAACCGAACAACTGAAGGACTTGACAACGATGTCAAGAAAGGCCTGGAAGTGGGGCAAAACTCACTTAGCACCTGTTTTGCTTAGCAGCCAAAATTTCTGGGCTCAACTGGGGGTCACAAGCCGAGGACCACCTGTGCGAGCTTACTCGCATTCCCAACTTTATTTCCACATTAATAACTGCAGCTGACAGGTAAAGCAGGAGGCATCGGTGCCACGGATACAAGGAAGAAGGCCCGTCTGTCTCTCCGACGACCCTTCAAAGCCTCACCGGCAATCGGCCACTTACTGTTTTTTTCAAGGGTAATCTTGGGGGCAAATCTGAAATAAATTCTTCGAATCGGATTAGCTCGTGGGCGTGGTGCAAGAGTGCTTCGGAAGCCTGGTTTTTATGAACCAGGATGATGTGGAAACCGTGGCGGTGCCTCAAGTCGCTGAGCTCCAGGGCAAAGTTGACATCAGCTGGAAGAAAAAAGAAAAAAAAAAGAAAAAAAAATGACAGCCCCCCCCCCCCCAAACCCCAAGTCAGCGGCTTTGGGAGGTTTTGATACTTGACACAAGGGTTGCATTTCTCATAAGCATCTGTGGGGGCAACTTCGGATGGCAAAATACTGGGTTGAGACTGAAAACTGCTCCTTGCTCACTTCAACAAAACCAGCCAAGAGTCCTCGCCAGAAAAGCAGCTGTTTAAAGCTAGATCGTTTCAAAGAGATAGGAGGAAATGAAAAAAAAAAAAAACGAAAAAAAAAAAAAGCAAAAAAACCTCTAACCCGGTTAGTTGGTTCTCAAGCTTGAGGGGAGTTTGTGCCACAGCGGAAGTAACACGGCAAGGAGTATTTGTTAAGATTTTTTTTTTTTTTTTTTTTTAAAATCTGCCTTTATTATTTTATAAGTAACTGAAGGCAGTGGCCGCACACTCATCAGAAAAATCCACAGAGGGCAACCTTGGGGTAATTACTACTACTAAATTGATTGGGGCCAAAGTTCAGCTGCCATTCTCCTTCCTCCTCTCATTTTCCTCACAAGAGCTGTCAGATGGGTTGAGCTGTTGAGGTGGATTGGGCTGAGAACGAGGCACTAGCCCAGGGGTAGGCAACCTCGGCTCTTTTATGACTCGTGGACTTCAACTCCCAGAATTCCTGAGTCAGCATAGCATAGCATAGCTGACTCAGGAATTCTGGGAGTTGAAGTCCACTTGTCATAAAAAAAGCCGAGGTTGCCTACCCCTGCACTGGCCTAAAGTCACCCAGCTGGCTTTCGTATCTAAGGCAGGACTAGAACTCCTAAGCTCCTGGTGATTGGCCCAAAGTCACCCAGCCAGCTTTCCTGCTTAAGGCGGGACTAGAACTCCCGGTCTCCTCGCTTCCAGCCTGGAGCTTTAATCCATAAACCAAGCTGGCTCTCTTAATTGTGAAGCTCCCCTGATTTAGGACTTCGAATGCAACTAAGCAGATGGGTTTCGAAGCTGAGCAAGGATCAAAATGACGCCCCAATGAAGCCCCGTTGATACGTACTCGAGACAAGCACCACGGTGGCTGGTGCAGCGTGGGTGTCCGCAAACCTCCTAAGGCTCTGCCGGAGTTTGTCATCAGCAGCATTTTTGGCTGTGGCATTGATGTGTGCAACAGTCACCTAAGGGGTGGGGAGGGGGAGGAAAATTATATTTCCAGAAAAGATTAAACACAGCAGGTCCAGAAGTTGACGGATTTCCCCCCCCCCCACTCCCCCGAATCTTTTTGAGTGCGCACCTGGCAGTTGTTCAGCTCTTCAATAACCTCCTTGTTTTCCTTACTAATGTCACACACACAAATGAACTCGGCCTCTCGGTGGCCTTTAAAAAACTTTTCCCGGATGCGCTGGACCACCGCCACGGCGGAACGACCAGACGGGACTGAACAGTTTTCGATATCCCAGAAGACCCCAATGGGAGGCAGGTTTTCCAGCAACTGGTTCGAGATGGCAATTTCCGGAGAGCCTGCGTTCAGGGGGAAGAAAGATCCAGCGCCTTAAATAACCGCACCTCTCCGATGAACTCCCTTCTCCCAACCTTTGCAACTTTTTAAGGCGGGTGGACTTCAAGTCCCAGAAATCCCCAGCTGACTTGAGGAATTCTGAGACTCTTTTAACAAGTGGCCTAGGTTGGGACACGCGGGGTTAATTGGAAAGTGAAAGATTTTATTTTATTTTATTTTATTTTATTTATATACCGCCCTTCTCCCGAAGGACTCAGGGCGGTGTACAGGGCAAATATAAATATACAAAAATACAAAAGTTAAAAAAGAATTAAACATGCCCAAGTAAAAATACAGACATTAAAAAACACCCATCCCTCATCAGGCCAGGCCGGCTTGTGCAAATAAAAGGATGCGGTAACTTTAAAAGGATCAAGTCAAAAGGACATTACCGTGTTTGGGGCTCAGCTGGCCAAAGCTACTGGCTAAGAGAAGACTCTTCTCTTTCCTTGTTCCTTTGGTTCCACAGCCATTACACATGGGGAGAGAAAGGGGTGCCACCTGGGCATTGGGAGGAGGAATATCTGGCCACATTTTAGCTGCTTCTACTAGCTTTTCTTGGGATGACTGCGGAGGAAAAACAAAAAACATGCGCCACCGCCTTAGCACAACGATCCTGCACAGAAGCCAACCTCCACCAGCAGTTTTAGCTCCCACGGAGGTATTCTTTAAAAAAGGCTGGCCCATTTGCCTGCTGGCGAACGGTTATTTCTTCCAACGTTACAGGGGGGGTCCTCGACTTAACATTCGTTCAGAATGACCGAAGTTACCATGCTCCCCCCTCCCCCAAAAAGTACCTTACCGCAGTGTTTCGCATTATGACCTTGGCCGCATTCCCATGGCCACGTGGTCAAAATTCAGACGCACGTATTATTATTTATGACGGCTGCAGCGTCCCGGGGTCATGCAATCCCCTTTCGCGACCTTCTTGACAAAAGTCAACGGGGAAGCCAAGATCCACTTAATGAACGGGTGTTACTAACTTAACAACTGCACTGATGCAGTTCACACACACACACATACACACACACACACAAAAGGGGCCAAAACTCGTTTGGCAACTGTCTTGCTTAGCGATGGCAATTTGGGGCTCAATTGTGGTCATAAGTTGAGGGCTACCTGTAACGGCTCATCCGCGGCAGCTGTTTTGAAAGCCTGGATGTTGCCTGGACAGGTGCTCAGGCCAGGTGGCCCTCGAACCGAAGGGGCCCGCCCGACCTCAGGAACCGATTACCTTCCCAGTGGCCCAGTGTATTAAAAATGGGAGGTACAAACCTTGCTTAAACATTCCGTGCAGTGGTGAGAGCCCTTTAAGCAAAGGGGAGGTGAAACCTTTACGTGCAGCGAGTTGGTGCAAAGGCAAGGCATTCGCTCCGGCTGAGCCAGGTGCTCCTCGGAGAGTCCCGCCGCCCCACTGAATTCAGGACAGGAAAAGTAGCCAGGAGCCGTGCAGCCCGGATGGGGGGGAAACGGATGCATTTTGTGCAGGCTACCGTGACAGGCTTGGAAGTGGAGTTTCCCGCAGCAGGAGAAGTGGGGGCACGAAGGAAGCGTGCTTTCCCGGCACACGCCAGCCATGTTGCTTCTCGCCGGGCCGTTCTTGAACGAGGAGGAGGAGGAGGAAGAGGAGGAGGACTGGCAAGCCAACTCTGAGCCTATCTGCCAAGTGATTGTCCCAGGGCTGGGGGCGTTTAAGACTGTCCCGGGGCGAATCAAGCTGCTGCTGCTGCTGCTGTTGACGCCACCACCACCGCCACCACCGATGTTGCCGCCGCCGCTGCCACCACCAAAGTGCAACTGAGGAACCCGAGGGGAGGAGTCAGAGCCATGAGAACAGCAGCTTACTTTGGGGTTGGGTGGGAGCTGGATTTGCTTGGGCTGGAGAGAGTGGACGTCGGGGAGGGGAAGGGCCGCAAACGGCTGCAGAGGAGCGTGGCGAGCCGAGGGGGCCTCCTTCAACTCTGCAGCACCTTTCCTGTTCTCCATGGGTTTGTTCTGAGAGAGAGAGAGAGAGAGAGAGAGAGAGAGGGAAGGAGAGAAAGAGAGAGAAGCGACAAACGGAGGCCAGGTGAGGTTGCTGAAGATGTGCAAAAAGGATTTCAGACTGGAAAACTTCAAGTTCAGTAGAAGCACAGGTAGTCTTGACTTATGACCAACTGTTTAGCGACCGTCTGAAGCTACACCACCCACCCAAAAAGGTACTTACGACCTGAATTCATAGTTTGGATGGCTAGGCTCTTCCTGTGGTCATGTGATCATATTTTGGGCACTTGGCCATGGCTATTTGCAGCACCTCAGTCACATGACCACGGGCTCTATGGGCTTTTTTTTTTTGCGCCAGAAACTGGTGTTGACTTCCAGTTTCTGGCAAAAGGCAGCCATTGTAGACAATGGGATTGCTTAACAACCGTGGATCTGCTTTAACAACCACGGTGATTTTAACTATTTTAACTCTGGTCCCTAAGCAACCAGTTGCACGTTGAAGACTACTTGCACATCACATCAATTTAGCATTCCGCGTAATAAACGTTCAGTCCATACTCTACCGTTTTTGCAGCAAGGGGAAAATTCTGTTCGGTAATTGAAAAGCAGTTAGAAAATTTCCAGAGCCAGGGCTTCGCATCGTTATCCTGCAGCTGAAGCCATCCGAGTGATCTAGGACAGACGTTCTGCGCTATTTTTCCTTCCATTATATGTCCAAACAGAAGTCAACATTCTCCTCTCTTTCCTTTTCTTTCATTCTAACTGCGAAAAAAACGTATATAAGATAAGATAACATGCCATCGAAATACCTAGTTATTCAACATGCCCGACACATTTATATCACCTTTCTGAGTGGCTGAGCAAAAGGCAGAATTCTTTTTTTAAAAAACCAAAACAATAACAAATATTGACTTTCAGAAATCACACGGGTGTGCAGAACCTGTGACCTACTGGATGTTGCAGAATCACAAGTCCGAAGACCTTTGCAATTGGTTGAGCTGAACATGCTCACTGAAAATTGTACTGCTGCCTTCACGCTGCTTATTAAAAGCACCTTGATTATAACTAGCTTCTCAAGGAACTCTTTGCTGATGCCCTGGAGTAGCAACTAAAATAATTCAAGTCAATTAGGTATTATCTTAACGCTGAAGACCTGCTGCAGAAAGTTGTGTGCGGGTCACAAACATGACACACACACACACACACACCCGGCAAAACCCAGTCAACTTGCAAGACAGGTCATAGGTGAAATAAAATTCCACTGTTGTTATTATTCCCTGTTCTGTTGCTTTTAGAAACTGAACGATTGTAGTGAATTTAAAAACTATGAGTCTTAAAAGTGCCAAATCTGAAGAGTCCAGAGTTAGATGGTAGTGGTACATATTAATAAACATAGATAAATCCATCATACATTTGCCAGAGCAAAGGGAAAGGGATTCACCAAAGGAACAGCCACCGAAGAAATTAAAAATGGTATTTCCCCCCCCCCCTTTTCCCTACAGTTTGTAATATTTTATTAGATTATAGAATAAAATACAAAAACAAACAATAGGACACAGTGGGGAGGAAAAAAAGGGGGGGGGAAGTGAGGGAGAGAAGGGAAAAAGAAGAAGCTTCTTCTGTTGCAGTAGAACAGGCGCCTTCAAACTTGGCCCTTTTATCACTTGGGGGACTTCAACTCCCAGAATCCTTCAGCCAGGCACGCTGGCTGAGGGATTCTGGGAGTTGAAGTCCACTCTTCTTAAAGCCTGTATCAGGGGTCTTCAAACCTGGCCCTTTGATGACTTGGGGACTTCAACTCCCAGAATCCCTCAGCCAGGCACACTGGCTGAGGGATTCGGGGAGTTGAAGTCCCCAAGTCATCAAAGGGCCAAGTGGGAAGACCCCCTGCAGCAGAAGGCAGCCCCGAACCCCAACTTTTTCACTTTCCCACATTACAAACTAGCCACGAATCTAATCAGTGAAGCCCCAAATTTCCCCCCCCCCCTCTTTTTCTTTTCTTTTTCTTTTTTTTTAAAAAAAAGCCGTCAACTTTTTGGCCACCTTGCTAAGCAGCGGCGGTTCTCGCGTACCGTCACGTCCTAAAAAGTGGGCCGATCTGTGAAGAGGTTGGAAAGCCCCGATCTAATCCAGAGCACCCCTGCAATACTCTTCTCCCCCCCCCCCCCCCCCCCCCCCCCCCCCCCGACCCCCCCCCCACAGCCACGCCCAGCGCAGAGCTCGGGGCCCGCCCGAAGAGCCAATAGTCAGCCAGCCCGGGCTTCCCTCGCCACAGCCGGAGCTGCAAGGGCGGCGGGCGGGGGCGGCATCCCCGGAACCAACCCCAGCGCTCCCCTGGAGGAACCGCCGCGGCATTCGCCTTCCTCTCCAGCCCTGCCCAGCCGCCCTCCTCCTCCTCCCGACACTCCCCTCCCTTCCCGCGCCGGGACTCAGCCCCGACCCCGAAGGGGCTGGCCGGCTGCAAGCCCGGCGGCCGGGCTGAGTTGAGCTGGGAAGCGTGTCGTGTCGTGTCGTGTCGTGTCGTGTGAACGCGCGCCCAGGAGCCACTCACCGCCCTCCGTCGCATCCCAGCGCCCGCCGCCGCCGCCGCCGCCTCTTCTTTGTTTTGCTCCCGCTGCGCCCTCCCACTCCCTCCCCGCGCGCTTCCGCTTCCGCGGCGGCGAGCGGCGCTTCCGGCCGCCGACGGGAAGAGAGAGAGAGAAAGAGAGAGCGCTGTCGTAAAAGCGTCGCGAAGGGAGCCCCCCCACATACACGCACGCACGCACGCCCCTCTCTGGTCTAGCCGCGCCTCTCGTTGGTCCTGGGAGGTCGACTGGCTTCTTCCCTGGCTTTGGCCGGAAAGAGGTGTCTCCAGATGTTGTGGGACTCCAGGTTCCATTATTCCCAGCCTTTGCATACATACGTATACGTACGCGCACATACAGATGTATATGTACTCTGTGCGTGTGTGTATGTATGTGTATGGTATTGCTATATAATTTTTCATATAAATGCTTTATAATATATATGCATATATACTATTTAATATATAAGTTTAATATATGCTATTTAATATATAAGTTTAATATATACTATTTAATATATGTTTAATATATACTATTTAATATATGTTTAATATATGCTATTTAATATATAAGTTTAATATATAAATCCAATAAAATAAATAAGTTGTTGTTAGCTGCGAAGTCATGTCCGACCCATCGCGACCCCATGGACAACGTTCCTCCAGGCCTTCCTGTCCTCTACCATCTTCTGGAGTCCCTTTAAGCTCACGCCTACTGCTTCAATGACTCCATCCAGCCACCTCATTCTCCATCGTCCCGTTCTTCTCTTGCCCTCAACCTTTCTCAGCATTAGGCTCTTCTCCAGTGAGTCCTTCCTTCTCATTAGGTGGCCAAAGTATTTGAGTTTCAACTTCAGGATCTGGCCTTCTAAAGAGCAGTCAGGGTTGATCTCCTCTAGGACTGACTGGTTGGATCGCCTTGCAGTCCAAGGGACTCGCAGGAGTCTTCTCCAGCACCATAGCTCAAAGG
>JAKJMR010018312.1:352274-369308 GCA_024449315.1 Daboia siamensis | reverse complement strand
CCTAACCCACTGAGCTTGTCGATCAGAAGGTCGGCAGTTTGGCGGGTCGAATCCTGAGTGCCGCGTAACAGAGTGAGCGCCTGTTACTTGTCCCAGCTTCTGCCAACCTAGCAGTTCGAAAGCACGTAAAAATGCAAGTAGAAAAATAGGGACCACTATGGTGGGAAGGTAACAGCGTTCTGTGGGCCTTTGGCGTCTAGTCATGCCGGCCACATGACCACGGAGACGTCCTCGGACAAGCGCTGGCTCTTCGGCTTTGAAACGGAGATGAGCACCGGCCCCTAGAGTCGGAAACGACTAGCACGCATGTGCGGGGGAACCTTTACCTTTACCTTTACCTTATATATATATATATATATATATATATATATATATATATATATATATATATGTTTTTCCTTTATGTGTGTGTGTATGTATATGTTTATATGCATATATGAATATGTATATATTATGTATATATGTATATGTACATATGTGTGTGTGTATAGAATAAATATAGAATGAAAGGATAAGATGTTAATATTATAACATATATATCCTTTCTATAATATTAACATCCTATCCTTTTATTCTATATTATTTATACTGAATTCTATTAAAATGGGCACACACATATACAATAAAACAACTGCAACCATTTCACATTTTAATTCTGCTTTTTATTTAACTATTTCGTTTTTGGTTCTAAAGTCCTATAGCAAGTCAGAGATTCCTCAGAGATTTTTTTTTCCCAGGGCGTGTTTGTGTATGCTTTGTGCGAAGGGGTTTAAAAGCGTCCAGAAGCGTGGATTTTTGTATCATCTGAAAATGGGAAGATTCCGAAGAACGAGCTGTTGTACAGAACACGAAGCGGAAAGGTGATTTCAGACACCAATGCCCTTCCAATTCAACATGATTTATCTCAGACATGGTTGAATATAAATGAAACTTTATTTGGTCATTAGGAGCAGCAGGAAAAAAAATAATAATCTAGAACAAGTCTCCAAAATTATTCTAAATTGATGGGGATCTAATTTAACATTCTTCATTTCTTTCATGGGAACCCTTTGCCAGATACTTTTCAAGATGTATCTTCTTTAATACGGCAAACACAAGCAGAAGCAGTTTGAGGACTTCTTCCAGATGGTGGAACAGTTGGTGGCTATTGCAACAGTCAGAGCTAATCTTAACAGCATCTCCAGTCTTTTCATTATGCCAATACGGGACTAAATTGGTAAGATGAAGTTTATGATCTTGTTAGTGTTGAGCTTGGGCTGGTGGGAAATTTAAGTAGGAGGACACCCCCCCACCCCCCCTAGTCTATTGCAAGCAAAGCTTCAAGCAACCAGCTGCTTCTCAGTCTCACTTTGCCGTCTCTAAAATGAAATAAAATTATCATTATTTATTCATTCATTCATTCATTTTACAGGACTCTAGGCCGCTTACAGTGAGTGCAGAGAGTCCTCACTTTATCTGGCTAGAGTTTCCATTGCTAACAAGACAGTTCTTCAGTGAATCACGCCCAGTTTTAACGACCGTTTTTGCCTGGGTTGTTCAGCAAACAAATCTGGTGTCCCCCCCACATTGACTTGACTTATTGAAAGCTGGCTGGGAAAGTTGTAAATGGTGATCAGGTGATCCCAGGACCCTGCAGGTATTGTAAGTACATGCTGGTTGCCCAGCACCCATATTTGGATCATGTGGCCATAGTTAAAAGCACGAGGATCAGTTGTAAGTCACTATTTTCAGTCTCAGTGTAACTTCATACCGTTGCTAAATGATTTGTTGTAAACTTGCGATGATTGTAATGTGACAGATATTTGAGTCACCAGGTAAGTGCTAAATAAACACATCCCAAAGGTGCTTTTTCAGGAGGCAACTAATAATAATAATAATAATAAGTTGGAAGGGACCTTGGAGGTCATCTAGTCCAACCCCCTGCTAAGGCAGGAAACCTTATACCATTTCAGACAAATGGCTGTCCAGTCTCCTCTTAAAAACTTCCAGTGTTGGAGCATTCACCGCTTCTGGAGGCAGGTTGTTCCACTGGTTAGTTGTTCTAACTGTCAGGAAGTTTCTCCTTAGTTCTAGGCTGCTTCTCTCCTTGACAAGTTTCCATCCGTTGCTTCTTGTCCTGCCTTCAGGCGCTTTGGAGAATAGCCTGACCCCCTCTTCTGTGTGGCAGTCCCTGAGACATTGGAACACTGCTATGTCACCCCAACTGGACTTTCTTGTTTTTCTTTGAAGACGTTTTGCATCCCATCCAAGAAGCTTCTTCAGCTGGATGGTGGGGAGTGGAAGGATTTATATTCCTTGCTTGCAGCTGGTCATTTGCATTCTTTTAGAGAGTCGTTGAGGCCGCTTGGAGGTGTGTCCGTGTCCTCAGGGTCACCTGAGTAAGCGTGCCAATGGGTGTGGAGCCTTCTGGGCTGCAAGGATGTTTTCTGCCCTGTGTCCCTTCACTGTGAAAGACAGGCGCAGACAGCTGGGGATGTTGTCTGTGTTGTCTGCAACTCAAACTGAAGCACAAATGGCTCCACACACATTTGCACTACTCAGGTGACCCTGAGGACACAGATAAACCTCCAAGTGGCCTCGACGACTTTCAGAAAGAGAACTAACGCCCCAGAGAACTAACTAACTAATTAATCTAAATCCTTCCATCTCCCCCACCATCCAGTCAGAGCTGAAGAAGCTTCATGGATCAGAAGCGAAACGTCTTCAAAGAAAAATAAGAAAGCCCAGTTGTCTCCTGAAAAAAAACATCTTTGGGACAACCATGAACTGGATGACCAAGAATCTCTACAGACGCTTCTAAATAAGCCGTTTTAAAATCCCTAATTTATTTGGTGATGTGTTAGGGAGGTGGGACACCTTACCACACTGAAGAGGCATCTCTACCGGGACAAAATTTCGACTGCACAGGTGCCTGAAGGTTGCAGCTAAATTACAGGCTGCTTTGATGCTCTGTAGTTCACACAGATCAGCTTTGCACCAGTGGTAGAACGGTTCAGGACTCACCTGAAAAGGAAGAGAAAAATGTTCAGATATTTATTGGGTAAATGCAGCATTCTCTTTTAGTCTGGCTCAAGTGAAGAACATCTGTTTGAACATTCTGGTAAAACACAGAAGTACAAGGTTTTTTTGGGGGGGACAGGAAAAGCATCCCTACAGCTGTTGTGTAAACCAATGAGGGAGAAAGAAAGAGGAAAAAGAGAAAGAGAAGAAAGAAAAAAGGAGAAAGAAAGAGAAAAAGAAAGAAAAGAAAGAAAAAGGAGGAAAAAAAAGAATCAAAGATGCAAAACAAAGAAAAGAACATCGAAAAAGTAGTTTCCCATTTTTTTTATAGCAGTTATAATCATAGGTATAAATGTGCTTCTTATTCTGTGACTACAACCTAGACTCATTGGGCTGGAAGGGACCTTGGAGATCTTCTAGTCCAGACATGTCAAATACAAGGCCCGGGGGCCGGATCCGGCCCGTGAAGTGGTTTCATGCGGCCCGCGAAACCATCCTGAAAACAGTGAAGGAACGGCCCCCGCTGCCTTGGCCCTGGCCCAGAGACCCTCCTTCTGCCAGAGACCCTCAGATCTGTCCCACTCCTGCCCAGGCCCCCATAGGCACCCTTGATGCCAACGATGGAGAGCTGGCCATGCCACCCAGTAGGCCATACGCACTCTAGCCACGCCTACCCAGTAGGCCACGCCCACCCTGGCCACACCCACCCGGCCCCCTGAGGGCAACCGCAATGCTGATGCGGCCCTCAGTGAAATTGAGTTTGACACCCCTGTTCTAGTCTAAACCCCCCTGCCAATGGCAGTTCTTACAATTCATCCCAGACAAATGTTTCCCACTCACTTTTTTCTACCATCTATTTTTTTCTTCTTCTTATCAGCCAATCCCTAAATCATTTATACATCATTAGAAGTATATTCTTACCACTCCAAAACAGTTCCTAAAAGGGGAGGCGGAGTCCTGGAAAAAGGCCTGGCAGATTTCAGCGCTCTGCGCATTGATGCAAGATCTGTCGCCTCTCTGGACCTCACTGCAACGGTCGTTCACCTTGGGAGGAGAAAATCAAACACACCGCTGTCGGTATAAGCAATTCCGAGTTTGCCTTGGGTAGCGTATGCCCGCCTTGAAGGACAAGGTTATTTGCCCAGCATCAACGGCTAAGCCTTCAGCAAATATCACATTTCTAAAGAGATCAGCCATTCATACATATTTTATGAGTTCCGCCATCAGCACAAACCTTGGTTCGTTTGCTTTGTCGCTACTTTCAACTGTGTCTTGACTGCTCCTGTACGGTACAAAATTTCTGCTGCTCACCCTTGCCTTGCCTTGCCTTGCCTTGCCTTGCCTTGCCTTATCCCATCCCATCTTATCTTATCTTATCTTATCTTATCTTATCTTATCTTATCTTATCTTATCTTATCATCTTATCCTATCTTATCCTATCTTATCTTATCATCTTATCTTATCCTATCCTATCCTATCCTATCCTATCCTACCCTACCCTACCCTATCCTATCTTAGGCAAGAGTTATTGCATCTCTCCTTTTAGGCTAATAAAGATAAAAATTTCCCAGTCTAGTCGTATCCTACTTTAGGGCCTGGTGCCCATCTCCATTTCTCGGATGAGGAAGCCAGCATTTTCCCAAGACATATTCTGTGGCCATGTGGCCAGCATGGCTATATGCCAAAGGCACATGGAATGCCATTACCTTCCCACCGAAGTGGTACCTATTTATCTACTCGCATTTGCATGCTTTCGAACTACTAGGTGGGCAGCAGCTGAAGCAAATAACAGGAACTCACCCCATCATGCAGCGCTCGGGCCTTGAACCCAGGCTGTCAGCTTTAGTTCTGTGTCTTCGACCACTGAGCTATCGTGCCCGCTAGCCCTATCTTAGACAATGGTTATTGCATCTTTCCTTTTAGGCTACGAAAGTTCCGTATTTCCTCTGCTAAATACCTGCCAGGCTTGCATGAATTCTGACAAGCTTTTAGCCAGGGTGCGGTCCGGAAGCGTCCATTCGTTGCCAGCTTCGTTATCGTTGGTGCCAAAAAGACCAGCAGACACGCCTAGAAAGAACAGGAAAAAAAAATGAAACGCTGCAGATTGCAATGGCAGCTTTGGCAAGAATCAGAGAATGTCCCACGCTGCTATATTATTTTAATGTTCTAAGAGGGCATTTAAGAAACATCCGTTCATTCTTAAAGGGAATGCTTATGTCATATCTGAATGCTTCGGACAAACCATGATGCCATCCATCCAAGGTGAAGGTGCAGAAATCGTAACGAAGGTCACAGAAAATCAAGGCTCCATCAGCTGCAGTCATTTCAACATGGTTTGCCTCCACCTGGATGGTGGTGCCATTTTCTTGGAGAGGAATGTCAAAACTCCCGCAGTCCTTCAACAGGGTTGTGTTGTACTGCTTGTAGATCTATTTGAAAAGAAAGTTTAAAAATATCTGTTTGGGGAGACTGCTCACAAAAGACTAAGTGCAAACCAGTAGAAATATATGGTTGATTTAGGTTACTCTTAAATCTTAGCTGAGTATGTAGGCTGAGTCTCTTTCCCAACCAAAATTGAACTCGAACTAGAGTTGATCTAGGTCAGGAGTAGGCAGCTCTGGCTCTTTTATGACTCGTGGACTTCAGCTCCCAGAAATCCTGAGCCAGCATGGCTCAGCTTGGAAACCTCTCTCTTTCCCCTCAGCATGGCTGGCTCAGGAATTCTGGGAGTTGAAGTTCATGAGTTGTAAATGAGCCAAGGTTGCTTACCCTTGATCTAGGTGATCCAACCTAGATCCAATCTAGAACTAAGGAGAAATTGGGAGAACAATTCATCAATGGAATGGCTTGCTTCTAGATGGGTGTTCCATCACTGGAGGTTTTCAAGAAGAGATTGGAAAGCCAATTTTCCAGAATGGTATGGGGTCTTCTGCTCAACCAGGGGGTTGGATGAGAAGACTTTCAAGGTCCCTGCCAACCATATTGTTCAATATTCTATGTTCTATGAGCCCAAATTCTTGGTTTAGTACCTTAGGATTTGTTGTTATGTTATCCAAAATAGGGAAGGATGGATAGTTGACATACATATCACCACTTTGGAAATATCCAAAAAATACCTAAAAGCTTGGATGCACGTTTAATTAACTTTAGCATCTCATCCATTCATTTTGCTTTTGTCAGGACTGATAATAGCTAAAACTTTAACTCAAGATCCAACTTTTACCTTCTGTTCGGGGTAAACGATGACAACTCTTTTGTTCATGTTGAGGTATAGAGACCTGTCCACACCACTGCTCTGGTTTAGGATGATTGTAAAGGCATTCTGGGAAAAATCTTTGGCCAGCAGCATACTGCAGTTGGAGGTCAAGCTGTACATTTTCCCATCAAATGTCCATAGGTGCTTGGTACCCATCAACAAGGCATGATCTGGGTGGGGTCCAAACATAGCATCACATAGTTACTTCATGGAGTCCAATCTTGGCCACGTCAAGACCTGTGGACTTCAACTCCCAGAAATTCCCAGCCAGCATGGCCGTTTTGTCTGAAAAAGATCAGACTTTAGGACACCCTGACTAAACCCTAATATTATTCTGAAACATGGCATTGAATTCAATTTTTATCCTAGCTGTCTTTGAGACTAGTCTTCATTGTCTAGAAGCCATCTAGATGCCTTCATCCTTCAACTATGGAATGGAAAAGTTGATAATTTAGAGCAGCCCAGCTCTAGCCAGGTCAAGACTTGTGGACTTCAACTACCAGAAATCCCCAGCCAGGTCTTAAAGGTTGCCAAGGTTGGACATCCTGGGTTACTTCTTGGTCTTGTAGGGGAGAAGGACCTTTTCAGTGGGGGGAAATTCACAACCATCATGTTACAAACAAACAAAGATTAGCTCCCTCATCATCATCATCTTTCAAGAGCTGTAAAAGAAGCGGAGGGATCGAAATGAAGGTGCTCCAAGAACTTACGTTCGAAAGGGCTCTCCATGACGGCTCGCTTGAGTTTGTAATATTCTGCAGCCAGATTGATGTGATATAAGCCTTGAAGGGACTTCATGACTTTCTCTTCAATGATGTAGTTTGTAAGGTTGACCAAATCTAATGTGGCCTCTCCTTCGGGCATGGCAGGCAAACTCAGTGCCACAGAACAGTTCCTGCAAGGCATCCACACGGATGAATTATTGACTTGAAGCAGCTTTGAACACAGCCGTAAAACTCAAGAGCCAGCTTAACAACCACAACTGTGCTCATAAGTCTGTTGCTAAGTGAGTTTGGCTTCATTTTACGACCTTTTTTTTTTTTTTGCCATAGCGGCTAAGTGAATCACTGCAGTTGTTTATTTAGCAACCCGGTTGTAAAACTCGCTTCCCTGCTTGTCAGAAAAATCACAAAAGGGGATGACCTGAACCCGGGACATTGCAACCGTCATAAATATGCATCAGTTGCCAAGCGTCTGAATGTTGGATCACGTGACCATGGAGATGCTGCAAGGGTCATCAGCATGAAAGCTGGTCATAAGACACTTTTTTTCTGGGCTGTCATAACTTCAAATAACTCTCGTCACTCAATGAATGGTTGTGTTGATCAGGAAGGCAATGATAGCCTTGATGGAAGATATGTGCAGCTAACTCGGTTGCCTCAGCAGGCCTTTAGAGGCATGGACAGTTCCCAAGGGAATCAGCCAATGTCCCTGAGATACCCCCAGTGGTGGGATTCAAATAGGTGAACCACCGGTTCTCTGCCTGGATGCTGCTTCCGGAAGTCCGTTCTGGGCAACAAAAAATTAGCTACCGGTTCTGCCGAATGGGTGCGAACCGGCTGAATCCCATCACCAGATACCACCCAATATCCTTGGAATTGCACCAAGGGAAGTGGTTGACTATTTCTGTACTTCTTGATCTTGTCTACTGAGTGCCAGCTTGACCCCATGTGTGACACCCCCTGTGTGACAAAGTGATAAGCAAGGAAAGCATACATATGTGTGTGATCCTCTGCTTGGGGTTTCCTCTTGTTTGGAGGGACCCCCATCTTTAATCAGCTGAAGGAACGTGTGTCATGGTTCCAATTAATGACACAGTTCAAACAAAATTCAGGCATTTTTTTATCTAAAAAGTCTTAATAAAGAAATGCAGCGTCGGCACTCATGGATGGATGCCAGAATCTGAAATTTCCTCCCCTAAGCCCATGTATCATATACAATTCCCACCCTTATTTACACGTCATAAATCACATTATCCAATTAGTTTTACATATGAAGTTTCACTTCCCTTTCTGTGCGCGGCTATTTCTTATCTTCTCAAAATAGCCGTTTGACATTTCCCTCCCTTCTGTGATTCAAAGTGAAGCAGTTGAAACAAAAGGCTGCCTCTTATATTGCCAGTGCAAAAACATGTCAATGTTTGCAGCATTGACAACGTGTATCGAGGCAAATGCCTGGACTCTTGTCTTTATTTTACCAAGCCACACCTCAGAACCGGCACAAAAGTTGTAAGTTGAGGACCACATGAAAAAGCCTGTTAGCGTTGAGGGAAGATAGTCCTCAACATACAAGTACAGCTGGGACATAATCAGAGGTGAAACAAGGAGAAGACAGCCATGTAATCAGAAATCATAAAAGAGAGGGGGGGGGAAAAAGTCCACAGTTTGCTACCTGGATGAAAATCTGTACAGATTCGATATAGATTTTCGGAGCTTGCTCAACATTCGGGATAATTTGGCTTCTGCCCAGTTTAGTATCTGTTGGGTTGCCTGTTGTCATGATAAAATAATAATCAGGTAGAGATGTTATTATTAAAACAGAATTAAGCATTTAAACGCCAAACGAGCGTACGTTTATTTATGCATTATATTTTTAGTTCAGAGCTGTTGTGCAACTCTTTCCTGCTTTACAAGGAAAACACCCATCATATAGTACTACAGAAATAATTTAAAAAACCATCAGAACAAATATTTAATTGATCTTTAAACCGGAGGACAGGAACGGTGGGTCTGTGAAAAGAAGAAATGGATCAAAATAAAAACCAAAATTCTCATCCGGTACTCCCTTCCTTGAGTTCTGTGATGTTTATTTCTGAGCATGGAATTGTACTTTCAAATTCTCAGCCTGGGAACAGAGCCAGGGAAGGATAAAGAAAGTCTGCAACTTGACCAGACCTTCTCAGAATAATTTATTCCAGGGAGAAGAGTCTTCTTGTCAAACGTTGCTCAGAAAAGGCAGTCCAAACAAGAGTCCAGCAACTGTGGCTGACAAACATTCATTTACATTGTCCACGAAACCCCAGAGCATCAGCATAAACATGGATATCTAAGGAAAGATTGAAATCTGCAAGGTGGCAGGAAGGACATTATAATTGAAGGGGGGGGGGGGTTGGTTGATCACAACACCGTGCCTGCCATCTTGCAGGTTTTGACACCACCATCTAAAATTAAAACAGTGATTTCCAGATCATTTATGTTCAGCAGAAGAATTGGGATCCATTGCCTAGCGGTGGGTCCCGTTGGGGGAATGCCAGCCAGACTTGAAGGAGGATCAAGCAGGGACCTAGCCTGGAGACCTTGCGATTGTTGTTAGGGGAAGGCAAATAGTGTGCAGTGATACTTGTAGCCTAGGTAGAAAGCAATAAAGTTGTTGACTAAAACTATTCTCTGGTCACTTGAGTCCTACAGATCCCTATTCTCTAGATAAGGTTTGGACAGGAATCTGATTTCATTTTATTTGTGGAAGCCACTTATAACAGGAAGTGGGAGATTTTACTCACAAGATCCGGCCAAGAGCCTTGGTGGAGCAGTGGGCTAATGCCTCCTTAAGTAACACCAGCTGCCTGCAATTAGTGCAGGTTCGAGTCCCACCAGGCTCAAGGTTGACTCAGCCTTCCATCCTTCCAAGGTAGGTAAAATGAGGACCCAGATTGTTGGGAGCAATAAGCTGACTTTGTAATAATGCCGCTTTGGGGGGGGGGAGCGAAAGCCCTAATAAGCAGGCATATACATAGAATGAAGGCTATTGCTAAGCACATTGATTTGTGCTTCTTAGATTGTAAGCCGCCCTGAGTCTTCGGAGAAGGGCGGGATATAAATGGGATTAAAAAAAAAAGCACATGGAAGCATGCACCCTCATTGTTCTCTTTGAGAGGATCAAGAAAAGGATTAAGGATTAAGAAAAGTCCTACATGGAACTGTGTGCAAGAGAAAGTCTATAATACCAACCATATCAAAGCCAGTTTTCAGAAATCTCATTGCAACCTGGATGGGTTCCATCAGCCATACGTCTTTCACAACATTGGGCACCAGTGCCTGAACTTTCTTCAGATACGCATCGGTCTTCTGTTGCCAAACTTCATCCAACGGTTTCAAAGTCACATCATAGTAGGCATCTTTTAAGGTGGTTAGTGGCTCTTGAGTAAGATGTTTTTAAAACACAGGAAGAACAAAACTATTAAAATCATGAAGATCTACCATAAAGCCCTATCATCTTGAAGGAGCTTTAATAGGAATTTTCCAAGAACTTAACGGCCAATGTCCTTCACATCTGCTAAAATCCAAGTAATTCTTTCCCAGGGCAATCCCCATGGTGTTTTCTTTAGTGAGATTTGTTGACACAAAAGGAATGAGATTACAAGAATTCCAGCACCTAAATTATTTTAAGTTTAAAGCCATGTATCCAGTGGTGGAATTCAAATACCTGAACAACTAGTTCTCTTGTTTGATGCAGGTCTGGGCTTCCAAGGCCTAGAACAGACTTCCAGAAGTGGCATCCATGCACTTCCGGTGGGCCATTCTAGGCCTGGGAGGAAAAATATCTTAATCATTCTTTCTGTATAAATCACAACATATCTCTTTGATAGTCAATTAAAATAAAGACCGGTTTCTGCTGAGGCATACTTAGTAAAAGGAACTGTGACCTTTGCAGGAGATGGTGAAAGGTTGTGGTTGCCACACATTTCTCCACGGGGAACAGAGTGCAGAAACAGATAGTATAGGGATGGAGGAACTGAGCCATGTTCACGGGTACAATGACACGAGTAGAAATGGTAGTGAGGAAAGTGGTCAGAGCAAGGACAAGGAAGAACAGGAAACTGGCTCGGTAACTAGGACAATGGAATAAGAATAAGGAACTAACTCAGTGGTCAGTTCCAGGAGGTCAGTCCCAAGAAAGGGAACTGGGATGGCTATTGGGTGGCACCAGAATGCTAGAGATGGGCACAGTGTTAAGGTATATAAAGCCTGCTTCAGAGATTTGGGTGTTGCCACCTGGACAAGCCGTCACACGTAATGACTGTTTGTCCATTTGGTCCTTATTGCAATAGGTTGTTGAAATGTAAGTACTGAATTTGTGTGTCAAATTTAAATAAACCTCTGGATCTTTAAAGTGAGAATTTTGTTGTGTGTTGCGTCCTGTTTGTTTTTAACAAGTTTCCCCCCCCTGACAAAGATAAGTGGAAAGAGCAGTATTTATGTTTACCAATTTGAATTACCTATAAAGTAATAAAGGTGGGATAACAATTTTAATAATAATAATAATGATGATGATGATGAGATGATGATAATTTAAGGAGATACCTGGTTGATACCTAGGATGCTGGCAGCAACCCGTGTCAACCATTAGTGCTAGTCAATTTGAGTGTTCAGTTGACTTGAGTTTCATGTTTTATGAATAAAAGCTTAATAATAATGATGATGATGATGATGATGATGATGGTCAACCATTAGTTCCAGTCAATTTGAGTGTTCAGTTGACTGAGTTTCATGTTTTATGAATAAAAGTTTTAAAATAATAATAATAATAATAATAATAATAATAATAATAATAATAATAATAATTCCTGCCAATCTGCATGTGTTTCTCTCCCCCCTCCCTTTATCTTTGTAAGATGGTTGACTCATGTTACTTTCTTGGCTGGGACTCAGGACCCTTTTATCTGATCATTGCCTTCTTCCTGTCCCTCAAGGCTGCAATTCCCTCTGTATCTTATATCTTCCTTTTGCTCATCTCTGCTTACTTTGCAGCTCCAGTTGGATCTGTTGTAGGATGCTTTGAAGCTTCCACAGGTACATGGGGAGATGATCCCGTAGGAGTTGCTTCAATCCACTCTGCTCCCACATCTGAGCAACGTTGCTTGTCCCACCGTGCAGGAGTTGTACCATCTCTCGGGAGGCTTCTAAAGACCAGCCAACAGCATTGTACAGAAATTCAATGTGCTGGATCTATAGCACAAACCATATCGGGGGGGGGGGGGGAAAAGATAATTTGATCTCTCTGGATTTCTGTGTCTCTCTCACCCCTAAAATGGTCTTCATAAAATGTCAAATTCACATCTGTGAATTTGAGTGTGTTCACAAATCCTTTCTTTCATGTTCGCCAGGTTATCTAGAACTAAGGAGAGAGAAGCAGCCTAGAACTAAGGAGAAACCTCCTGACAGTGAGAACAATTAACCAGTGGAACCACCTGCCTCCAGAAGCGGTGAATGCTCCAACACTGGAAGTTTTTAAGAAGAGACTGGACAGCCATTTGTCTGAAATGGTATGGGGTTTCCTGCCTGAGCAGGGGGTTGGACTTGATGACCTCCAAGGTCCCTTCCAACTCTGTTATTCTGTTATCTGCATTCCTGAATTTAAATTGTTAAAGATCCTTTTACAGGTGGTCCTTGACTTACAAGCATTCATTTAGTGACCATTCCAAGTTACAACAGCACTGAAAAAAGTGACAGTCCTCACATCTAATGACTGTCACAGCATCCTCATGGCCACTTGATAAAAATTCAGGCACTTAGCAACAGGTTTGTTGGACATGATTTCCTTAACACCTGCTTTGCTTAGCAACAGAAATTCTGATCCCAGATGTGCTCATAATTTGAGGATTACCTATATTTGTTTGTTTGTTTTTTTAGAAAAAGTAGATATGTAAAGTTGATGGACATCAGGAAGCAGCATAATTTTTCTTTCCAAGAAAATAAATCCCAGTTTGATCCAGGATTCAAAGCGTCGTTAGAAAATCTGAATGGAATCCAGATTTTTGTATGGAACTGTGCTCACCTCTTTGAATAAAAGATTAAACTACAGAGTTTGGTGCTTAAAAATGAGATTCACATAGACACACGCGCACACAATCCCTAACTAATATCTTACCGATTTTCTGAAATTCTGAATACGTTCCTCCCCTTTTTTAATTTTTTCTGCCAGTCTGTGCTGGAGATCGGATGCAATCTCGCCCAGTTTGGACTGTAAGAATCGGAAAGACACTTAAGGTAATTAATATAGTTAATTAATAGGAAGGGAGAGAAGGAGGAAGGGAGAAGATACAAAGAGGCAGGAAAGCAGAAAGAGGGACGGAAGGAAGGAAGGAAGGAAGGAAGGAAGGAAGGAAGGAAGAAAGGAAGGAAGGAAGGAAGGAAGGAAGGAAGGAAGGAAGGAAGGAAGGAAGGAAGAGTGGAATAAATATTGACCAGGACATTTCAATGACAATAAATATCACACTAGTTCAGGGGTAGGCAACCTCAGCTCTTTTATGACTCATGGACTTCAACTCCCAGAATTCCTGAGTCAGCTGACTCAGGAATTCTGGGAGTTGAAGTCCATGAGTCATAAAAGAGCCGAGGTTGCCTACAGTACCCCTGCACTAGTTAATGGTCGTTCTGATGCTAAAGCTAAAAACTGAAAGAGCTGGACATGGAGAAAGAAAAGATAAATGTCTTAAAATTATGGATTTGCCATCGCTTTTTAGAGTGCTGTGTACTGCAAGAAGAAGCCATTGATCAGTCCTAGACAAATAAAGGCTGACTTATGAGATGAAGACCAGTAAGCAGACAGTGATATATTTTGAGCATGCAATGTTGATGGATTAAAAAAATAAACCCACAGGTTATTCTTGGCAAGGTTGAAGGAATTGGAAGGGGAAGACACTGAATGAAACCAAGGAGATATCTGGAATGTCCATCGAAATACTATGGGTTATAGATGAAGATTGATCAAGGTGGTAAAGAGTTGAACATACTGTACAGTCACCAGGAGCTGAAGTCAACTTAATTTCATCTAACTACCAGAATTAAAAAAGGGATGCGGTGGCTCAGTGGGTTAGGACGCTGAGCTTGTCGATCAGAAGGTCAGCAGTTTGGTGGGTCGAATCCCGAGTGCCGCGTAACAGAGTGAGCGCCTGTTACTCGTCCCAGCTTCTGCCAACCTAGCAGTTCGAAAGCACGTAAAAATGCAAGTAGAAAAATAGGGACCACTCCGGTGGGAAGGTAACGGCGTTCCGTGCGCCTTTGGCATCTAGTCATGCCGGCCACATGACCACGGAGACGTCCTCGGACAAGCGCTGTCTCTTCAGCTTTGAAATGGAGATGAGCACCGGCCCCTAGAGTCGGAAACGACTAGCATGCATGTGCGGGGGAACCTTTACCTTTATCTTTACCAGAATTAAAAGATTAATTTGTTTGAGAGAAGCCGCCACCTAGGGATTTTTTTTAAAATGGGGGCTCTAACACAATGATAGCATTGATCCAATTTGTTAACAAGGTCAGTTGCAAGCTTAGTACTGTACCTGCACCTCTACAACCTTGTACATGCATTTACTTTTTAAGCTAAATTTGTTTATTGGTTTGCCACTTAGAGAATTGAATGAGAGAAAGAGAGACCACATCCTTTTTTGACGAATGGCATCTCACCTCAGTCTTCATGACAAGATCCCAACAGCCACGGGCCTCCAGATTTAGACTTTGGTTAGATGCTTCCATTGTGACATATCCCATTTCTTCGTGTCTGTTTACGAGGAGGCGGGCGTTGAGTGCGGCATGCTTTTGACCATTCATACAAGCTGCAAATTCTAGTCTGTCCTCAGAATTTCCTATGAGAAAGAGAGGAAGGCAGGATGACAGAAAGAAAGAGGAAGGAAGGAAGGAAGGAAGGAAGGAAGGAAGGAAGGAAGGAAGGAAGGAAGGAAGGAAGGAGATATAAAGAGGCAGGAAGGCAAAAAGAGAAAGAGAGAGGAAGGAGGCAGAATGAAAGGCAGAAAGGCAGAAAGATTGAAAGAGAAAAAGAAAAGAAATGAGAGAGGGAGGAAGGGGGGAAGGAAGGAAGGAAAAAAGAAAAAAAATTGTAGTAATTCCTTTCAGAAGAGGCAAATTTTGAAAATCAAGGAAGGGAACAGGCACCTGTATTGTTGAATTTACCTTTCAAATATCCTGTGTAATACCGAAGACACCCTTTTCCTTTGATGGCGGTTATTTTCACTTTCTCGTTTGGTTGATCCATCTTTCCCTCAACAAGGACTTGGCTTTGATCAGTGGAAGAGGTCACATAGGCCTTCACATCCATCCAAATAGCCTCAGGTCCTTTTAGCTACGCAAGGGAGACAAATCACATATGTATTCTACAGAGCAAAAGAATGTAATTATGGGGGTGGGGGGTGGGGGTGGAAATAGAGAGTTACCATCTTTGGTCCCTGAGCTAGATTGTTTATGCCTAGCAACAACCAACTCTTTGCTGGATCTGCTCTTTCACCACTATTTTTGTTCCACCCAACACCATTTCAAGTTCCAGAAGGATTCAGCCCATGTCTACTTTCTCATCAGCTTTGGGAGAAGGTTAAAAACACAGCTTGGGGAGAAAGCATTATGAACGTCATCATTTCCCATTTCTGCTTTCAGGATAGCTTTGATTTTACAATATCGTGGGAGAGTTGATGGATGTCGTAACAAGAGTGTTTGGTTTTTTTTTTGGCTCGTATGGATTGTGGATTCTCCTCTTGATGTAAACTCTTGACTATCTCGATCATGAGGTGGCAGTGTATACTCACTAACCAGCTGAAAAGATACAATGGCAGTGCACAATTTAGGTATGTTAAAAAGATGTTTCGGGCAGCTACTGTATAACTAAGCTCCTGATAGTTGCATTTCTCTTGGGAGAGAGGCTTTTGCAGTCAAAAATTGCTCAGAACAGGATGCACAAATATACCTCTGCTTGTTTTCCCCAAAGCTTAAGACCTCATATCACCACCTCATTCAGCTATGTTCCTGCTAAGTTTCCTCCTCCTCCTCCTCCTCCTCCTCCTCCTCCTCCTCCTCCGTCTCCTTGTCATTGTTATTGTTATTATCTTTGAGCAGCACGGTGGCCTATCAGGAGACTGTGAATTCAATCCTAAATGTGGCAGATATTTCTCTCTGGGACGCAAAGAGAAAATATCTGCTCTGAGCTCCACATAGGTGTCGGGAAGGGCATCCAGCCAGTAAACACTCAGCTCCATTCAGTTGCACCAATTCCACTCCAATACAAGGGATTACAGGGTCATTAAAAGAAAAAAAATAATTCTATTCTATTCTATTCTATTCTATTCTATTCTATTCTATTCTATTCTATTCTATTCTATTCTCTAATGGTACAAAATGGTACAAATTTGACTAAGATCAGCCACATCATGCCTCCTTCCCCTTTTCCTATAGTCACCTTCTGGGGCAATCCAAAATGAGAAGACAGCATTGCTATCTTTTTATGAGTTCAAAGGAAGAAAAAAAAAAGGACCAGAAAGATGCAGTATTTCCCGTTATTAGTTACCACCAGCTCACTGAAAATGCCGCCGAGTAGTTCCTCATTTCCAGCTTGCTGTTGTTCTGTAAAGCCACCATAATTGCCGCTTCATTGTCTCCAAGGCTGATTTTCCCTTCGGATCGTATGACAGTGTCTCCCTGGTTTAGTTGGAATTTTCCAGAAAGAGCAATTGCCTAGAGGACAGGAAGCAAATAAGGTCGGAGATGGTCAGTCGTCAGAAAATAATGGCCAGTTGGAGAGCTCTGGGTTGGAGCCCAGAAGGCATTCAGAAGCAGCAATGAAAGAGCACATTTGTAGCTCAGAGCTGAAATGAGGGGTCCTTGGTGCTCTCTGAGCTTGGTGGTTTTCTTGCAAACGTTTCATTACCCAACTAGGTAACGTCATCAGTGCCAGAAGGGAGTGGGTTTACTGAGTGGAATGGGAGGGGGAGGGGGAGAAAGGAGGAGGATGAAGAAGAGGAGGAGGAGGATATCTGTCAGGTCCTGGGTGCTCTCTGA
>JAKJMR010018312.1:335725-352264 GCA_024449315.1 Daboia siamensis | reverse complement strand
AGGTCCTGGGTGCTCTCTGATCTTGATTGTTTTCTTGCAGACGTTTCATTACCAAACTAGGTAACATCATCAGTGCCGGTAAGGGAATAGGGTTACTAGTAATGAGATGTCTGTAAGAAAAGAGTCAAGCCCAAAGAACATCAAGGACCCCTCACATCCAGAAGTTATGAAAATTTGCTTTCTGGCTGAAACCCTCCCAAATCGCCACTCACATTTGGCAGGTCACACATCCCGAGTCTCACGTCATAATTCAGCCAAGATGAATAATCCGTTTCAGCTTTCCCCAGAATACGCTGATGGGAACACGAGGTCAAGAGATCCTTTAAAGTAGCTTGTACCAGCATTTTATCCCGATGCAAGCTTTGGTTCCTCTGCATTCAAGGAAAAGGAGGAGGCAGAAATAAAACCGTGACACATTCTGAGAAGTGGGAGACAAAAAGGACCTACGTGGTTATGTATTTTTTTCTTTCTTTCTTTCCAGAAATGCTTAATGCAATAATTAAAATAAAATTATTGGAACAGAGTTGGAAGGGACCTTGGAGGTCTTCTAGTCCAGCCCCCTGCTCTAACGAGAGACCTATACCATTTCAGACAAATGGCTGTCCAGTCTCTTCTTAAAAACTTCCAGTGTTGGAGCATTCACCGCTTCTGGAGGCAGGTTGTTCCACTGGTTAACTGTTCTAACTGTCAGGAAGTTTCTCCTTAGTTCCAGGTTGCTTCTCTCCTTGACTAGTTTCCATCCGTTGTTTCTTGTCCTGCTTTCTGGTGCTTTGGAAAATAAGGTTGATCCCCTCTTCTTTCAAATATTACAACACCGCTATCATGTCATCTCTAGTCCTTCTTTTCACTAGATTATTCAATTTGGACTACAAGGCGATCAAATCGGTCAGTCCTAGAGGAGATCAACCCTGACTGCTCTTTAGAAGGCCAGATCCTGAAGTTAAAACTCAAATACTTTGGCCACCTAATGAGAAGGAAGGACTCACTGGAGAAGAGCCTAATGCTTGGAAAGGTTGAGGGCAAGAGAAGAAAGGGACGACAGAGAAGGAGGTGGCTGGATGGAGTCCCTGAATCAGTAGGCGTGAGCTTAAAGGGACTCCAGAAGACAGTAGAGGACAGGAAGGCCTGGAGGAACATCGTCTATGGGGTCGTGATGGATGGGACAGGACTTCACAACTAACAGCAACAAAGATTATTCAATGAAGATTCCTGACTCTCTTTTGGCGGCTGTCTATTTACACCTCTGAATCTTTTATCAGAGACCCAGGATCACACACTTTGTGTTGTAGGAACTGCAAAATCCTGCCCTCAGCAGGGAAGGAGACTGAAAGTTTGATGACGGAACCAGCTTTCCTTTACCTCATAGGTCAGATGTTGTACAACCGTCTTGTTATCCCATGTAAGATCAAGGTGCTGGTTCAACATAGCCGCTGTCTGCGTAAGGGATCCACAGGCCTGGAGACTTGCAACAGTTAAGATGTTTTGAAGCTGCCGAAAGAGAATGTAAAAAAACATTGTTGGAGGCCAACTTTTGGCTCACCGGTCCTGGAGAAAAATTGAATCAATTCTTTTGGCACGAAGGACCTTCTGTTTCCCAGATGTTCTTTCTTGATTTTCCAGGAATTTTTCTGAAGCTTCCTCAAGCTTCAGAAGAGGACCATTCCTGAGGTCTACAGTAAAGCAAATGCAGCTTAGAGTCCTTCTCCACCCTGACTGCGCACTCTTTACATTATTGGAATTGAAAGATTTTGCTGTATCGAACTCAAAAGATGTGGGCCATGTTGGTGCAGTGCTTAGAATGCGGTACTGCAGGCTAACTCTGCCCACTGCCCTGAGTTCAATCCTGACTGGCTCAAGGTTGACTCAGCCTTCCATCCTTCCGAGTTTGGTAAAATGAGGACCCAGATTGTTGGGTTGTTTTTTTTTCCAATATGCTGACTCTGTAAACTGCTTAGAGAGGGATGTAAAGCATTGTGAAGCAATGTATAAGTCTAAATGTTATCGCCATTTTTTATCAAACTCAAAAAAAAAAGATATACATGTAGTAATGCCACATCTGATTTGTCTCCAAAAATTATGTTATTCCTTTCCACTGTTTATATCTTTTTGTGTGTGTCTCTGGATAGCCCACTCATTGCCCAACCCCAAAATCCTTTTTTTTTTTTTTTTTGCTGAAAGCCAACGTTCATACCTGTCCAGAAGAAGCTGTGATACAAGCATCCCAAAATGTATCCCTCATCCTGGACTTGTCTCCAAAAGTGAAGTTCACCCAGGCAGGCTGACCACGGTTCCAAGCGATTTGCATCTAAAACACAGAAGAGAAATTTCTCCCTGGAAGCTCAAAGGGGACAACAATAACTCTACACAATTTGGCTGCAAGAGAGGGAGGCTCCAGAGTCATCTGACAAGCTTCCCAGACTTCACAACTTTACGTGCAGACTTCAACCTTGATCTCTCTGGTCCCAACTCAAAGTCAACCATGATATGTCATGTTGGTTGTTTAATGCTGGATATCAGGGAACCTGGTTTCTTAGTACCGTTCAAGAAAGACCATCTGCTCCCATTACTGCATTTGAAGCATTTTCACCTTTATTTACAGGGCGTAACTCCATTCCAGGCAGATAATTCTCTGGTCAAATTTAAGCAGATCAAGCTTCGTATAATATCTCATGCCTTGGAAGTAGGAACGGTTGAACTTAATCGGATACCTTTATTTTTGAACACATGAATGCAGAGTAGAACAGCTGGGAGATAATTCTCTCCAATTACCTGCTGCGCATATGCTCCTTTGCGGCTTTGGGTCAGGGAGCTAACTTCGATGTGCTTCATCGTGAAGTTAAAAGGCTGCGCAATGACGGCAGAATAAGCCATCTGTACTCTTCCACGCTTGAGAGAAGAAGACACCAAGACCTGTTGGTTATCAGCAGAAAGAGATGTCACACAGTGGAGTGACACTTTTGGCAAACAGGCTAGGAAATGATTTTGTTCTTTTTATGCCAATGTCTAGGCTAGTGAAAAGAAGGACCAGGGGTGACATGATAGTAGCGTTTCAATATCTCAGGGGTTCCACAAAGAGGACTGGGGGGGTGGGGGTGTCAAGCTATTTTTCAAAGCACCCGAATGCAGGACAAGAACCAACAGATCAAAACTAAACCAGGAGAGAAGCAGCCTAAAACTAAGAAGAAATCTCCTGAGAGTGAGAACAATTAATCAGTGGAACAGCTTGCCTTCAGAAATTGTGGGTGCTCCAACACTGGAGGTTTTAAAGAAGAGATTGAACAACCATTTGTCTGAAATGGTATAGCGTCTCCTGCTCAAGCAGAGGGTTGGACTAGAAGACCTCCAAAGTGTATTCTAAGTTTCTATGGGTAAAGGTCAAGGTTCCCCCGCACATGCGTGCTAGTCGTTTCCGACTCTAGGGGCTTGTGCTCATCTCCGTTTCAAAGCCGAAGAGCCGGCGCTTGTCCGAGGATGTCTCCGTGGTCATGTGGCCGGCATGACTAGACACCAAAGGCGCACGGAACGCTGTTACCTTCCCACCGCAGTGGTCCCTGTTTTTCTACTTGCATTTTTACGTGCTTTCGAACTGCTAGGTTGGCGGAAGCTGGGACGAGTAACAGGCGCTCACTCTGCTATGCGGCACTCGGGATTTGACCCGCCAAACTGCCGACCTTCTGATCGACAAGCTCAGCGTCCTAACCCGCTGAGCCACCGCGTCCCTTGTTCTATGGTTAGTGGTTTGGGAAATATTACTTTGACGTACTTCTTTTTTTTCCTAACCCTTGGGGTTCACCTGCGATAGAGGCAGCCGACTCAGGCAAACGGAAACCTAGATCAAAGAAAGTGTGGTTTACCTGCTGGCCATCCACCCTGAACTGAAGCAGCCTTTTACAAAGAGTCCTACTCTTTTCTGAAATTAAATCCACTTCGGTCCTTGCAGGAATGCCAGAGTGAATGGCCCCTTTGATGTGTTGATCCAGAAGTGCTTGAAATTCTTGTCTAGTCTGTGGGAAAGATGATCAAAGAAACTCAAGTGTGCCAGTGAACAAAACTACAGGTAGTCCTCGACTTACATTAGTTCATTTAGCTGACCGTTCAAAGTTATAGTGGCAGTGAAAAAAGTGACTTATGACCGTTTTTCACACTTAGGACCGTTGTGGTATCCTCATAGTGTCGTGATCAAAATTCAGGCGTAGAGTAGAATAGAACAGAATAGAAACTTTAAATGTACACTAATCAGTATAAATTAAAATGAAATTTTGCCACATACAGCTCTCAAAAAAATAACATTTTGCATTTACGCACATGTATATATGACACAGATGTGGATATTATTATTATTATTAGTAGTAGTAGTAGTATTGACCATCGCACAGTCAGCCAGATGTTCAGACTGGATTTGGCATTTTTGTCTACCTATTGAGTCCTTTCCAAGGACCTGGGATAGGCAGATGTGGATTATTATTTCTCTATTGATTTGCAAATACTCCGAGTGCTTCTATACTGGTGACAAATTCCTCAGGTGCCTTACATTAGGCCAGGGGTGTCAATCTGCTGCCCCGTGGGCCGGATGCGTCATCCAGAAGCTGTGCCCACCCCATTGCCGGCAGTGGCAAAACCGTCCCGATATATTGCGCGACGTCACGTGACGTCGCGAGTTTGACATGTCTGCATTAGGCCATCCAGATCATCGAAAGCCCTGATCTTCTCTAGCCAATAAAAGAGGACAGTTGAAAGAAGCAAGCCAAATCGGGCTAAGCCCCACACTGCAGGTTCAAAAGCCACTCAGTCTGGCCGAGCAATTACTTACAGCCGTGCCTTTTAATAGGAGGGATGCAGAGACAGAGTTTTCACCAACAGTAAGGGCCACTTGAGAATCAAAATTGATCTTATCCTTTAACACGTGCCCCGATCCATTCATTTTTCTTGGGATGCCAAGATCCTGAAATTAAAATGAAATCTTCAACACGGCACCACCTAAGGATGGTTAGTCTTGAACAGTAGCTAAAACGTGCTCTCCCAGTTCCAGCTTGGCAGGACTTTGTTCCACCAGAAATGCAAGTCTTAATATAAGCTCACCTTCCTGACGCTGCACACGGGCCAAGATTATACCTGTATCATGTCGCAAGAGTTCTCTATCGCTGCTTGCCACCGGGACTGGTTTCCTGCATCAATCTCCAAGCTGGCTTGGAGTTGGCAAAGGCCAAATTTCAATTCCAAGCTCAGGGCATGCTTGAGTCGCTCCCCACAATGGACAATCAGCTTGTTTTCTGTTGGGATCCTGCTGAAGAATGAAAGCCCGTGTCTTAGCTCCATTTCTAAAATGAACTTTGGCTGGCCCTTGGTCATTATTGCAAAATAGGACCCTTGGTCTCCTGTTTGGAAGTTGCTGAAAAACTCCATTCGACCACCATCCTTCAGAAGGGATCCATTTAACTGTGCATGATTTGGGAAGCCACGATCCTATCATGAGACACAAAGCAAAACAACGGATTGGAAGGCAGTCTGTGACTTATCTTTGTCCTGGATGAGACAGAATGCAGAATTGCAGAGTTGGAAGGGACATCTAGTCCAACCCCTTGCTCAATCAAGAGACCCCACACCATTTCAGACAAAGGGCTGTCCAGTCTCTTCTTAAAAACCTCCAAACTGGCCCAAAGTCATCCAGCTGGCTTGCATACCTAAGCCAGGACTAGAACTCAAGATCTCCCCATTTTGAACTTGGTGCCTTGTTCACTGGACCAGACTGGCTATAATTATAATTTATAAATAAGTACAAAATTTATAAGTTATAATGTCGGATTTGCTACTAAACTGCTTTTCACGGACTGTGTGAGACCTCTCTCATTTGCTCTCTGGAGCTTGAGAAACTTAGCAGAAGGTCTTGCATGATCACCTCCAAAGCGCCAGATTTGTTCAGAAAAGTCAGCCTCCATTCTGCAGTTGTTCCTCCAGCCTCAGCACTTAGATCTCCATAGCCCGTCCACTTGCAACTTCCCAGAGCAATTTCTAGAAGGACTTTGTGTGGATCCCCTCTTGCAATGGCCATTTTCACCCTGTTCTCTTGGGCGAGGCCCAGAGACTTAAGGTAAGGCCAAGCGTGGCTGAAGCTGGTTTCCAGAACGTACGCCAGGTCGCATGCGGCGGGGCTACACAACGGAGCAAAACTGCTATTAGAAAACGTTTCCCTCATTACACTGGGCGCGGAGTTGTTGGCCACCTCTGGTCCACGGAGTGACATTCTAAATGATGCCTACAAGAGAAAAAGGATCAAAATGTTGCCCTAGTTTTTTTCCCCCCCCGATCTAGACAAAGACACAAATTGGGTATGTCTTATTATCTATCTCTAAGCCTAAAGTTAGGTTATTTTCATGGTCGATGCTATCGTTGCCCAAACTTGGAGGAAAAGTCTTGTACCTCGAAAGAATGATTTCCCAATTCTCCACTACATTGGGCAGAAAGCTGATGAGATCCGAGTTCTCCATCACACTGGACCTGTAGAATATCAACAAGGATGGTGCAGCTGAAATACAAGCCATGTTTTGGTGCATGCCAGGGAAGATTTTTAGCTCAGTGGCAGAGCAGTAGAATGGCATAGAAAAGTTCTAAGGTGTGATGGGATGTGGATGTGACTTTGGGAGATTGGGTGAAGAGTTGCTGCCTAGGGGATCATCAGATAAGAGTCTACACAGTCTACAGCTGGTAAGACAAGAAGTTAAAAGGAGATCTTCCCTAGTATCTTGGACTGTAAAGGAGATGGGAGAGAATAGTACTTCCACCCTTGTGAGTTTCTGTTCACCTTACAGTAAAGTAGAACTAGATGATCTGGTTATATTTCTTATCTGGTCTACCTGTAAGGTTGACATTGGTCTTGCCAGATTGAAGTAAAATTCTCTTCCCCTATTCTTTTTTGTTGTTAGTTGCCAAGTCGTGTCTGACCCATCACGACCCCACGTTCCTCCAGGCCTTCCTGTCCTCTACCATCTTCTGGAGTCCATTTAGGCTCATGCCTACTGCTTCAGTGACTCCATCCAGCCACCTCATTCTCTGTCGTCCCCTTCTTCTATTGCCCTCAATCTTTCCCAGCATTAGGCTCTTCTCCAGTGAGTCCTTCCTTCTCATTAGGTGGCCAAAGTATCTGAGTTTCAACTTCAGGATCTGGCCTTCTAAAGAGCAGTCAGGGTTGATCTCCTCTAGGGACTTGCAGGAGTCTTCTCCAGCACCATAGTTCAAAGGCTTTAATTCTTTGGCGCTCAGCCTTTCTTATGGTCCAACTTTACCCCTGAGAAATTAGAGATAGTCTCTTATGAGCCTCTTGCCCCGACCACTATCAAGCTGTACGTTAGGCTGACTCAAGAAGTGATGAGGGTCAAATTCCTGTCTTGCAGCAATTAGTTAATCTCTGACTAATTGTTTTCCTTACTTGATAGTAACAGATGCATTGTACCTGAGATGGAAGTCCGTGTTTCTTCAGCTCTGCAATACTATGGTTAATGACGGCAGCGAACTGGGTTTGAAGGGCTTTTGGATGCAACTTCTCAACTTCAAACAGGACGCTAATCTTCTGGTTGCCCCCTTGAAGGTCCACAGTTACTGTCTGGTAAGTATCGTTGTGACCATACATGGCCTGGAGGCTACTTTCTGTGGGAAGTCCTAGAGAAGACAATGGAGAAGGAGACCCTTTAGTGGAGAGCTCAGTCTCCTGGCATGAAGGTTTTTCTGAACCAACAAAAAGTTAGGTGTCCTTGTGGAGAAGAACTGGGCAAAAAAATCCAATCCTCGCACGACAATGATGGATTGAGCTTTAAATCCCAGTGAGTATGAATTCAAGTGGCTTTCTCAAAGACTCTAAAAGAAAGAAGCAAACCATTCAACATTCATTACCTCTTGCATAGAGGTGGCTGATGTTGTGTGTGAATGTGCCTGTGAATCCAGCCTCATTCTGAAGGAAAATATTTGCAGGGTCAACACGGAGAGCTCTTGCAGCCTTCTGAACGTGGGCTTCATCCCTTGGGATTCTTTGTTTCATTTCCAGGGAATTTTTCAGTTTTCCCTGGGCTAAAAAGATACCACCGCCCTCCTGGGTCACAGCCACCCTCACGCTATAGAAGCTTTCATTTCCAAATAGACGTTTCCTTCGGACATGAATTGAAAAAACGGATCGGTTCACTGCAACGCTCACAAGGCCTGTTAGACAGAAGTGAGGAAATCAGGGTTGAATCAAGACGGCATAAACCAAGTTTACGAGATTAGAGCCCTGCCAAAATTGCCAGAGAAATTGGAACTCTTGACAGATTGTCCTCGTCTTACAACCATTGATTTGGCAATCCTTCAAAATCACTGAAAGAAGTGTCCTACAATTGGTCCTTGCCTTTACAATTGTAACAGCATCCCCCTGGCCACGCCATCAACATTGGGACACAGGTAGTCCTCAACTTACAACAGTTCATTTAGTGACCATTCAAAGTTACAACGGCACTGAAAAAAAGTGACTTACGGCCATTTTTCGCACTTACAACCTTTGCAGCATCCTCCACAGTCACCGTGATCCAAATTGGTAACTAGCTTATGTTTATGGGACAGCTGCAAGATCCTGGTCTTCTGAAAAGCAAAGTCAGATTCACTTAACAACTAAGTGAATTTACTAATTTAACAATGGCAGTGATTCACTTAAGAACTGTGGCAAGAAAGGTCATAAAACGGAGCAAATTTCACTTAGTAAATGTGTCTCTTAGCAGCAAAAATTTGGGGCTCAGTTGTGGTTGTGAGTGAAGGACTACCTGTGTTTGGCAAGCGGCGTGCATTTACGATGGTTGCAGACTTCCAGGGACATGTGGCTTCCCCATTACAACCTGATTACCACGAGGCTTCACCACAGAAGGTTGTTAACCTTTGTTCTCCCCAAAGCAGCAGAAGTTGAAAATCCTAGATCTACCTGGTAGCATTCAGCGCGGCCCCGATTATCTGATTCTCCAAACCAGGGGTAGGCAACCTTGGCTTTTTTATGACTCGTGGACTTCAACTCCCAGAATTCCTGAGCCAGCCATGCTGAGGGGAAAGAGAGAGGTTTCCAAGCGGAGCCATGCCAGCTCAGGAATTCTGGGAGTTGAAGTCCACGAGTCATAAAGCGGCCTAGGCCTAGACCAGGACTAGGTAACCTTGCCTCTTTTACGACTTGTGGATTTCAACTCCCAGAATTCTTCAGCCAGCATGGCTCAGCTTGGAAATCTCTCCCTTTCCCCTCAGCATGGATGGCTCAGGAATTCTGGGAGTTGAAGTCCACGAGTCATCAAAGAGCCAAGGTTGCCTACCCCTGGTCCAAACCAACAGAGACGCTCTACCTTCGTTAAAATTGATCCGGCGCTTCAGAGATCCATTAAGGGAAAGATCTTGAGGTATGATGAGCTGTATGCTTTCAAGGTTGTGTTGCACGTGGCCACGGAGGGTCACCACACCAGCTTTCTGTCCCTTGGATCCTGAAATGCCCACCTGGAAGGAACGCTGATTCAGTTTTACTGATGATGTCAACAGCAGCCTGTCGTAAGAAAGAAACGGATGGAAAAAAAATCAACATTATCGGTATTCTTAAAAAAAGGCTTAAGGAAGCAGCCGGTACCATTTTACACTGAAGTAAAGGAGCTTTCTAATAATGTTTACAATTCTGCAGAATGACAGGGGGAAAAAAAAAATCAACCGGTCATTTCGACGAGTCAAGATGTATGTTCGGCTTTTATTTTTCCTCAGAGTACAGATATAAAGTTTCTTTAAAGCCCTTTCTGGATTATCACCCACCCCCACCTTATTTACCTCGATGGTGTCACCTTACTCAGGAACTGCAGCCCCAGGTATTTAAGTTGATCTAGAATATCTTGCTTTAGGGCAGCGCTCACACAAAAGGCTCGGATGTTTTTTTTTATCTCCTTGGCGAAATTGGCCTCCAGGAACATTAGATTCCGCGAATTGGTGTGGAGATCCAAAGATCCATTGAGGCGGTTTTGGCCATGACAGTTTAGACTGGCTTGGGCCTAAAGCATCAGGAAAACAAGAGTCAAAAGATCACGCTAAAGTCCTTGGCTGGCCCACAATCCAAAATCAATGCCCCAGATGCCAAAAAGAAGCACGATGAGAACGGGAGAAGAAAGTATGTAAAGATGCTACCCTCAAACAGTGGGTGCATTTTGCAAACCACAGAGCCTGCCAATAGAAGACAATAGTTATAGCTCAGGGTCAAATTGTGCGATCCTTACTGCTAGCTGAACTTAATGGGTTGTTTTTTTTTTGTTTTTTCGCAGATGTTTCATTATCAAACTAGGCAACCTCATCAATGCTACAAAGGAGTGGGTTTTATGGAGTAGAGGAAGAGGAGGAGGAGGAGGAAGACTGTGGGGGTCCTTGGTGCTTTCTGAACTTGGTTGTTTTCTTGCAGGCGTTTCATTATCCAACTAGGTAACATCATCAGTGCTGGAAGGGAGTGGGGACTTGTGGAGAGGAGGAGAAGAAAGAGAAAGAGAAAGAGCCTTGGTGGAGCAGTGGGCTAATGCCTCCTTAAGTAACACCAGCTGCCTGCCATTAGTGCAGGTTCGAGTCCCACCAGGCTCAAGGTTGACTCAGCCTTCCCTCCTTCCGAGGTAGGTAAAATGAGGACCCAGATTGTTGGGGGCAATAAGCTGACTTTGTAATAATGCCGCTTGGGTGTGTGTGTGTGAAAGCCCTAATAAGCAGGCATATATATAGAATGAAGGCTACTGCTAAGCTTGTAAGCCGCCCTGAGTCTTCGGAGAAGGGCGGGATATAAATGGAATTAAAATAAAAATAAAATAAAGAGAAAGAGAAAGAGAAAGGAAGAAGAAGAGGAGGAGGATTGTGGGATCCTTGGTGATTTCTGAGCTCAGTTGTTTTCTGGCAGATGTTTCATTACTCAACTAGGTAACATCATCAGTGCTAGAAGGAAGTAGGGTTTGCAAAGAGAAGGAAGGAGAGAAGGAGGAGGAGGAGAACTGGGGGGTCCTTGGTGCTCTCTGAGCTGGGTGGTTTTCTTGCAGACGTTTTGTTATCCAACTAGGTAACATCATCAGTGCTAGATCACCAGTGTTAGGTGATCATCTAACCAGCAACAACGATCACAAGGTCACCAGCTTGATTTTCTTTTTTCTTTTTTGACTGCACTGTGGTGTTGGTTTGGTGTTTTTAGTGAATTGATAGAATTGGGGAAGAAAAAAGGCAAAAGCGTCCACATAAATGATGGCAGATAACTGTGGAGAATTATCTTTTCCAGTACCTGAATAGTTTGTGGGAAGTGTGACCAATTCTGTTGAAGAAATTGAGGGTAGAGTTCAAATCCAGAGTCTGGTCCGTTAAACCAAATGTTGAACTGTTGGATTACCTGTTTTTCAAAAAGGGAGTTAAAAGAAACTTAACTGTGCTTACGATACCGATCAGCTTTTCCCAAACCTTCTAGAGATGTTGGGTCCCTCAACCTAGTTTGGCATTTGTTTTCCTTGATTATGACATACGTACATCCGAACCTGGCTTCTGCTTTCTCCTTTGGGGTTGATTCAGTTTTAATCCTAAATTGTTAATATGGTTATACGTACCTGGAATGGGTGGGCGATATCCAGTTGTATTATATGGCGGGATTGGCCCATGCTTGCTTTATTTTGGTATTTTCCCTGGAAGTTCAGTACTTCTTCTGGACCGATTTTCAGTTTCACTTCAAACTCTCGATTAGCCTGTAGGGTTTGATAGTTTCATGGTGTCAAACTGCTGGTTCAACGAAGAAACGCCTAAAGTTGGAAACTCAGAGACTGTGCAGAATTCAAGGATTAAGATTAGTGTCAGGAGAAGGACAACTGGTGCCAAGACCACATGGGGTCAAGGACTGTTGAACCCAAACTCATTGTCTTCTAGTTGGCTTCAGAACTCCTAGTAAATTCTTCTAGCCCCTTGGCCACTTGCTCACTGAGTCACTTTACCATTTCTGACTATGGAAACAAGGACAGAGAACTTGTAGACTTCTCTGGTAGACCTCCACTTGCAGCATCCTTCTCTTTTTGGTCTGCTGGCTGGTGTTATTGGGGCTTTGAATTTAGCAATCCCAGCAGGGTCCCAGAGAGAGAGAAAAAGCAATCCATTTGCCCCAGCTCATTCTAGAATCAGAATTATTATTATGGTAAGGAAACATAAGCTTGAGAACTCAAACAGACACCCAGTCCATAATTTGAAAGCCATCTGGCTAACATTCTTCTAAAATCTGAACTATAATTGTGAGTAAGAGAACCAAACCTAGGGCCATCTGTAGAAGGACTCCAGTAGGCCCACAGTCCATAATATGGAAGCCGTTTGGCCAAGATTCTTCTAGAACCTGAACTATTATAGTGTGTAAGAAAAAATAAACAAGCTTGGGGCCATCTCTAGAAGGACTCCAGTAGGCCCACAGTCCATAATATGGAAGCCGTTTGGCCAAGATTCTTCTAGAACCTGAACTATTATTGTGGATAAGAAGACACAAGCTTGGGGGCCATCTTTAGAAAAAAAAATCCAACAGGCCCAGAGCTCCTGGTTTACATTTGGCAAAATTGTTCCTTTCTGCTCTGCCTCCAACTTACGTGGGTGAGATTCCGCACCATCATGCATGCTTCTGTATTTCGAGGGAAAATGCTGCTGTTATAGGGGTGAGTCAACCTTGCACATATCTAGAGATGGAAGGAAGATAATTCCACAGCTCTTGAGCATAGCAAGAATGACTCTCCCCCCCCCACCCCGCTCCCCGCTTCTGTCCATGCTCATCACTCACATATGGATTTTTAGCTGGATAGCCCAAGGTGAGATTTAAAATGGAGTCTTCCCGCTTGTCAATCACCAGTCTGGTTTCCAAAGAGTAGCACTTCTCCTTCTTGTTCACTGTGAATGTTTCCTGGAGAAGAAGACTTTGTGGAATGGAGAGGCTTAGCGGATGCCTAGGATGCCAAGGAAAAGAAGCAGGGGTCTCGATTGAGATGGAGATAAGGGCTGCTGAGGGAGTCTCCTCAGGAAATGAAGATGACTTGGAGCAGGACTGCAGCATCCCTTGGCAGGATGACTAACACTTTTAAAGTGTTAAAAGTTGAAAAGAAAAAAAAGAAAAAAGGTAGCAGAACCACTGTCTGGTCCTGGAAGGCAAGGAAAGAGATGAAAGAGGGAAGAAAACTTGAGGAAGTGTCATCTAAGGAGAAGACGTGTGAAATTTTCAGGTAAGCCAGGACCTTTTGGCCTGCAATGAGGCAATAATTCAAGTCCGTGCAGATTTCTTGGCGAGGTTCTTTCAAGAAGTAATAGGCCAGCGGTCTTCAAATGTGGCCCTTTCCTGACTTGTGGACTTCAACTTCCAGAATTCCTCAGCCAGCATGCCTGGCTGAGGAATTCTGGGAGTTGAAGTCCACAAGTCATCAAAGGGCCAAGTTTGAAGACCCCTGTAATAGGCCCTTGCTTCCTTCTTAAAGCTGAGAGAAAGTGACTACTGTAGCTCAAGGTCACCCAGCTGGCTTTGTGCCTAACACAGAACTAGAACTCACAGTCTCCTGATTTCTAGTCTGGTGCTTTAACCACCACACCTAACTGTCTCTCTCAGGTAGCCTATCCCTGCCGTAGATTCTACTGGATACGGGCAGGTGAGAAGGGAACCAATGTACCTTAACAGGAGAGTTCCACGTTTCTGATAAAGCATTTTTTCTTTCTTCACTTCTTCTAGCTGCGCCTCAAACCCCAGGACAAGAGGTGGGTTCTTATGGTCTGTCCACATAACGGATGTAGAAATGTTTGATTTTCTAGGCTGAAAACAAGAAGCCGTTACTAAGCTACCTAAGGGGCGGGGGGAAAGCCCAGTATACAATGAAAAGCGAATGGTATTAGTTCAGTGATGGCGAACCTTTTAGAGACCGAGTGCCCAAACTGCAACCCAAAACCCACTTACGCATCATCGGGTGCTGGGTGGGTATGGCCCTTTGGGTGGGTGTGGCCAATTTTGTGGGCGTGGCCCATTGGGTGGGCTAGCTGCAGTGGTAATGGCAGACTGGGTGGGACTAAAAAGTTCAAGCAATCAATTCCAACTTTGCGAGAACTTTTTTTCCCCGCGAGAAGTTGAAATTGATTGATTGATTGAACCTTTTTTTTTTGTACACGGCAGCGGAGGCCTAAAGCGAAAAGGTTTTATAAAATCCAGCTGAAGGCCTAGGACTGGGGCGATGGCACGCGTGCCCACAGAGAGGGCTCTGAGTGCCACCTGTGGCACCCGTGCCATAGGTTCGCCATCACGGTACTAGTTCATTGAACACAAAGCTGAAAGGCTAGAGCAGGGCTCTCCAAACTTGGCAACTTCAAGACGTGTGGACTTCAACTCCCAGAATTCCCCAGCCAGCATTGTGTTCCCTTCGTAGTTCCCATCACTCCTGTTCTTCTTTGCAAACAAAAAAAACCCCTCTCCACCGATCACCTTACCGCTTCCAAGTGGCAGTAAGCCGCCGTCAGATTAAATGCCTTCTTTGCAGATGTCAGTCTAAAACGAAGGAACTTCGAGTGTTCATTATTTTCCAGGAAAACTTCATGCTTTATCAGCTGGCTCCACAATGACATTATTTCATTCTGGCTGTGCAGGAAACCTTTCACGAAACGGTTGATTGTGGATGCCTAGTAAGTCAGAGGAATATGTTCATTCTGAGAAATAAGGAGGATTCTAGAAGCAATGCTTGGCTTGGTCAGACATCATCTCCTTATTATTTCATCCTGACGCTTCAGTTAAGAATAACCCCATGTGGTTGAGCTTGTTCACCAGTAACTTAATTTGCCCACTTTCTCAGTTCTGTAATACAGTGTTAGCCTTAATGGATCCTCATTTACTGGATTCTGAATTGAGCAGGCTAAATTTCTGCCTGGTTGCCCTCCAGAAATAACAAGACAAGTCCATGTGATCTGAAGTAGTTCAAAATTTGAATGTGTGAATCTATCCTGAGACTGAAAGAAGAGAGGCTGTTATCTTGTTTGTGGCTTTTTGGAGGAATGGATTCCTAGCCTATGATGCCAACTTTTTGGAAAAATGAGATTTAAGCCCTTGAAGGAGGCTCCACCTTCATGAATAATTGTATTTTGTTTAGTGCAAAAGGGCTGGAAGATCCCTAACTCAGCTCTCAAAGTTTGTTACTCTAACCCAGGGATGTCAAACTCAATTTCATTGAGGGCCGCATCAGCATTGCAGTTGCCCTCAGGGGGCCAGGTGGGTGTGGCCAGGGTGGGTGTGGCCTACTGGGTGGGCGTGGCTAGAGTGTGTATGGCCTACTGGGTGGGCATGGCCAGCTCTACATCGTTCACATCAAGGGTGCCTATGGGGACCTGGGTAGGAGTGGGACAGATCTGAGGGTCTCTGGCAGAAGGAGGGTCTCTTGGGCCAGGGCCAAGGCAGTGGGGGCCGTTCCCTTACTGTTTCCAGGATGGCTTCGCGGGCCACATGAAACCACTTCGCGGGCCGGATCCGGCCCCCGGGCCTTATGTTTGACATGTCTGCTCTAACCCCTTCCTTCTTGGTACTAAAACTAACTAAGAGAAGTCCATACGAAGCTGGCTTCTAAAAGCAGAACTTGGCTTCTGCAGCAGAATGAAGAACCTGTGAGTAGGCAGGCTCTTCCAAATTCCTCTCTGGACTAGGAGAAGAGTTGAGATTGCCCCCAAATGCTCCAGACAGCTGTTCCTTGCAAGGAGACCACAATATAGCAGTCTTCAGTAGGTTTAAGCACTCTGGGAGAGGAGGGAATAACCATCTCGCTCAAACTGCAATTCGCACATTTGATATGACACTCAGTTCAAATACTTCCTTTCAAATCATTTTTGGAAATGGTTTGTTAACTGCTCTGCAATTCAAGCACTTCACCCGATACTTTTATATTCGAAATAGTGTCACAGTGGCTACTTGGCAACGCTCCACTCTACAATTGCAGCTGAAAAAGGGGGAATCAAAAGAGGCAGCCAAGAGGAAGGAACTAACTCTCAGATATGTGGTTGTCGGCGTGCGGATCTCAATCCTGCCTTCTTTCTCAGCATCGTTGTTTTTACAAAAGAGCTCCAGGATTAAACCCTTGACAACAAAAGCTTTGCCGACAGTTAATTCAACAGTGGTGAAGAAAGCTGAACGCTGGAACTGGTGGAATTTGTGGGTGGCATACAGATAAAGCCAGGGTGTGTCCATATTGAATGTACCTATAAAGAAGAGAGAAAACTTTATTTCTGAAAGCTGCCCTTTAGATTTATTTATTTTTCAATAACTCCAGCTGGTTCTTTATATGCCTCACTTAACTTTTCCCATGCAAAGGGAGCCACTTAATGCACAATCTTCCATATTTCTGTGAAAAATAAGGAGCTTGAATGGTCTTTTTAAAATAAATGTGCATTAATTGTTTTAGATTTTTTTAGTTTGTCTATCTTCTATCTATCTAACTGTCTGTTTGTCTACCTGTCTAATCTATCTATCTCTATCTATCTATCTATCTATCTATCTATCTATCTATCTATCTATCT
>JAKJMR010018312.1:301322-329222 GCA_024449315.1 Daboia siamensis | reverse complement strand
AGAAGAAGAAGAAGAAGAAGAAGAAGAAGAAGAAGAAGAAGAAGAAGTGGAGGAGGAGGAAGAACAACAACAACAAGAAGAATAGGAAGAGGTAGAGGAAGAAGAATAGGAGGAGGAAGAAAAAAGAAGAGGAAGAGGAAGAGGAGGAAGAGGAGGAGGAGGAGACCTAAATGAATGTTCTATACGGTGATCAATATGAAATTCTACTGTTATGTGCTTCATATATGGAGATGACTTAGATCTCCCAACAGATGGACACCAAGGAGTTGTAATTGGACATTACTTCTTCTCACCATTCAGTAGCATTTTTGCCTTTGGCTCGATGAATTCAATTCTGATTTTTTTCTGAGGGATGTTCCAGTGGAAGTCAAAAGCAACATTTCTCTTCAGCTCCGATTCTGAAGTCCCCATAAAGAAATGGAGCCCAGCTTCATTTGGAATCCAGGAACCTTTCTGGAGGAGGAGAAGAAGAAAGGTAAGTCGTTGTTGTGATTCAGTGTCAGCCTGTGGGTTCGGCAGCTGAATCGGACAATTCTGAGGAGGAGGAGGAGGGGATTGGAGAGCCTGCAGAGGACAGTTCTGAGGCATTGCAGAGCTGTCAGCCAGGCCCCTCCCGTCTGGTTCCTCCTCAAACCCAGCTGTGTGAGCCTGACAGCTTGGATGAAGATGATTCACAGCTGGCTTTGTTCAAGGACGCCTGAAGCAGGAGGCAGACAAGCAGGAGTAAACAAAGGAAGGCAATGAGGCACCTCGGGAGGAGGCAAAGAGAAGCCACGCCTTGAAACTGTGTTTAAAAGGGGAATGTGTGGGAGGTGCTGTTTGCTGAAGGCAACTGTTTGAACAGCTTCTGATTTAGTTGTGGTTAGTATTTGTTTTGCTCTGTTTTGGATCTGTTTCGTTTCATTTGTGTAAATAAATTTGGTTGGCTTACTTTCAGCCTATTGACTTTTGAAAAGGGGTTGTCCCTGACATTTCTGCAGGGCTGGTAGTAGGCTGGAACAGAACAGTCGTAAGACCGACAACATCAAAGGAAGACTCAAAATGACAATTTCAAAACTGACAAAGTACTTCCTGTACATTGCAAACTGTACAAGGAGTCCTCGATGACTGTTTAGCAACCATTTGAAATTACAATGGTGCTAAGTAAGTGACTTAAAACCAGTCTTCGCACTTAAGACGGTTGTACCATCCCCACTTCACCTATGTTTACAATGGTTGTGTAGCATCCCAGGACCCCAGGGTTGCCATTTGGCACCTTCCCAGCCGGCTTCTGGCAAGCAAAGTCACTTGGGGAGGCCAGATTTGCTTAACGACCGCACGATTCACTTAACGGCTCAAGTGATTTGCACAACCATCACGGCAAAAAGGTGTCAAATCAGGTGTGACTCACAACAGCCACCCAGCTTAGCTTTTGGTTCCAGTTACGGTTGTGAGTCAAGCGGCTACCTTTACCGCAAGACTGAGTAGTTAACATTGTACGGGTTGCTTCTGTCTGTCTGTCTCTTAACCAGACAGAAGTTAAGAACCACACCTGAGCAACGTAATGATATGCTGCTTTTATTAGATACTGCTGTAGGCTCCTGTCCAGCTTCCTTAGCGTAACGGCAACTTTGACAGGTCCAGGGAACGGAAAAAGGAAGCTGCTGGCCTTGTCATCCGGGAGAAAAACCTCTGAACACAGCTGCCAGCCGAACGTCTTCGACGCTGCAGTTAAAACCGAAAAGAAGGAAAGAGTTCTTAAAAAGCAAAGGACATTCCTTGGCGCCATTCGTGCAGGAAAAGATTCTTAGCATCCACCGGCCTTGTCTTGTTCTAAGATGGAAATGCGTTATGTGAAGTGCCTTCTCCTTTTTTTTTTTTTTTTTGGTTCAATATTTTATTATTTTTTTATAATCACAAATTCTTAATATTTTACCAGCAACATATGGTCTAGGTCAGTGATGGCGAACTTTTAGAGACCGAGTGCCCAAACTGCAACCCAAAACCCACTTATGTATTGTCGGGTGCTGGGTGGGTGTGGCCCATTGGGTAGGCGTGGCCCACTGGGTGGGCGTGGCCACGGTGGTAACAGCAGACTGGGTGGGACTGAAAAGTTCAATCAATTCCAACTTTCCGAGATCTTTTTTTTTTCCCCGCGAGAAGTTGAAATTGATTGATTGATTGATTGAACTTTTTTTTTTTTTGCACAGGGTGGCGGAGGCCTAAAACAAAAAGGTTTTATAAAACCCAGCTGAAGGCCTAGGACTGGGGCGATGGTGTGCATGCCCACAGAGAGGGCTCTGCGTTCCACCTGTGCCATATGTTCGCCATCACGGTTCTAGTTTTTAATATTTAGCTTACTAATACATGTTAAACTCCTTTTATTCTACCTCGTTTTTTCTAGCCATGGATAAAATGTATCCCAGGTTCTATCTGAAGGATTCTGAATCTTCTTTCTCTTTCATTTTCAGTGTCAATCTGCCCATTTCTGCACAATCTAAAATTTTATTAACTATCTCTTCCTCCCCTGGTAACATCTTCCATCTTTCCAATATTGGGCAAATGCAATTCTTGCTGCCGTTAATACATGTAACATCAAATATACACATTCCTTCTCATCATTTCCTACAATTACACCTAACAAAAATAATTCTGGTTTAAAATCGATGTGTTTTTAAATCATTTTCTCTAACCATAAAAGGTAAAGGTAAAGGTTCCCCCGCACATGCGTGCTAGTCGTTTCCAACTCTAGGGGTCGGTGCTCATCTCCGTTTCAAAGCTGAAGAGCCAGTGCTTGTCTGAGGACGTCTCCGTGGTCATGTGGCCGGCATGACTAGACGCCAAAGGCGCACAGAGCGCTGTTACTTTCCCACCGTAGTGGTCCCTATTTTTCTACTTGCATGCTAGGTTTCGAACTGCTAGGTTGGCAGAAGCTGGGACAAGCAACAGGTGCTCACTCTTTTACGCGGCACTCGGGATTCAACCCACCAAACTGCCGACCTTCTGATTGACAAGCTCACTGAGCCATTGTGTCCCTTTCTCTAACCATAAATATATATATATATATTCTTGACCAAAATCTTGACCAATGATGATAGCATGCACCTGGTTTTTGTCTGCATTTCCAACCATTCTAATGAGTCAATTTCTTCTAGATTATGCAGAGTTTCTACCTGAAACGTTAGGTTGCAAGTGACTTTAGGAGATGCTTTAAAAGGATCTGCCTTGCAGCATTTCTGATTTTTCTGCAAAATATGACACTGGAAGGGGATGGATACCAAATTTGCTAGTCACTCTTACCTTCCTCACTACTGCACAGTTCAGCTTGGCCCGGCAAATGGCCAATGGTTTTTTTTCTCTCCCTTGCAGAAACGTAGAGTCTAGAGCTATAAAAGAGGGAGAAAATCAGAATTTCTATAAGACAGCTCATTGAGCAGTTTTGAGACACAGGAATCACAAAAACTGCTTTGGGTGATTATTTGGCACATAATTATCCAACCTAAATAGTGAAGCATCTCACCTCACCTGATCACCATTTCAGCCTCTGTTGATGCAAGTTCATTTTATGCAATGCACGGATCCATTTCTGGAAAGCTGAATGTTTTATTTTAACTGCAACACCCATCCCTGCAAAACTCCCTAGGCTGGCTGGGACTGAGCTGAGATTCCAGAAACATTTAACTGACCACTGTATTTCGTGTCTGTTTTACCTGAAATGTACAATTTCCATAGCGTCTTCGGGAGCGTTCCAAAACAAATTAAATTCCTTCCCCTTTTTCACCTGGATTCCTCCATCAAGGTTGGTCAAGGATCTCAAGACGGTTGACCACTTCAAACCAAAGTCCCCCAGAACTCCTACAATTCCCATCTGGGCAGAAATCTGTAGAATAACACTGCCAAAATAAAAATAAAATGTCTTTACATGGCTGATGGAGTCTCAAATCCATTGAGATAATTTATCTTTCAGTTCTTCTACAAATAGTCCTCGACTTACGGCCACAACTGAGCCCAAAATTTCTGTGTGGTTAAGTGGGTTTTGGCCAACTTTATGATCTTTGCTGCCACACTTGTTAAGTGAACAACCACAGTAGCTAAGTTAGCGACATGGTTGTAAATGAATATGGCTTTCCCCCATGACTTTGCTTGTCGGATGGTGGCAGAAGGGGATCACATGACACACACACACACCCCAGGGACACTACGAGCGTCATAAAGGTGAGTCAGTTGCCAAGCAGCCAAATTTTGATCACATGACCATGGGAATGCCACAACAAGTGTGAAACACGGTTTTTTTCAGTGCCATTGTGACTTAGAATGGTCACAAAATGAATGTGTCATGGTTCCGACAGATGAAACTCTTCAAAGAACTTTGAGGCATTATTTGAGGCATGGGCCCGGATTATTTACGGGAGTACCTTTTGCCGGCATTAACTTCCCATCGTCCTGTGCGCTCCCACAGAGAGGGCCTCCTCAGGGTGCCGTCGGTCAGGGAATGTCAACTGGCAGCCCCCAGGGGGAGAGCATTCTCTGTGGGCGCGTCTGCCCTCTGGAACCAGCTCCCTGTTGAGCTCTGGATGGCTCCCAACCTTCACTCTTTTCACCACGACTTGAAGACTTGGCTATTTGAACTTGCCGGCCTGGACTGAGGGACTGGGGTTTTAGATTTTAAATTTTAAATTTTAGAACATGCTTTATTGTTTAGGGCTACTTGGTTTAATTTATTTTAATTTTTGTACATTATGTGTTGTATATAGTGTTTTAATTGCCCTGTACACCGCCCCGAGTATCGGCACGTACATAGGCGAAGCCAAAATCTGAGTTCCTCTCCCCTGAGCAAATAGTATCAAAGCACAATTCCCTCCTCCAGTTAACAGTCATAAATCACATTCTCCAATTAGTTTGAAATTTCCCTCCAGTTCTCCAGCCCGCCAATTCTTATCGTCTCTTATTCAATAACCTTGGTTCTCACACTAGTTACAATATTGTTATGTCTAACTAAACTCCCATGCACATTCCTCCTCCTTCCCCCCGGGATCATCTAACTCTAACTCTAATTCTAAGAGTAAAACATAAGAGGAAAAATGGCTGCATCTCCATATGTTGTCAAAACAAGAACATCCAATGTTGACAGAATGGTTGTAAATTGAAGATTACCTGTATTGGGTTGGAAATAATGTGAAGAATGAAGACAATTAGTATTTGGAAAGATAACACAGTGTTGGAAGCTCACTACCTTGGCTTGAGGTAGCCACTGATGAAAAAATGGTTGTGTTTCTTGAAATTTGTGTCTCCTCTGGCAGTCAGGTTGACAGCTGCTGAAGCATTAAACCCCAGAAGGACAGGGAACCCCGAGATGGTTGGAAACAGCACCTCTTCTGTTGCCAGACTCAACCTTTTATTCCACTGGACATCTTGGCCCTGTTGGGAAGTTAATAAACGTGACGATTGACCTGTGGGAAGGGCTGGTGAATTGGCGTAAAGCAATAAAATACCAATGTTTAACATGACTTGGAGTTATTTTCTCTACTACCATCAGGTATGGATGCTGGAAGCGGGGAAACAGAGTGAGATGAGCCTTCTCAAGAAGTTTGATGGTTGTCCTACTGAAATTTCCTAACTGGGTCAAGAGGCCTGGAAATCACCTATTGGAATTGATTGCACTAATCACATTTCCCTTACCTTCAAAAGCTTCATGGTTAGCTCTGCCAGGTTCAAAGAGTAATGTTTTGCTTGGTTTCTGAGATCGCCGCAGTCGAGAATCATCAGCTCATTTCCAAAGATTTTGAGGCTAACTCTGCATTTCGGCTTCTTCTTTTTCCCCATTTTTTTGGTGAACTGATGCATAAGCAAGAAGAAAGAGAGAGAGAGGTGACCATATCCAACACAGTTGCAAAAAAAGTATGAAAAATCCAAGACTTTGAAGCCATCAGAGGTTTCAGATTAAGCCTACAGTATATCAAAAGTAGCCAGAAGCAGCTGTTAGAGAGCTGATAACTGGCTGCTGTCAAGGATCAATGGAGACATGATAGCAGTCTTCCAATACTTGAAGAGTTGTCACAGGGAAGAGGGTATTGATTTCTTCTCCATAGCACCTGAGGGCAGGACAAGAAGCATTGGGTGGAAGCTCATGAGAAGGAGACCTAACCTGGAAATAAGGAGGAATTTCCTGGCAATGATTAATCAATTGAACAGGTTGACTCCCAGTGTTATGGGTGCCCCATCACTGGAGGTTCTCAAGAAAAATTGAGCAACTGTTTATTCAGGATGGTATAAGGACTCCTATACTGGGCAGGGGATTGGACTAGAAGACCTCTAAGATCCCATCCAGCCCTACGATTGGTTGAAACTCTCCAGGAATGTGAACAGAGCACTTTCTTCATTCTACTACATCAAATCTGTTCATGGGAGATGTCAGGAATTGGACCAGTGAGCTTCTGCATGAAATTGTGTGCTTTCTGCAAAGATATGGGCCTTCTAGGAAATATTATTTAATCCAAACCATGCTGGATCAGACCAAGGATGGACAGTTAAATGCTATGGCCAAGATAGCTGTAGATCTTTTTTCATTGTTCTCCAACTTCAGAGCTATAGAAGTAGAATATAGTCATCCTACCTACTAGTAGTCCTTTCTGACATGTTCTTGAATTTTTCCTGCTCTCCTTGGATGTGAAATAACCTAATCTAGGTGCTACTCAAACATGGGAACCCTCCCAAGACAATCCTGGTTCAGATATAAGTGATCCTAAATGGAACAAAAGGGACGTGGTGGCTCAGTGGGTTAGGATGCTGAGCTTGGAGATCAGAAGGTCAGCAATTTGGCAGGTCGAAGCCCGAGTGCCACATAACAGAGTGAGCGCCTGTTACTCGTCCCAGCTTCTGCCAACCTAGCAGTTCGAAAGCACGTAAAAATGCAAGTAGAAAAATAGGGACCACTCCGGTGGGAAGGTAACAGTGTTCCGTGCGCCTTTGGCGTCTAGTCATGCCGGCCACATGACCACGGAGACGTCCTCGGACAAGCGCTGGCTCTTCAGCTTTGAAATGGAGATGAGCACCGGTCCCTAGAGTCGGAAACGACTAGCACGCATGTGCGGGGGAACCTTTACCTTTTTAAATGGAACAAGCGAATATCCATGGATGACACATTAACGTACCTTTTTCACAAAGTCATTAATCTTATGGTATTGCCCACTTGGACAATCGCTTTCCACTCTCAGTGCAGTTTTATTTCCTTTTGGCAAGTGACTCTTCAAATTGAATTGCTTGGATAATGGCTTATTTTGAGGAATCTTGTTCACCATCTCCATTGGAGATTCCGGCTTAACACGTCTTCCTTTGGTGTCTTGAAAGTCAAAAAATGTCCGGACAACATCTTCCATATTGTCCAATCTGATTCTAATCTAAAAATAATGGTTGTGTAATATTTAGAAGGCCACCGGATCAGACATTCTGCTAAAGGACAATGTTGGTTTTTATCTTAAAACCCTAGAATGCTTGGTAGACCAGTAACCTGCTTTCTTCCTTCCGTATTTTGCCATTGGGGTACTATAATCTTTTCTGGCTGACCTCATGAGATGAGAAGGGCCATCCATGAAAAAGGGTTTATTCAATACTAATGTGACATATGTTAATGCCTCCTTAAGTAACACCAGCTGCCTGCAATTAGTGCATGTTCGAGTCCCACCAGGCTCAAGGTTGACTCAGCCTTCCATCCTTCCGAGGTAGGTAAAATGAAGACCCAGATTGTTGGGGGCAATAAGCTGACTTTGTAAAAATGCTGCTGGGGCGGAGGCAAAAGCCCTAATAAGCAGGCATATACATAGAATGAAGGCTATTGCTAAGCACATTGATTTGTGCTTCTTAGATTGTAAGCCGCCTTGAGTCTTCGGAGAAGGGCGGGATATAAATAGGATTAAAAAAAAAAAAAGCTTTTCTTTCAACACTAGAGAAAGATCTTTTTATTTTCCCAGGCATTTTAGGAAAACTTTAGAACGATTGGAAAACAATTTCAATCTTTTATAGTTGTACTGATTTTATACCACATGTTTATTATTATCATCAGTACACAAATTACTGTAATTGGAACTCATTTGTCTTTTGGTACTATTATTATCGCTTTGTATTGGCTACTATTATATTTTGTATGAAAGTGTTGACTGATAATCGTTCAGTAGACAGCTTCATAAACAAACTCTTGCCATTACTGGCAACAAGAACTCTCTCTTTGCCTGATCAGAGAAGAGCTGTTAAAAATAAATTCTGAAAAGTTCTGTCTTACATATTTGTCTTCAGAAATAAATCAGTGCTAGTGGGAAGAGGTTTAGTTGCTGAAATTCTTGTGAACTCCATCAATTCATCTTGTTAGGAAGAGTTTTAAGAGCCTAGCCTAGCCTAAAATAGATTACTCTTGACCTGGATTTCAGAGTCATGCATTTTATTTATTTATGAAAAATTATATGGCTGCCCACTTACTTTCAGTGCCTTTGGGGGCTTACAGCATATTTTCAATACATCCATAACTAATTTTTCCGATTTTTGGAAACCCACCACAACAAAACACAGAACAGACCCAAACTGAAAGGGTGAATTCTAATTCTGCATTTGATGGAACCTGGTTGATTAAATCTTGCTTCAACATTAAAAATAAGTCAGGCTTTTCTACTCTCTCTGAAGAAAGGGAGCCAGCTACGATTATGGAGGGCAAAGCTCTTGATGTCTGTTGGGTAGGAGCCAACTGACAGCGGTTGGTTCCTGCCTATCCTAGAGGGACATCAGCCTGGAGATGCTGGTCGTGGCTGGATCAATAACCTGACTTAGGATAAAGAAATTTCTTCTGTTCCTAAGAATACAAATCTGGATTCCTGCATGTGTTAAATTACCCCCCCCCCAGCAGTGTATTTCAGGTTACTTGCCTCTAAAAGATTGATAGCCTGTCCCAGCAGATGGATGGTGAAATTAGTCAGGATCAAATGTGGGATAAAAGAAGAAGGTGAGAAGATGACCTGGGCCTCAGTATTTCCACTGGCCATTGCTGGAAAGAGTTCCCGAAACACATCAGTAAGAAGAAAAACTTGACACACACACACACACACACACACACCTGTCCTTTGTTTTCCTGATCAGTGCAGGATCAGGACCTCATGGCACAGGACAGAACGCAGTTAATGTTGCTAGTTTCTGGGCAAGATTTCTTGAACTTGTACATATTTTAACCTTTATTTTATATATTAAATTTGATGTTGTAGAGTAGCCCTATTTTAATTAATTCACTTTAATTTTTAATTTAATTCGTGATGCTTCTGACACGAATACACAAACAGTGCATCTTGATTATACATATTCAACATTTCAGATGTGATTGAGTCATTAAGTGACTGTATTTTCTACACGGGTGGAAGATCACCTGTATTTAAAAAGGTTCTAAAACGTGATGAAATAACATACAGATTCTACGGATATGATGATCACATTTTTTTATAAACTGAAAAAAAAAAGCTCAAGCAGCCAATTATTGATCATTTTGTGTTGCCCAAGATTTAAGGCCTAATGCATTAAAACTCAAAGACTTAATCGGATATTCGTTCATTCATTCATTCATTCATTCATTCTTCCTAAAGCATGGTGCTTAATGCATTTATCTACCTGAGTGGAAGGTAACATCTGTGTAGGAAGAAAATTTCCACGTTTCCCAATCAAATTCCTTGAGAATGATGTCTTCTGGCAGAGAGTTCCTAAGATGCTGTTTCAGTGGGTCTTCTGTTCTTAAGATCTCAGAAAGATGACTCCAGACAAAAGAGCCCACTTAAAAAATATACACAGACACCAAAAATAATCCAGGTCAGCAATTGGAAAACAGAGCTAAACTTAATGTGGAATGCAACAAAATTCCCCCTAACTTGAAAACTTCAGAGATGCTGGATTACTACAAAAATCTAAAATGTGATGACCAACATTTGGGGCAGTCACTAATCTTCACCAACCATCGTGTGTGGCTTTCTGTACTAAGCAAAGCCAGACAATTGCAGGCTATTCAATCAACTGTTTAATCAAGCTGAAGTTTAACAAAAGTAGGTGAACAAGCCTACAGTCTATCTGAAAACATTTTGTGCATTGTAGTCCCAAGCATATCTTCCCAAAAATAGAGTCCCGTTGAGTTCAATGGCACTTTTCCCCAATTAAATATGGATATGTTTACAGCCTAAATAATGCAATACGGTAGTGTATTTATAGGGACGCGGTGGCTCAGTGGGTTAGGACGCTGAGCTTGTCGATCAGATGGTTGGCAGTTTGGTGGGTCGAATCCCGAGTGCCGCGTAGCAGAGTGAGCACCTGTTACTCGTCCCAGCTTCTGCCAACCTAGCAGTTCGAAAGCACGTAAAAATGCAAGTAGAAAAATAGGGACCGCTCCGGTGGGAAGGGAAAAGTGTTCCGTGCGCCTTTGGCGTCTAGTCTCAATCCCGCCAAGACTGAGTGGCTGTGCATATCGGCATCTCGGGTTAACCAAATTATTCCATCTCTAACGATGGGGGGTGAGGTGTTACCCCCCGTTGATAGGGCTCGCAACTTGGGCGTCCTCCTGGATTCACGACTCAATTTTGAAGATCATATAGGAGCCGTGACCAGGGGGGCTTTTGCCCAGGTTCGCCTGGTGCGCCAGTTGCGACCCTATCTGGACCGAGATGCCCTACGCACAGTCACTCATGCGCTCGTGACCTCCCGTTTAGATTACTGCAACGCTCTCTACATGGGGCTGCCCTTGAGGACCACTCGGAGGCTTCAGCTGGTGCAGAATGCGGCCGCGCGAGTTGTGATGGGGGTTTCCCGATACTCCCATGTAACACCTCTACTCCGCGAGCTGCATTGGCTTCCGGTTGCCCTCCGGGTGAGATTCAAGGTGCTGGTGATGACCTATAAAGCCCTAAATGGCTTGGGTCCGGGATATCTGAGGGAACACCTGCTGCCGGCATCAAGCTCCCTTCGTCCAGTGCGGTCCCACAGGGAGGGTCTTCTCAGGGTGCCGCCGGTGAGAGATTGCCGGCGGATGACACCCAGGGGTAGGGCCTTCTCTGTGGGTGCGCCTGCCCTTTGGAACCAGCTGCCGGTGGAGTTGAGGACTGCCCCCGACCTCCGTTCATTTCGTCGGGACCTGAAGACCTGGCTCTTCGAGCTCTCTGCCCCAGGCTGAGAATTTTTAATTTTAATTTAGTCCAATTGGGTTTTTTTTAATTAATACAGGGATTATTATAATTTATTTTAATTTGTTTTTAACTTTTATATTTGTGTTTTTAATTACCCTGTAAACCGCCCTGAGTCCTTCGGGAAAGGGCGGTATATAAATGTAATAAAATAAATAAATAAATAAAATAGTCATGCCGGCTACATGACCACGGAGATGTCCTCGGACAAGCGCTGGCTCTTCGGCTTTGAAACAGGGATGAGCACCGGCCCCTAGAGTTGAAAACGACTAGCACACATGTGCGGGGGAACCTTTACCTTTACCTAGTGTATTTATTCATCAACAAACCCTTTAGAATTCAGTGAAACTTGTAACCAAGTTCTTGAATTTAGGATGATAGTCAATTCTTCCAGAGGTAAGGAAAATCTAGGGAAAGATCTCCCCTTACCTTGGCTGGATCTCTCCTCTTGCAAAGTCCATTTAATGAGGTTAAATAAGTCTTTGCTAGGACATTTCATGGCCATAAGATAGGAAGCAATTCTTATCTCAACGTTCTCTTCATAGGTTTGAAACAGATAGACCAATGCAGCACGCTAAGGTGAAAGAACATAGGGTAAAGAAACAGTTTATCAAATGTTGGCCACAACCATTCATATCTCATTCCAATTTCCCAAGAACCTCAGTCACTATTGATTAGGCTTAGTACAAGATTTTGCTAAAGCTTGATAGTCAAATATAAACATTTCTTGTTTTTGGTAGAAGAAACCAGCTCCTAAGTGCCAGGCAGGCAGGCACTTATTCCATAACATGTCATTAAAGCATATAGATTATGTTAACTCTAGTCTGACAATCCGTTATGCCAATACTTAACACAATCAGTCATGCCTTTCTAAGCCAATTTGGGGGGGGGGGGAAATCCTAGGTTTTAAAATATGGCTTGCAAATTTAAAATTTCAAGTAAAGTATTTAAAGTAAAGCAAGAAAATGATGATAAGATGGTAAGGTAAAGTAAGCTAATATAAGAGAGAGAGGATGATAAGAGAAGAGAAGAAAAAGAAGAGAGAAGAAAGAGAAGAGAAGAGAGGAGATAATGCAGTTGACCAATATATAGCGCAACTACATTTAGAATATTGCAGTCAGTTCTGCTCACATCAAAAGAATATTATAGAATTGGAAAAGATTAAGGGTGACTTATACAATTGCAAAAAGGGACGCGGTGGCTCAGTGGGTTAAGACGCTGAGCTTGTCGATCAGAAGGTCGGCAGTTTGGCGGGTCGAATCCCGAGTGCCGCGTAGCAGGGTGAGCGCCTGTTACTCGTCCCAGCTTCTGCCCACCTAGCAGTTCGAAAGCACGTAAAACTGCAAGTAGAAAAATAGGGACCACTACGGTGGGAAGGTAACAGCGTTCCGTGCGCCTTGGCGTCTAGTCATGCCGGCCACATGACCACGGATAAGTCCTTGGACAAGCGCTGGCTCTTTGGCTTTGAAACGGAGATGAGCACCGGCCCCTAGAGTCGGAAACGACTAGCACACATGTGCGGGGGAACCTTTACCTTTACCTTTATACAATTGCAAAGCTAGAATCCACTTTAGTTTGTAATAACTTGGTTTATCTATCAGCTAAGCACTAAGGGTTTGTGCCTCCACTGTGGAAATCCAAACTGGGGTCTGAAAATCATGGCTTAGGTCTATGGCAATGTCTGACTTGAGTCCTTATTATCTAACAATCAAACCATTAATGGCTTCTTAAAGAACTGCAATTAAGATAACCATTGTTACCACCATAGCACTTTAGCTCAAATCAAAAGCTAGTGAAGAAAGTAAATCAATACAGTAGATCCCACTTTCATAATACTAGATCCCAGGATCATCCAGCCAATAGGAAGAGGTGTGGAACTTGTGGCCCTATATTCAGATCCAGCAGTCAGGTCTTTAACACCTAATTTGCTCCTTTTTCCCCTCTCTACCACACTGACGGTATGTTTTATTGAAAATGGGATAGACAATCAACTCTACATCACCCACGTTGGCTGCACAGGGGATGCGCCGGAAAGCTTCAATGGCTGCCAGTCGGATTTCAGTGGGGTTGGTTTTCAGCAGCGCACAGGAACTCAGGAGTGTGGTCAAAGATGTTGCTGCCAGCCCTGCATTCCCAATTGCATTTAAGATCACTTCCATCTGAGAAGCCGAAGTGAAGTTGAGTGAGATCTCAAAGCAAAAGAAGACTCGGTTATCTTCCATCTCTAACCAAATAGAAGATGCTACCTGTGCAGTTTGCCCCGATCTGGACCCAGCACATTTCCTTCCTAAGCGCCTTCCCAGAATTTTCATAATTCTCAGTACTGCTGGTACTTGGTCACAGTTGGTTCTTGTGGAGCAGAAGTGGTGCAGCAAAGATGTCAACCCCAAGAACGTTATTTGCCGTTCTTTGGGTAACTCCAACAGAGGCTGAACAAGAGAGAGAGACAGGAAAAATAGGTCTATTATATTATATAATTGGGGGGAAAAATCAAGTTAGATTGAGATAAACCTGGAGACAAGTGGAAGGAAGAACCTCAAGAGAGAATCTGGACAGCATGACAGAAGATCAAATACTGGGTTGTATAGACCAATGGTGTGACCTAAAGGAAGGCATCTGATGCCAGTCATAATCAATTATAAAGATTTGGAGCAACCCAAGAGCTGCACCAAAATGTCTCAATTTTTTTTACCTCCTCTCCTTAAAATTGAGCCTTGGTACTTTTGACATGTGGTCTAAAGTTCTAATTCTCATATTGAATCTCTCTCTCTCTCTCTCTCTCTATATATATATATATTTATTTTTCAAATCTGAACCTGCACGCTCCTGACAATGCTAGCTTGCAGGGGTTTACAACATTAGGCAAGCAGGAAACAATGTTAAAATCACATAAACCTATCAATCAGCAAGAAAAGCAATCATATCACAATTAAAAATAGCCCTGTGTTCAAATACGTGAGTTTTAGGAAATCAATGCCAGCTTATAAAACACAGTTGTACAATGATAAAAGTTGAGATCCAGCATATCTAGAGGACATTGCGTTGCTTGTTCCTTGTATAAATAATTATATACTATACTGTACCCATGACTAGGTTTTCAGATAAAGTTAAACCAAATGCCGTGTTTAAGACATAGAGTATCCTGGGTAAATCATTCAGTATGCCCCATCCATCCATCCATCCATCCAACCAATCAACTAACCAACTGTATTGTGAATTGAGATGGTCATCAGATTTATACAACAAACACTGATTTTTCTGATGATTCTGGTTTACAGATTTTGGTTTCTGCCCTGTTTTTTTTCCTTTTTCTTTTTAAGATTAGCCTCTTATGTGAATACAGCTGATGCATCTACACAAGCAGCCACAATCAAGCCATCGGTTATCCAGGCTTACAGCTAAAGCATCGATCATGCCTGCAGTGGGCTTTGGGATGAAGGCGAGGGACCTCAGGAAACGCTCAAGGTGGTCCTCTTCCACGTCTTGCAAAACAACCAGCTTTTTCATCAGGACGACGCAGGATTCAGTCGCACAAAAGGGAAGTGCCTCCAAGAGAGGCTGCCTGAAAGAAATGTGACACAACTGAGGTGTGTGTAGAGGATGGACGATTTGCTAGGTTGTTCAGTGGAGACTGATAGGTTGATAGTTGAGGCTGATATACCTATAGGTTGAGATTTGTAAGGGGGTTGATGGGTTGAGATTCACGGTCCAGGCTTGAATCCTGACTAATTTATGGGACATAAATGTTGTTGTTAGGCAAGATGGGTGGTATAGAAATTTAATTAAAATAAAATAAAATAGAAATAAACTCAGTCCTAAGGTAGGCAGATGGCTGATCTAGACAGGTTATTATAAGAAGTCAAAGGGTGTTTTCTCCCATCCGTGAATTCGGTATTGTTGATTAGCCCCAGTGGGATTCTTACAACTAAGAAAACCCAATTTATTTTTTTTTATTTATTTTTATTTTTATTACATTTATATCCCGCCCTTCTCCGAAGACTCAGAGCGGCTTACAAGCTTAGCAGTAATTAACCACAAAGGCTCATTTGATTTATTAAAAAGGAAAATGGGGTGTTACAGAAACTGGAAACTGGATATGTCTGTGAGGATGTAAAGTTTGAGCCTCTCTGATTCCCTTGATCCTCTTTCTGACTGTCTCCTGACTTCAAGAAGACGTTGCTACCCATTTAAAAAAAGATAAATCCATTGGTCGTTATTAGTAATTTTTTGCAGGCATCCATTTTTGTTCTCAGAAATCCATGCCATGGAGGCTGAAAGATTTGATACAACACAAACAATTCAGTTATCTCTTCCTTGGACTTAGGAGCTTGTTCATGAAATTCCACTAAATAGATTTCTCAGTAAGACAGAACCAAATTCCTCTGGAGACCAACACAGCCATCTACTGCTTAAGAGAAAAAAACTAGCTATGAACACTAGGTTTGGTATAAAGAGCCCAGAAGCACCTGTTCAACTCTCTCAATCTCTGGGTTTGAACATATCTGTAAGCATCCTTGACATGCAATTAATTGAATTTCTTCTGCATTATATTCAAAGGTAGAGTATCTATTGCTATCAGTGTATTCTACCATCTAGATCAGGGGTCTTCAAACTTGGCCCTTTTATGACTTGTGAACTTCAACTACCAGAATTCCTCAGCCAGCATGCCTGGCTGAGGAATTCTGGGAGTTGAAGTCCACAAGCCATAAAAGGGCCAAGTTTGAAGACCCCTGATCTAGGTGGAGCGGAGTGAGAGATCTTGGGGTTGACTTTGATAAATCCTAATTCAATGTTCCACATTGCCTTCCAAGCTAAATAATAATAATAACAATAACAATAACAATAACAATAATAACAATAACAACAACAACAACAACAACAATAATAATAATAATAATAAAAAAATTGGAAGGGACCTTGGAGGTTATCTAGTCCAACCCCCTGCTCAGGCAGGAAACCCTATACCATTTCAGACAAATGGCTGTCCAGTCTCTTCTTAAAAACCTCCAGTGTTGGAGCATTTACAGCTTCTGGAGGCAGGTTGTTCCACTGGTTAATTGTACTAACTGTCAGGAAGTGTCTCCTTAGTTCTAGGTTGCTTCTCTCCTTGATTAGTTTCCATCCGTTGCTTCTTCTCCTGCCTTCAGGCGCTTTGGAGAATAGCTTGAGTCCCTCCTCTTTGTGGCAGCCCCTGAGATATTGGATTCTGGGCCTAGTTTTAGCTGCCTTACCAGTTATCTTGACATTTGGATGAAGGACTCTGCCACAGGTCCATTAAGGCATCAGCAGAGGCCTCTCGAAGAGCAAACACCAAATTCAGGAACAGCTCTGTAGGCTGAAGAGAAAAAGAAACCCAGATTAGTGTTTGTAAATTTAAAAGTCAATAGTCTGAAAAAGGTCTCCCAGTACCAAATTGGATGAAGTGCAAAACACCAAAACTATGTTTTGGAAAAAGGATTTACCCTGGAGGGGCTGGGAAAACTGCAGAAAAGAAAAATGAAGTCTTCAAAGCAGACTCAACTTCTGGTTATTATTCCATGTTCTTATAGTTTTCTTGATGACTAGAAGTTGTATGAGAAAGACCTTGTCAAACAGGGCAAAGAAATACCTTGTTAGGTAGGGAATGATCAGAGAAGAGACAACATAGCCTGCGGCTAAGGATGCAGTGGCTCAGTGGGTTAGGATGCTGAGCTTGTCGATCAGAAGGTCAGCAGTTTGGCGGGTCGAATCCCGAGTGCCGCATAGCACAGTGAGTGCCTGTTACTCGTCCCAGCTTCTGCCCACCTAACAGTTTGAAAGCACGTAAAAATGCAAGTAGAAAAATAGGGACCACTCCGGTGGGAAGGTAACAGCGTTCCGTGCACCTTTGGCGTCTAGTCATGCTGGCCCCATGACCACGGAGATGTCCTCAAACAAGCGCTGGCTCTTCGGCTTTGAAACAGAGATGAGCACCGGCCCCTAGAGTTGGAAACGACTAGCACGCATGTGCGGGGGAACCTTGACCTTGAGATAGTGGGTAGGACAAGAGACTCAGAAGGGACCCTCCCTACTTTCTCAGACTGCAAAAGGGGGGAGGATATTTGTACAATGCAAGTAAAACAGATGGGAAACACAACCAGATGAGTTAATTCTACTTTGCTGTAAAGCTACGTTAACAGAATCTTCCAAAATCTATTACTCTTGACATTTATAATTCTGGGAAAGATGGAAAGAAAGGGAAAAGGGATGACCAGCAACAAGATGGAAGCATTCAATCATAAATGGGCACACTGGTAGAAAATCTAAAGAACCAGGCTGGGGACATTTTATCCTGGAGAAAGTAAGAGTGGTTGGTTTCAGTCAGCAATGACATGATGTCAGGTACGAAAGATAAGGTCTACATGTGAAAATTCAATTAGGCTGATTCATTGCTAAAAGCCTGTGCCCAGGAATCTTCTTAACTAATAGTTGGCATCTGCTTAGAGTTAGATAAGGGTCAATGGCATGGAAGGGACTTAGTTGCATTTTTGGTTGGACTATGTAGGGATTCTAGACTAATCCTCTTTCAAGTCCACCTGTCAGGTGCAAGAACTTGGGAGTCAGGGTTACATCCAAAATGAGTACAATGGCATGCTCCCTTTAAATGAGAATCTGAACTACTAACAGTCAAGGTGAATTGCCGGTGGATAAGAGTCAATGGAATTCAAGGTAGGCTGGACTTAGATCTCTTGTGGGCATGAAGGGACTTGAGACTGATGACGTGTTTGACCACTCCCTCGGGCTCAGCTTGGTCATCTTCTGCATGGATGGATGGATGGATGGATGGACGGACGGACGGACAGATAGACAGACAGACAATTAAGCATTGGAAATTGGGTCCAGCGGTTCAAGTGAACATATAGCTTTATTGCATGGTTAGGCTGTCTACACGAATCTCAACTACTAACGGTCCAAGCGAATTGATGGTAGGTAAGTGTCAATGGAATTCAAGGTGGGCTGAACTTAGATCTCTCTTGGGCCCGAAGGGACTTGAGACTGATGACATGTTTGGACCCATGCGTTTGACCCCGGGGCTCAGCCTGGCCATCTCCTACACACCTCCAGATTCTGCCACCCTTCTCCTACACTTGATGATATATAATCAGCCAATTAAAAAGCAGCCTAAGAGAGCTCTGGGGAACAAACGTAAACTTTATGGGGTCTCGTGCTTATGGATCTTCAAGCTATCTACCCCAATGCTTTTCTACAGCTTCTGCAATTAAAGCAGAAAGAAGTCAACCCAAAGTCTTGCCACTTTTGAGGGGAATCTGACTCACAGGGAGTTCCCATCCCCCAAGCCAACTCTTTGTGTAGCTCACTCTTTCTCCCTGTCTGCCCCGGAGCCTCTTGCTCAATTCACAGCCCATTCTTTAATCGGCATTTACATTCAATCTGTTCCTGCAGTGGGTGGGCACCCACTCTATAGAGGCTCCCCTACGAGTGACAAGCATTTCCTCCTCTGCTTTCAATGGGGGGGGGGGTTGAGGGAGATTTCCCCCCCCCCCACACACACACACACAAGCCTCCTTTCATTCTTGTTTTGCTTGCCTCAATGGCATGTATAATCTCACCCCATCTAAAAGCAAAGTAATAGCAGGGAACAAGGGAGTCTAGGCCTGGCTAGTCAAGATGGGGTTTCCACGGCAATCCTGTGGAGATTTCCCATACGTCTATTCCCAGACAAGAGGATTTTTTTTTTCCCTTAAAGGATGGAGATTTGGAGATAAAGAGAGTAGGTTGAAGCAGAGAATATAACAAGATGCTAAGCCTACGGAGATGTGGTCAACACAGGACATAGGAACAATAGTAGGCTTACCTGTGCTAATAATGTCTTCATTTTCTATTATTTTGCCCATTTTGAACAACACTGGAGGAGTTCATACCAGGAATCAACCCTAACTTGAAGGCAAATAATACTAATAATATCTGCAAAAAAATATCACTTGCCTGCAAGAACAAACTGGTGAGGCCACAAAATAGATGGAATCCTAAAAAATGATGAAACCAAAGGAGTCTGTGACTTTAGAATCCAAACAGACAAACACCTGCCACCTAACACCCCAGACTTAGCAATTGTCAATAAGAAAGACAAAAAAAGTCTGGATAGTGGATGTGGCAGTACTCAGAGAAAGCAGAATAGAATAGAAGATAACAAGAAGCAATGGATGGACAAGAAGCAACGGATGGAAACTAATCAAGGAGAGAAGCAACCTAGAACTAAGAAGAAATTTCCTGACAATCAGAACAATTAACCAGTGGAACAACTTGCCTCCAAAAGTTGTGAATGCTCCAACACTGGAAGTTTTTAAGAAGAGACTGGACAGCCATTTGTCTGAAATGGTATAGGGTTTCCCGCCTGAGCAGGGGGTTGGACTAGATGAACCCCAAGCTCCCTTCCAACTCTGTTATTCTATTCTATTCTAAAATGAAAAGACCTGCAAATAGAAATAAAATGACTATGGCAAAGGCAAGCCAAAGTTCAACTCTAGAGCTCATGTCACACCTTCAATAAGCTACCTCAGTATCCATGGTAGGTTTCATGCAGAGCTTCTGAAGAACATCAACTACTTCTTTCATTTCCTCCTCCTTGGACAATGGTGCCCTTTTCTCTTTTTCATAGAGCAGGTTGCTTTCATAGATGTCACTCATGGTTACTAGAGAAATGAAACCAGCATTACATTACAGATACAGGGAATACACAGAAAGCATCGTTCAAAGATATTTGTTCCCTAACATGGAACAACAAGTTCCATTCATCTTCCTTGGTGAGTGGAAGTACCAAACCTCTTTTGTTCTGGGATCCAACGAGAAGCAACATCTCCAACCACTGTCCAGAAACAGTGAATTAAAGCAGTAACAAATCATTTTTCTTTGGCTCCAACCCATGGAAGGGTTGTCCATGCAACAGTCATCCCATTAATTTGTTCTTGCTTGGAGGCATCAACCAACCTTTTTCCTGGGATACGCTATGAACTTCAGTTTGGAAGAGCTTCAAAAGCGTCCGAGTCTGCATTTTCACTCCACTGCCCTTCCTTGCAGGAGGTGTAACCAGGTGAGACTCCATACATTTGATTTCTGCAAGGATTCCCTTTTCCTCAAATCTCTGGACACATTCAGATTTGGAAGACAGAAACTGCTCCTGGGAGTGAAACAGACCCATGTCATCTAGTGGATCAGCGATACGGATCTAATTAAAGCCATTTTATACCACACAAAATGGAGGCCAATTATGCTTCATTTAGTGATGCTATTTCCAGCTGGCACCACAGTTGCTAAAAACCATCCCAAAGCAGGACGCAATTAAAGAAAAAAAATTTACCGCAAGTTCAGCTGCAATAATGTTCAACCTCAATGGATAACTCGTGAATTCAATAAAACCCAATGTATTTAAAACCTTATCCCCTCCACAACATATAATGTCATAAAACATGACAGACCGGGACTCTAGTGATTCCCAAAATATGGGATCCTTATTTATTTATTTATTTATTTATTTATTTATTTATTTATTTATTTATTTATTTATTTATTTATTTATTGAATTTGGTGGTTCACCTTACATATATAGTTAGACTCTTAGTTTAATGGAGAAAAAGGCACCGTTTTTTACTCCCAATTGTCTGGTAAATCCAAAAATGCATCCTTTGTATTGGTTACATCAATTCCATCATTAGGTTGGGATGCAAATGATGTAAATAATCTAGACTGTTTTGGATACCACAGATTTAGCTGTGAAATCTCGAAGGTGTGCAGATGGCAAACCCGAAGGTTATGTGAAAAAGCCATCAAACAGAGCAGAGGATTTTTATACAATGATGTAGACTGGATCAACATCCAAACAAAATTTGTTGTTAGTTGTGGTCATGTCCGACCCATTGTGACCCCATGGACAACATTCCTCCAGGCCTTCCTGTCCTCTACCATCTTCTGGAGTCCATTTAAGCTCACGCCTACTGCTTCAGTGACTCCATCCAGCCACCTCATTCTCTGTCGTCCCTTTCTTCTCTTGCCCTCAATCTTTCCCAGCATTAGGCTCTTCTCCAGTGAGTCCTTTCTTCTCATTAGGTGGCCAAAGTATTTGAGCTTCAACTTCAGGATCTGACCTTCTAAAGAGCAGTCAGGTTTGATCTCCTCTAGGACTGATCGCTTTGATCGCTTTGTAGTCCAAGGGACTCGCAGGAGTCTTCTCTAGCACCGTAGTTCAAAGGCCTCAATTCTTTGGTGCTCGGCCTTTCTTATGGGCCAAACAAAATAGGGAGAGAGTAAGAATTTCTTGCTCCAGGAATGAACCACCAAGGATGACCCATACCTGATTATGGCTGTGCCTTTAACCAACTTGACATGTCCTTCTAATTTCTAGACTCTGCTTCCAAGGTCACACTCCCCAGCCCTGATGATGTTACCTAGTTGGGTAATGAAATGTTTGCAAATGTGCCACCAAGCTCAGATAACACTACACAGTATCTAAACTATTTAAGTGCTTTGCAATCAGCCACTTGTGGCATAGAAATTAAGCTTTGGTGCCATTGTCCTCACCAACGCATCAGGAAGAGCCACGGATCTCAGGAAAGTAAATGCAGAAAAATGATGAGAACATAAGTGGAAATCTTTTGTCTTCCGACGGACGATACCTTTCTGTTGGTACTGAGTGGGACAGTTCCCTGAAATATCCACCTGAAGTACAACATGTAAGGAACACGTCAGGATTACTGTCCTTAGTTACCCTAAAATGCAATTCTTGCCCACAGCCTAATAGAAATAAATGAGTTAGGTAAGAAACGGCACTAAGTTGGTAAAATGAAATCCTTCTAAGCCACAAATCTTATCCAGTTTTTCAGGCTTCCTCTGAATATCTTTCAGGGTCTTGGCTGTCTCCCATCAGACCTATCAAGGGGTCACACTTAACTGAAATTGTAACTGGGATGTTGCAACCGCCGCAATGGTTTGTTCACTCTGTGCCCTCCTCTTTCTAAAAATGCAAACAGCTTTTGAGAAGCTGAGATGTAAACAGTGGCAGCAATGGGACATAGGAGCATGGGGTTACCGAACTCACAATGCATAGCCTTGTGAATGGGCTAAACTAAGCTTTGCGAGCTGAAGAACTTCACCTCATCCACACTGTTGTTGGCAGCAGCTCCCAACAATGATGTCTGGAGAGCACTGAGGATACCCCGTTTGATGTTTAGGGCCCAGGTTGACTCGTTCTTCTGAGGAAAGATCTTCAGAACTTTCCCATTATGAAAACAAAACCACAGTGGGTATCGCTCCAATATTTCCCTGGAACAATAAGAGGAAGATTTTGTAAGATAAGAAAATGTGGATACACTGAAGAAGGTGAAGACCTAATCCTCTGGAGAAGTCTACAACGTTTGGGAAGGGAAGAGAAGAAGACAATGACCAAGACATGGGGAGGAACTCAATTATAGTGAGCCACTGGAAGACCTGATCACGGAGAAAATTTATCTAAGTGGCCTTTTAAAGTTGATGCTAATTCAAGAGCACATAATCAATCAATCAACCAACCAATCAATCAATGCAAAGACTTAATTCTCTGCAGAAGGCTGAAAAACTGGGAAAGGTGGAAGGAAAGAGAAGAAGACGTTGACCAAGAGCAAGATGGGTGGACTTAATTGCTGTATAATTAAGGAGGCGCCGAGGGAAGGTTGGAATCCTAGAGTAGCATTCCACTTAGTAAATTCTTGCCCATCTTGCTCAAAGATTATTTTTTGGACCCAGAGCTGTTTTACCTTAAATTGTCATTTTCATTCATCAACTTCACCTCAGATTCAAAGATGGTTTTGATCTGTATTCCTTGCAACTAGGGACAAAAACAGATGTCAACACAATTCAACTCTCAAGTGGTTGAAAGATAGATAGATAGATAGATAGATAGATAGATAGATAGATAGATAGATAGATAGATAGATAGATAGATAGATGATAGGTAGATAGTCAATAAAGTGTCTAGGATGGATGGGAGGGAGGGAGGGAGGGAAGGAGGGAGGGAGAGAGAGAGAGAGAGAGAGAGAGAGAGAGAGAGAGAACTTAGGATGGATAGATAGGTGGATGTGTGGGTGGGTAGATAGACAGACATAGACTATGGAAAATAGTCCATAGAGCAATTTCTGAGACGTGAATCCAGAAGAGGTCTGCCCTTATTGTATGATGATTTTAGGGTTTTCAATACACACATACAGCTGCCCTACCCCAATTGCTTTTATTTCCAGGGAAGAAAACTAATGCTCCCTCGAATGGTTCAACCCACTTGACTGCACTACTCACTTTTAAAATTCGATGACAATTTGCCAACACCTTGACCACAACTGTACTTTGCAGGATGATGCCACTTCTTTGGTGGGCCCTTCCTTGAAGGAACGTGGTGGTAGATGTCGAGTAGCTATAGCTAAACCTGGCTCCCACGGAAGCAGTGCTAAAACCTGTGAAAGCAAAGGTAGGTTCTGAGACAGTGTCTTCATGGCACCCAGTTGTTTGAAGCAGCTTTGGAGGAGATCCTTTAGTTCAGGGGTCCCCAACCCCCGATCCATGGGCCAGCACCAGTTCACAGCATGCCAGAAACCGGGCCGCCCAAACAAGCGAAGCCCCACCCACAGGACATAGGCAGCACGCGAAACCACGCCTCCTGCAGGCCACGGAAAAATCTCTCTCCATGGAACTGGTTCCCTGGTGCCCCAAAAGTTGGGGGCCACTGTTTTAGGTGGATGCAATAAATCAATCCATGTGATCAGGTATTAGAGAATATTAGACAGAGAACTTTTGCAGCTCTTCCACAGGACATGGTCAAAAAAAGTGAAAGAGGGCAGCTATGAAGATGCAATCAAAGCTCTACCCATTTTGATTGCCTGATTAATTTCTAAACATTTCAATATGATTGTTGGAAAGGGGCATTAGAGTGGACTGCCTTGGGAGTGCCAACACCAGCAGGAATATGATGTTCTGATCTTTTAGGGACAGAGTAGGCATCCTACGTTCCTGGGGTCTCATTTTATGAAGTCCTTAGCAAGCTATCAACTCAGAAGAAGAAAACAGGGTGTGGGTGTGTGCCCACCAAAGGTTTGCACTGGTCCCATTCAAACCAGCCCACCAGGATTCAAACTCTTCATCCTTCTGAAGGTATTAACATGTCTAATGCCCCTGTGTTTCAACTTAAGGTTTAGCTCTTACACGGACGGCACAAATTCAGAAGGTTGATATTTGGATTAATCAGGGAATGGACATGGAAGGGATTAGCAGATTCATATCTCTTGTATCTGCTGGTGTTTCCTTACTGAAAATTTACATCATCCTCTTACCTGCACACTGGGATGAACAAGAGTAGCTGCGCCTGAAATTTTCTGGGCCTCCTGCAATGATAAACCAATAGCAATTGTCGGAAACACATTTGCAAGCTTCTTGACTTGGGAATTCTGCAACTGTTTATTTACCGTAGGTCTAGGAAAATGTTCAAGGAGCAACATAACATTTGCAGAAAGTCATGCCGGTCGTCTTGGAAACCGCCACATTTATGCAAGGATGGGATGAATGGATTCAGGAGCGGGGAAAACAGCTCGGTTTTGAGAACAAGCATCTGTTGTCGCAGCACTGTCTCCCAGCTTCAAGGCCAGGAGGATTAAGGCATCCACCACTTGTCTGATTAACCTTGGAGGGGATGCAAGGCCTCCCCTCTCCTCTAAATATATCATCAGCTGGAGGACTTCACATCAGCAAACTACAGCTAGTTCTCAACTCCTGACCACCATTGAGCCAAAAGAAATTATCTTGCTAAGTGAGAGATTGGTTAAGTGAGGTCGCCCCATTTTTTGACTTTTCTTTGCCACCCTTGCGAAGTGAATCACTGCGGTTGTTAGCTTAGCAACACGGTTGTGAAGTGGATCTGGCTCCCCCCCCCAACTGACTTTGCTCGTCAGAAGGTCGCCAGAGGGGATCAGACGATCCCAGGGATACCGCAAAAATACGAGTCGGTTGCCAAGCGTCCGAATTTTGGATAGTGTGACCATGGGGATGCTGCAAACGGTTGTTAAGTGGGAAAAATGGTCGTCTTATTTTTTTTCCCCAGTGAGGTTGTCACTTTGAATGGTCACTAAATGAACTGTCGTAAGTCGAGGACTGCCTGTACAAGTTCACAGCAAGAGAAAAGTTGGAAAATGTGGAAACAGTTGTTGTTGTTAGCTATGAAGTCGTGTCCGACCCATCGCAACCCTATGGACAACGTTCCTCCAGGCCTTCCTGTCCTCTACCATCTTCTGGAGTCCCTTTAAACTCATGCCTACTGCTTCAGTGGCTCCATCCAGCCACCTCCTTCTCTGTCGTCCCCTTCTTCTATTGCCCTCCATCTTTCCCAGCATTAGGCTCTTCTCCAGTGAGTCCTTCCTTCTCATTAGGTGGCCAAAGTATCTGAGTTTCCACTTCAGGATCTGGCCTTCTAAAGAGCAGTCAGGGTTGATCTCCTCTAGGACTGACCGGTTTGATCGCCTTGCAGTCCAGGGGACTCGCAGGAGTCTTCTCCAGCACCAGAGTTCAAAGGCCTCAATTCCTTGGCGCTCAGCCTTTCTTATGGTCCAACTTTCACTGCCATACATTGCAAATGGGAAGACCATAGCCTTGACTATACGGATTTTTGTTGACAGGGTGATGTCTCTGCTTTTTAGTGTGCTGTCTAGATTTGCCATGGCTTTCCTCCCCAGGAGCAAGTATCTTTTAATTTCTTGGCTACAGTCCCCATCTGCAGTGATCTTGGAGCCCAGGAAAATAAAATCTGTCACTACCTCCATTTCTTCCCCATCTATTTGCCAGGAATTGAGAGGGCCGGATGCCACGATCTTGGTTTTCTTAATGTTAAGTTTCAACCCAACTTTTGCACTCGCCTTCTTCACCCGCCACAAGAGGCTCTTTAGTTCCTCTTCACTTTCTGCCACTCTAATGGCAGAAAGTGGAAACAGAGAGGGTTGGTATTGTGGGAGGCGGACCCAGGTCCAAACAGGGGCCCTTTTGATCAGTGGCTGTGAAGAGAAGGTTTTAATCTGTTCATTGACACCCCCTTCCCAGTCTTTTCCCTGCAGCCTCAAGGAAACCCCACTATTTTATTTGCATCTATTTGGAGAGAGAAAAAATATCTCTGTGTACTCAACAAAATAAGAGGACCAGGGTGGATTGCATAATCATGGCAGAAACTTTCTCACTAAAAGGCAGGAGAGCTTTTTCCTCTGATCCAGATGTCGTTCTCTTGATTCCACCCCATTTCTGCCTTCCAACCATTTCTGCCTCTTGTCACCTATCATAAAGTATAAATTATCTCTGGAGGATAAAGAATGAGTTTAACAAGTGCTGAAAACTGTTTTCTGCAAAATTCGGAGAAAAAAAGAAACAGTCTGGGGAAAAGCTAAATCCTATTCTGTGTGTTCCTTCCAGGAGATGCAGTTAAGAGCCTTTTCAACTAGCAGTTTGGGGAAAATCCAGTTCTGCCAACATCTGTGTTGACAAAAACAATTTATTCAAGTCAGATTCTCTGTTTTTTCTTTTTTTCTCTCTCCCTCCCCGCCCCCCCCCCAGCTTAAATTCAGCTTGTCTTATTTCTGTAAGCTTTTCTTAATGCTTGGGTGAGACCTTTAAAAGGTTTTTTTTTTTTTGCCAAAGTTCATATAAAAAGTAGGCATGCATGTATAGGCTAATTTACATTTGCTTGAATGCCATTTTGCAGACAAATATGCAGTGTTCACACCCTCCTAAATGCAATAACTTTTGAGCAAACCTCCGTAATATACCTGTTTTTTTTTAAAAAAAACTATTTTCTATACAAATTTTCTGGGGTTTTTTTTGTTTTATGGTTTTATTAGAGTTTCGGGATACGATAAATGCACACCAAAAAAAAAAGATAGTGAGAAAAAGGAAAAAAGGAACGAAAAGAGAACACATCCCGGTGCCTTTTGCTGTTCTGTGGAGTAAGAATCTCCTCATTCTTTTCTCCCTCCTATTTAGCCCTTTTTAGTCCCTAAATCATCAGTTCAATCTTTTCTTTTTTCAGCAGTAAGTCCACGTAAGATTTCCAGTTATTCAAAAAAAACAAACAAAAAGTCTTTGGGTTTTTCCTCCCCCCCACCCCTGACCAGGTAAGCAGTCTTCGTTTTTGGAGTGGTGACTTCAACCAGAATATCAAGAAGCTCCAAAGTCAGATCTGTGGCATCTTAAGTAAGATACAGAAAGCACGGAAGTGTTACAAAACTGTTATTAAAAATCCATCGAAATCAATTTTTGAGAAGATTTAACCCCCTGGCTGGCTTTTGAAGCCTTGAAGTTGAAGTTGATGGGTATGGTTTTACTCAACCTTGGCCAACTTTGATAGCCCATCACCATCTCCCTCCCTTCCTCCCTTCCTCTCTCTCTTTCTCCCCCACCTCTCATATTAAATACCACAAACTCCTCTGGCCAAGGGGCCCTGAGGAAACACACACACACACACACACAGAGAGAGAGAGAGAGGAGAGGGAGAAAGGAGAGAAGGGGAAAAGGAGAGAAGAGAGAGAGGAGAGAGAAAGAGACAAGAGAGAGAGAAAGAGGAGAGGGGAGAGAGAGAGAGAGAGAGGAGAGAGGAGAGAAAGAGAGAGGAGAAAGGAGAGAGGGGGAAAAAGCAGAGAAGAGAGAGAGAGGAGAGAGAAAGAGAAGAGAGAGAGAGAAGAGAAAGAGGAGAGGAGAGAGA
>JAKJMR010018312.1:275520-301312 GCA_024449315.1 Daboia siamensis | reverse complement strand
GAAGAGAGAGAGAGAAGAGAAAGAGGAGAGGAGAGAGAGAGAGATAGATAGAGAGAGAGATTCCATGGTTCCTTTTACTTACTCTTTGAGTTGCCAACCATAAGCATGGAGAACAGAACCATCACTCGCTGTAACTCCATGATTTTTGGAAACCAGCTCAGCTTTAGAAAAACCACATCAGGCCTCTCCTTTCAGAGGCAGCTCTGATGCAGGAGGGGAGTGAAAGGAGATTCCCCCTTTACAAAGAAGGGCTTGAGTAGTTCAGCTCTTTTTTGCAAGCTGGAGGAGGGGCTGAGAAGGGTGAGACAGAGAGGGACAGAGAAAGAGAGAAAGAAGGAGGGAGAATGGAGGATGAGAAGGCATCTCAACTGCCCTGGGCTAGTTGATTTTTTGCTTCAGTATATGATTGCCGTCAAGGTTAGATCAAGGTGTTAACATTGTTGGGCACCACCCACCCTGAGCCACCCCAGGAATATGAGGTGAGGGGACAACAGCATCTTCTGAAAGGCTGAGTTTGCAACGGGTACAAAAATATACCAAAAAAAGAAAAAAGGATGAGGAGACTGTGGAAAGAGTGCAAGAAAGATGATTAGGGGACTGGAGGCTAAAACATACGAAGAACGGCTGCAGGAATTGGGTATGGTCAGTCTAGAGAAAAGAAAGGTTAGGGGTGGCATGACAGCAGTCTTCCAATATCTAAGGGACTCCTCAGTGGTGGGATTCAGATATGTGAACAACCAGTTCTCTGTGTGGATGCCGCTTCCAAAAGTCCATTCTGGGTCCGGGCAACAAAACATTAGCTACCGGTTCTGCCAAAGTGGTGCGAACTGGCTGAGTCCCACCACTGGGACTCCTAGAAAGATGAAGGGAGTCAAACTATTTTCCAAAGTACCTGAAGGCAGGGCAAGAAGCAATAGATGGAAACTAATCAGGGAGAGAAGCAACCTAGAACTAAGGAGAAAATTTCCTGATAGAGAGAACAATCAACCAGGGTAACGGCTTGCGTCCTGAAGTTGTGGGTGTTCCATCACTGGAGGTTTTTAAGAAGAGACTGGACTTCTACTTGTCTGGAGTGGCATAGGGTCCCCTGGCTCAAGCAGCGGGTTGGACTAGAAGACCTCCAAAGTCCCTTCCAACTCTTGTTATTCAGATGTTCCGATATTTCATCCAGTCTCCCGCAGGACACAAATACAGCGGTAGGCTTTGCCTATCAGTTTAGCGTGTGCAATGTCTGCGATTTCATTGCTTTAATTGGGGACAAAGCAACGGGGCAGTGAAGGAGACTTAGGAGACAGTGGGTGACATTCTTTGACACGATCACGCCAAAAGGCAGGCCATTGCAACAGGTCCCGGCAACAGTCTGCACAGTGTTTTCAGCTGGCAGGGACGGAGTAGGCAACATCTGCTTGAGCCAGGCATGGATCATGGTCAGTGCCTGCTGGTTTCAGCACTGTGGCGCAGCAAAGGGCCATGTTGAAATTAAGCTGGGAAGATTCACAGACTTCTGTTCCCCATCTGCTCTGCATTCAGGCAGCAAGAGAAAGCATCAATCCCCTTACAGGCCAAGGATTGAGCTCTCCCTGCTCACGGGCAGAGGAAACAGCCATCTTGTCTGCTCTTTCCCCTCAATCACCTCACCAGCCCTGAGTCCGCCGCCATTTTGTAGAATAGTCCTTTCTGAACTCTCAACGCCTCTGGGGTATCGAATTCGGCCACTTCTCCATTTCTCATCACTAAGATTCTGCAAATATTAGAAACGAACATTAGTCTACCGGGCCAGTGGATAAAAGCTACCTCAGTGACTCAAGCAATGGCTTCCGGGCCTGCTAAGCTTAGAGAAATGGGCGAACTTATTACAGGTAGGTCCTTGACTTTTGACCACAGTTCAGCCCCAAATATCCATTGTTAAGCAAGGCAGTTATTGAGTGAGTTTTGCCCCATTTTACAATCTTCCTTGCCATAGTTGTTAAGTGAATCTGGCTTCTCCATCAAAAGCTGGCTGGGAGGGTCGCAAATGGCAATTACATGACGCTGCAATTGTCATGCAATGGATGGAAACTCATCAAGGAGAGAAGTAACCTAGAACTAAGGAGAAATTTCCTGACAATCAGAACAATTAACCAGTGGAACAACCTGCCTCCAGAAGCAGTGAATGCTCCAACCCTGGAAGTTTTTAAGAAGAGACTGGACAGCCACTTGTCTGAAAGGGTATAGGGTTTCCTGCCTTAGCAGGGGGGTTGGAGTAGATGGCCTCCAAGGTCCCTTCCAACATCATCATCATCATCATCATTATTATTCCTACTACTACTACTACTACTATTATTATTACTATTATTATTATTATAATATTACATGCCAAGTAACTGAATTTTGATCACGTCACTGTGGGGATTTTGCAGTGGTTATAAATGCAAGGATTTATAATTTTTTTTCAGTGCTGTTGTAACTTCAAACAGTCATGAAACAAATGTTTGTAACTCAAAGGCCACCTTTACTAGGTAGTAATAGCTAGAATGTTGAAGATGTCTATTGGTATTGAGTTCTGTCTTGAGTTGAGGATGACCTTATTTTCTTTCTCTCCCCCTTTCCGTTCTACAGCTTTCTCTCTCTTTTTGGCCCTTTGATAGATTTAAATTCTCATTTTCCAAGTGTGTGTTCCAAATACGTCTCCTATTTTTATTTTTCTGCTCCAATTTCCACTAATATCGCCACATCTCCCTCTGTTTCTTCAGGCCATTTGATCCATTATCTTGGGGATCCTCTTCAAAGCTACCTCTTACCGGTCAAATTCCATCATGGCGTTTAGCCGGTGGGCAATGGTCAGCACTGTGCACTCTTTGAACTGACTCCTTAGGATGGACTGAATCTGCAGGTCTGTTTCAAGGTCCACAGCTGCGGTGGCCTCATCCAGAATCAGGATTTTGGCTTTCCGAAGTAGACCCCGGGCCAGGCAGATGAGCTGCTGTTGACCAACGCTGGAAGGAAAACAGGGAGACAATGAAAACCCAAGATAATCCCTATCTATAGAATAGAGAATAGCAGAGTTGGAAGGGACCTCGGAGGTCTTCTAGTCCCACCCCTGCTCAGGCCTAAAACTGATTTAACCCACCCCCAATATAGTCCATTTTAGTACAGACCCACATTCCCATCAATATATCCCTTCCCCTTCGCCCACCCTCTGCCAACATTATGTAAGTCTCTTGCATCCAGAGTAGTCTGGATGAGACAGTTAAATTTACATTAATTTGAACTGTATACAATTTGCCGCAATTTATGGCATTTACATAATGATGCCATTATGCAAATGACATCAATCACCACAAATGACAACATTTGCAACTTAGGCAGGGTGACGGGCACCGCTTTCCCCAAACAGTCTGCTAAATCAAAAGTTCCCCAGGCTATTATTTTAAGTCCTTTTTAGTGGCTCTATCTTTGAGGATAATCTCAAGGCGTTAGGAATAAGTGTTAGGAATTTAAACAACAATCGGCCTCTGGGTCTAATCTCCCATCATTTGCAATCCATCTCAAAATTGTCAACCCAAGTCTAAGCGAGGCATGGTCATCGGAAACATGGAGGAGCCCATAACTCAAAAAACAGACAAACTAAATCAAGCCAAACCCCCAAATCGCAACAGGAGAGATGGCTCTTCTTTCCATCTTGTGGGTTGAATACCTTAAATCTCCACCTCCTTCAGAGCACTCATAGGCCAGCTGACCTGGCAAATCTGAAACAAAGCTCTTGAGTTGGGTCTGCTCCAAAGCGGTCCAGATATCCCCATCCGAGTATTGATCCAAGGGATCCAGGTTCTCTCTCAAAGAACCCCTGAACAAGACTGGGTCCTGAGCACAGGAAGAGAAGAAACGCAAGCTATATGGAGTCCATTTTCCGTAGCACAGGAGCGAAGCTATCCTTGGGGATCCGATAGACGAAGAAAAGTGAACACGTGGATAAAACAAGGTTGCTAAAGTGGACAGATAGGAGAAGATGCAACCCAAAAGGCATATATCAGATTGACGTCGCGAGGCGTTGAAAGAAAAAAAACACATGGGAGAACTGATCTGAGAGGAATATGCGCCCCCATGTAAATATTTAGTTGCAATTCTCTTTTTGCCTTCTTTACGCTGACTTGTGTAGGAAATGAGCAGGCTGAGCTCGAGGGTGGGGTTAAAGGCATCATCAGTTTGGAATCACTCTGCAGCCACAAAAGACCCAAGTCCTGTCCCCCGTGAATTCCATTGACCCACATCTAGTGCCAATTTGACTTGACCGTTAGTAGACCATTTTCTTGTATGTAGTATGTAATAAACCTTACTTAGTGGTTTGAACTCAGCTCAAGTTACTTGCAGCTGACAACTCTGGGTTATTGCGATGGATGTTATCTACAACATCTTACAAGGTCACGAGATGGACTGCAAAAGATCTTGATTCCCGTAGTGAAAGACCGAATGAAACGTCCGTGTCTGTTGAAGGTGTGGCTTGGGGTATCGATATTATTGGGGGGAGGGGAATAGAACAATAACAAATGGAAGGGATAAACTGACTTCATACCTGTGGGACAATCGTAATCTTGCTTCTCAGGTTGTGCAGGCCCATTTGGGCAATGTTGATTCCGTCAATCACAATCTCCCCATCAGCAGCTTCCACGAGCCTCAGAAGCCCCATCACAAGGGACGATTTCCCAGCCCCTGTTCTTCCAACGATGCCCACCTACAAGAGAAAAACAGAGGTTGGAGAAGGAAAGACCACCTGATGAGAAACAAGGAGAGAGAATGACTCTTCCCTATCCTGCCTTCTCAAATATAGAGGAGTCTCTCCAGGTTATGTTCCCACCACAACCAACGCAGGAACTTTGCTTATGAAAAATAAATAAATAAAACCGGTTCAAATATATTTGTGGACTCACTGGTCCAGCAAGGACTTCCATCTGTATTCCCTGCTGGGGAATTCTGGGAGTTGAAGTCCACAAGACTTAAATTTGCCAAGTTTGGAATCCCCTGGACTAGGTGATCTTTCATGCCAGCCGAGGAATTCTGGGAGTTGAAGTCCAGACATCTTTGTTGTCCAGGATGAGAAACACTGCTCTATAAAGTCTTACCTTTTCATGAGGTTTGATCTTTAGGTTGATATTCTTCAGAGCTAGACTTAATTCTGGCCTGTATCGTAAACTATAGCCTCTGAGTTCAATTGCCCCTTCAGTTGGCCACCTGCCACCCTGGAGATGATCATCCAAAGTCCATGGAGCCTGAAAGAGATGCAACGACAATGCTAGCTCATATTAGCAAATCCCAAGAGAAGCTCAAAGAGGCAAAACTACAAAAAAAAAAAAAAAAAAGCCAAGATATGATTGCACCAATAAGGACTTAAAACTACTTGGGTTGGCTTTTTTCAGGAGAGTCAATGACAGACTTGCTTCTGACTCCACAATTGGGATACCTACTACTTTCCAGTGAACCACAGTATCATCTTTTCATTTTGGTGTGGTACGATGCAGAAACGGAATTATTCTGATTTGACAACTAAGGGGTATCCAATCATATGCATGACCTCGAGGGATGAAGGGAAAAGATAGCAATAGAAACAGCAATCGTACTTAGATTTATACACTGCTTGATAGTGCTTTAAAGCACTCTTTGAGCTGTTTATAAAGTCAGCCTCTTGTCCCCAACAATCTGGGTCCTTCATTTTACCCATCTCGGAAGGAGGGAAGGCTGAGTCAACCTTGAGCTGGTCAGATCAAACTCCTGGCAATGAGTAGAGTTAGCCTGCAATACTGCATTCTAACCACTGCGCCACCATGGCTTAGATAGCAATAGCAATAGCACTTAGACTTATATACTACTTCACAGTGCTTTACAGCCCTCTCTGAGCAGTTTACACAGTCAGCTCATTGCCTCCAACAATCTGGCTCCTCATTTTACCGACCTCGGAAGCATGGAAGTCCACCTTGAGAAGCCCATCATAATCGAACTCCAGACTGAGGGCAGAGTTAGTCTGCAATATACTGCATTCTAACTACTGTGCCACCAGGGCTCATAAATAAGATAAGAGACTACACAACGGCTTAACGGGCAAAGAAAGAAACTCAAGATCCATTTAATGTTTCAGACTGATAAAAGTCACAGCAGGAGAGCGGTATTTTCAGATTTGCAAGATTCAACAGTGTAGCCTTACAATAGAGTAGAATTAGACTGTTTAGTGTTCTATTGCTAGTTTAGCTGGGAGGGTTAACTAAGGAAATGAGCTGGGCCATTTTGTGATGGATGAACAGAAAGACTTACCTCTTTGGGGCTCTGTGAATAATCTTTAACTCTCTCCACAGACATGATTTGGTTATCAATTTCCGCTGAGACACGCAGCATCCAGTTCATGATGCCGGTGACCTGGCAAAGAAGAAGGGGAGTCTATGACCCCAGGCCATTGAAAACTCCCGCAAAACCTCAGAAGTAAATGCATTGCCTAAAGTTCTATTATGCTGCCTACCCAGTGGTGGGATCTAGCCGGTTCCCGCCAATTCGGCAGAACTGGCAGCTATTTCTTTTTCGTTGCCTAGGTCCAGAACGGACTTCCAGAAGCGGCATCCATGCAGAGAACTGGTTGTTCACCTATTTGAATCCCACCACTGTGTCTAACCCGCCCCCCCTGCCCACTTAGCTCAAACTCTGTTTTCAAGTTGAATAGCCCCTTCTTCCACATGTTTCTCGCAAGAAGGACTTTTTGCAACTTTAAATCATTCATGGAACAGACCCCAGGCACGGGAAGAAACAGGAAGTCAGTAACAGAGGACCAGGTGTCCCCCACAAATGTTTTCTTCAGTTGGATCACCCTCTCTGTGTTGGTGGTCATCAGGCCCAGTGGAAAGGATTATGGGAGATGGAATCCACAGGCTCCAGAGAGGACCCAGATGTAAAGCGAGTCAGCTTTGACCTTATGCTACTTGGTCCTTTTAACCGGAACTACTAGATATGGGATTTATGCAGGCAAAGACATATTTTGCTGAACTAACAACAAGTCCCTGATCATTGCAAGCCAAACACAGCAGAAGACACACACCAACTCCCGTGCTTAAGACCCGGGATGAAGGAGAAAAAGAGGAGGAAGAGTAAGACAAAAGGTTGTCCTCCATTTATGACTACAGGTGGGGTCAGAATTCCTATCGTGAAGCAAGGTGATTGTTAAGTAAGCTACGCCTGATTTTATGACCTTTTTTTGCCACAGTTGTTAAGCAAAAATCAAGTGGATCGTGCAGTCGCTAAGTGAATCTGGCTTCCCCCATTGACTTGGATTGTTGGAAGCTGGCTGGGAAGGTCGCCAATGGTGATCATGTGACCCTTCAAATTCGGAGCTTACCTGAAGAGCGTAGGAGATGGAAAAGCCCACCGTGGCTGGACTGAGGTGCGGTTTGTACACCACAGCGAGCAAAGCTGCAAAGAGGACAATGCTGTTCCCCAGAATCTCAATGTTGGTGGCAAGCCATCTGGAATAGGAAATAGGGAGGGGAGGGGAGGGAAGGGAAGGGAAGAGAAGGGAAGGAAGGGAAGGTGGAGAATGGATGAGGAAGGGAAGGAGGAAGGGAAGGTGGAGAATGGATGGGGAAGGGAAGGGAAGGGAAGTGGGAAAGGAAAGAAGAAGGGAAAGAAAAGATTGCTCCAGGTCGAACCAGGCTGAGAGAGCAGCCGCTGCTCAGTCACCTTTAACAAGCTGCCTGAACAAGGGTTTCCTCCCTTCCCGCCGCTGAAATTCTTTCTACCTGTCAGCAACCACCGCAGGAAAAGACGCCACTTGGTTTTCATCTACTCTGACATCATTCTGGACAATAAAACGCTGCTGGGCTCTGAAAGCACGAATGAGGCTGCTCCCTTCAAAGGTTTCAGAGATGTGGGAATAGATGGGCGAGCGGCTTGCGGCTTCCAAGCGTTTCAGCTGGCAGGAAGTGGTGACAAAAAAGACCTGCGCACAGAAGGGAAGAAAGAACAGGCCGCTAAAGAGGGAAGTCCACATTGATCTCAAGGGCTGAGTTTGGCTAGGTCTAGTTCTATCGACAGGTAAACAGGTAGTTCACGTTTTCTAGTCCTAGTTCTAGTTCTGAAGATGCTACACACCTGAAAAGCAACGTATAAGGCCGACAGAGGCAAAATAGCCACCAAAACCATCGGGGTGGCCACCACAATCACAACGTAGATCTCCAGAAGGTTAAATAGGAAGCTCAGCAGAGACTTCAGCTTGTCTGGGATGATGGAATCAATTGCGTCCATTTCTTTGGAGAAACGGTTGAGTAGGTTACCGCTGGGAGTCTGCTCAAAGAAGATCATTGGAGACCGGAGAACATCCCACAGGAGCTGCTGGAAGAGCTTACGGGAAGCCACGATCCCGGCCAAGAACACGGCAGCGACAGATCCGAATTTCCCAATGGCTGCAACACAAGATGAAAGATTCCAGCTGTTTCAGGCAGCTGGGCCCTGTTTCTGATCAGAATCATCCTCATGTAAAAAGTGAGATGGGTGGCTATATGCACTGATTAATTGATTGATTGGCAACCTTGGCAACTTGAAGAATTCTGGGAGTTCAAGTCCATGGGTCTTCTATTGGTTTGTTTGTGTAGGGTGGCTTTTTTTTTTTTAAAAAAAATTGTTTTATTCTGCGCTAAGATGCAAGCAATATATTAAGTTCTTTGGGTTCAGCAGTATTAATACAAGTATTAACCCCTATGTTTGGTCGCTTGGCTGAGTTCAGTGGCCATCGAAATGGGATAAACAGATAAATATCTTTTTGCTTTACTTCTACAAGGGAGTTGGCCAAACCTTGCGTGAATCCTAGGAGGAAAAAGACGCCCACGCGGAGCTGGGTATGAGGCTGTGTCCCATTGGAAATGGGGTCATTGGCCCAGAGGCTGAGCCAATAGCCACGACAGAATGAGAAAACTTGCTGGCAGGCAAACAGGAGCACAATATAAACCCAGAAGAAGGAGCCTGCCGTTCTCAGGTACATCAGGTATACTGAAATCTTTGCCTAAATCAAGGGAAAGAAATAAGAATAAGAATTGGCATTGACAAAAATCACCATGGGTCAGTTGCAAAAGGCAGCTTGGCTGTCATCTTGCCAGGATACCTTTGCTGTTGTCAGCTGCGAAGTCGTGTCCGACCCATTGCGACCCTACGGACAACGTTCCTCCAGGCCTTCCTGTCCTCTACCATCTTCTGGAGTCCATTTAAGCTCACGCCTACTGCTTCAGGGACTCCATAACACCATAAAAATAACATCCGCCCATCCCAGGACCTTGGGAAGGACTCAATAGGTAGATAAAAATGCCAAATCTAGTCTAAACATTCGACTGGCTGCGCAACAAACCATCACTACCACCACCATTGTCGTCATTGGAATATTGGGTGCACTCTCAAAACTTCAAGAGCTTGACGTGAACACCATCGGCATTGACAAAATCACCGTTGGCCAATTGCAAAAGGCAGCTTGACCTGGAATAGCTTACATCTTGTGACGAAACCTTTAACCATATCAAACATCCACATCTGCCTATCCCAGGGAAGAACTCGACAGTTGGACAAAAATGCCAAATCCGGACTGAACATCTGGTTGACTGTGCAAGAATGATAATTGATAATAGTATTCAAAGGAGGGAAGCCCCAAACTGCTGGAAAGCGAAAAAGACCCCCGCTGAATCAAATGGTCAAGTTCATCCTCATGCAAGAACCGAATAAGAAGATCCTTTAACTTACCCGTCCCGTCTTTTGCTTCTTGTCTTCTGTCACTAGTCTTTCTCCTTGCTCATCCGTCGGCTTGCAACTGTCTCTCCTGGCCAAAGGTTGACTTGTCCTTTGTTCGAAGAAAAGTAAGATGCATCGATTGCCTGCATTTTAGGAACGAGCTCGCCATCTTCCAATTTCTAGGCTGATGCCTTAACCCAGGGGTCTTCCAACTTGGCCTTTTTAGGACTTGTGGACCTCAACTCCCAGAATTCCTCAGCCAGGACACTTTAAGACAGGGGTCTTCCAACTTGGCCCTTTTAGGACTTGTGGAGCTCAACTCCCAGAATTCCTCAGCCAGGATGCTTTAAGACAGGGGTCTTCCAACTTGGCCCTTTTAGGACTTGTGGACCTCAACTCCCAGCTGGCTGACTGACTTTGGGCCAATCACCAGGAGACTATCAGTTCTAGTCCCGCCTTAGGCATGAAAGCCAACTGAGTGACTTTGGGCCAATCACCAGGAGATGGTGAGTTTTAGTCCTGCCTTAGGCATGAAATCCAACTGGGTGACTTTGGTCCCATCAGCAGGAGACTCCAGTTCTAGTCCCGCCTTAGGCATGAAAGCCAACTGGGTGACTTTGGGCCAATCAGCAGGAGACTCTCAGTTCTAGTCCCGCCTTAGGCATGAAAGCCAACTGGGTGACTTTGGGCCAATCACCAGGAGACGGTGAGTTTTAGTCCCGCCTTAGGCATGAAAGCTAGCTGGATGACTTTGGGCCAGTCCTTCTCTCTCTCTCAGCCCAGCTGACCTCACAGGGTTGTTGTTGTTGTGGGGAAATAGGAAGAAGAAAGTGTGTTGAATATGTTGTCTGCCTTGAGTCATTTGAAAAAAAATAATAAAGTTCGGATACAAATAAAGAAATAAATCACTTACTTTCCAGGGGTTTCATCATGTGTCACAGGAGTTGTGAAGATCCTCTTAATGTTTCCCACATCTGTGGAGTCAAGATGGATCAAAGTCTCAGAAAAGACATGATAGAGAGACCTTAGAAGAATAACCCACAGATTTTGAGAAAATATACGGATTTGGGAGCCAGAAATAGTAATCACACAGGACTTCTATGTGCCATCGTCCATGGGGTAGTAATTTCTCAAGATTATCAATGTGATGCAATCATGACCATCCACAGAAGGGAAGGGAGAAATGAATACCAGAAATAACTCAAATCACACATTATTTGCGCAGTGATGCGCAGAGATTTAAGAGAAGACTATACAGCCACTTGTCTGAAATGGTAGAGGGTCTCCTGCTTGAGCAGGGGGCTGGACTAGAAGACCACCAAGTTCCCTTCCAACTGTTATTCTGTTCTGTTCTATCATATCTGGTTCTGCCTTCTACCAATCTCGGCTTCCAAATGACTTTTGCTATGGGTCAAGAGCCCTCTGAAGAACACATGAATAAATTGTGTGAAAGGTTTTGTCATACACCCCAAAGAATACACGAAGTGGCTCCAATTCTAACAAGTCTGTTCATGGATAATATTACTCAGTTGTATCAACCATTCAGTATGGATGACCTTCGAGATGACCAGCAGTCATTTGCAAATCCTGGTCGTCTTTGTCTTCAGGGTTCTGGGACCTCAAGAAGTCTGAAAATGCCCCTTGCTTTCGTATCAGTTCTTGCCAGGAGCCCATCTCACACAGTTCTCCATTCACCATCACAATGATGTTGTCCACTTTGGGAAGAATGTGGAGGGAGTTGGTCACCAGGATGCGAGTCTGGAAAGCAAGAGGACGATCCCTGAGATACTGACCAATGAGCTGTCAATGCTGCAAACATTGACATGTTTTTGCATTGACAATATAAGAGGCAGCTTTTTGCTTTAACTGTTTGGCTTTGAATCACTAAAGCATGGGAGGAATTCAACCTGGACATTTTGAGAAAATAAGAAATAGCGCGCTTTAGAAGGGAAGTGAAACTTTGTGTGTTAAACTGATTGGTGAATGTGATTCATGACATGTAATTAAGAGAGGGAGATTCTGTAGGATTTGATGTGTCAAGGGGAGGAGAATTCAGATTCTGGCATCCATCCATCTACGTGCCGATGCTCCGTTCTCATTAATATAGAATTTTTAGAATAAAGAATCATGCAGTTTTCTTTGATGTGTCTCTTTAATCGGAACCATGACATGAGCTTTGAGAGGTTGATTACAAGATGGGAGCAGGCCCAATGGTGAACTCCATAAAGGATAGAACGGTAAGTTGTAGATTCCCTGTAATGCATCAGATCCTGTTCCGACAAACATAGGATTGTTTTGGAACACCAAGTACCTTTTCCTTCAACAAGCCATTTGGTCCAAGAACTTGGTTGAAAATGTGCCGGCCGACTGGAGCATCCACAGCAGAGAGAGGATTGTCCAGAAGATAAACTGAGGCCTTCGTATAAACTGCACGAGCCAGGCTGAGCCTCTGCTTTTGCCCTCCAGAGAGATTGATGCCCTGCAGCAGCAAAGAAACAGTCCTCAGTCACCTTCCATTATCTCTCTCACTATAGATCGTGCAAGCTAAAGCTTCTGGGGACAGAATTAGCCATCTTTGGAGGGTGCCAGGTCCTCTTCCCTACTCCCCCAATCCACACAGACTGGAGAAAGAACGCAAAGATTTATTTAAAATAAACATAAGGTTTTGTTAGTCCTGTGGAGATGCTGGGCATCTGGAACTGGAACTCTTTTGAGTGCAAAGCAGATGCTCCTTCATCACAACTCAACCATTAGGGAGTTGTTTCATTTCACTGGTCTAAAGAGGGGTATATATCATGCTTGAGTGACAGCAGTAAAATTTTGTGAGGTTTTTTTCCCAAAGGATTTCTAAAAGGAGGAGGAGGAGGAGGAGAAAGAGAAGGAGAAGAGGAGGAGGAGGAAAAGAAGAAGAGGAGGAGAAGAAGTGTTAATTAATCTCTTGTTAAGACTTCTATGGTCTATATAAGCAGATGCCATTACCATTAACAGCTCTTTCTCCAGATAGTTGAACTCGTGGAAAGACCTTTATCATTTAGAAATACCTTTATTGCATGTAGAATAGCTTTCAGCACGGTGAGGTACACTCAGATGATGTTTGTCAGTATTTCCAAGGTCAGAAAATGGTAATACTCCCAGTGTCTGCACATGTCTGCTGTTATCACATGTTTGCTGATTAATGGAGGATATCAGGCACAGAGCCAACAAGAAGGAAGTTAGCTCAGAAAAGGGGGAAATACATCACAAAGAGAGAGGGGTTAGCTGTCCCATTAGTATAATGTATAATTTCCCAAAACAGCCACGTGGTGGCAGCACAAGAAGAGGAGAAAGAAGGAGAAGAGGAAGAGGAGGAGGAAGAAGAAGAAAAGGAGGAGGAGGAGAAGAGGAGGAGGAGGAAAAGAAAAAAGAAGAGGAGGAGGAGGAGAAGAAGGAGAAGAGGAGGAGGAGGAGGAGGAGGAGGAGATCAAAAGTACCACCATATTCCATATTCCTAGGTATGTTACTAGATAAATAGCATAGTAGTGATCCAAGAACCTTTTCTCCAATTACTGTCTGGCTTCCATCTGGAAAACTGTCTATGTCGGGCTGCAGGGCGCAGGCTTTGACCACCTCGTTGTACCACGTCCTCTCCATTTTTCCCCCAAATACGATATTGTCTTCCACAGAAGCATTTTGTATCCAGGATATCTGGGGAGCAAACGCTACGGTGCCCTTTGAAAAGGAAAGTAGTGAAACTCACCAAATTATCACGAGAGAGAGAGAGAGAGAGAGAGAGAGAGAGAGAGAGAGAGAGAGAGAGAGAGAGAAGAAACTTGCAGAGGTCCTAAAATGGTGCCTTTTCACCAAGCCAGACCTGAGATGACAACTTCTTAAAGACACCCCTAAGAAGCCCAGTTTTGAAAGTGGTGGATCCCTCGATTGAAAGCCACCACTGAAGTGATTCAAGCTACTAAAACCATGACACGAAACGCTAGAACGACAACACCCAAAAATAAGCCAAATCCTAAAGCAGATTGTCCCAGTCTGGTTGCCCTTTCAAAGTGGTCCTCTCAGTTCCTAGAGTCCCCGAGCCAATGAGGCCATTGATGACAATTCGAAGCTCCGTATTCAGATAGTGCTCAGATTGGGGAAGGCTAACCACACCTTGAATAAATTCTGCTTTAAAGTGCTTTACCTTCATTACTACGGAGCCTTCTGTTTTTTGCAGTTCACCAAGTAATGCTGAGAGCAGGGAGGATTTGCCAGCCCCCACTTGACCCACCACGGCACACAGACTGCCCTGAAGTACCGTAAGATTTATCCTACAAAGGTAAAAATGTACATCTTAGTCATCTTCAAGCTGTATTGTGGGTGGGAAGATCCTGGCACCAGCCAGACTAAATTCAAGGTGGAGATCTGGAGGTACAGAAAGGGACAGGCAATAGCATTAGCATTTAGACTTATATACCACTTCATGGTGCTTTACAGCTCACTCTAAGCAGTTTACAGAGTCAGCCTCTTGCCCCCCAACAACCTGGGTCCCCATTTTACCCACCTCGGAAGGATGGAAGACTGAGTTAGTAGCAATAGCAATAGCACTTAGACTTATATGCTGCTTCACAGTGCTTTACAGCCCGCCCTAAGCGGTTTACAGAGTCAGCATATGCCCCATCTCACCAACAATCTGGGTCCCCATTTTACTGATCTCGGAAGGATGGAAGGCGGAGTCAACCTGGAGCCAGTCAGGATCGAACTCCTGGCAGTGGGCAGGGTCAGCCTGCAATGCTGCATTCTAATCACTGCGCCACCACAATGTGGATGTTGTGAAGAGGCAGATTGAAAGCACAGGCAGTCCTTGACTTACAACCAAGGTTTAGTGACCAAAGTTACCAAGGCACTGAAAAAAGTGACTTCTGACCAGCTTTCACACTTTACGACCCTTGCAGCATGCCCCTGGTCACGTGATCAAAATTTAGGCGCTCGGCAACTGGCATGTATTTAGGATGGTTTCTCCGTCCCGGGGTCCTCTGATCGCCACTTGTAACCGTCCCAGCTGGCTTCCGGCAAGCAAAGTCAATGAGGGGGGGAAGTCAAGTTCACTTAACATTTGCGTGATTGACTTAAACAGCTGCAAAGATTTGCTTAACAACTATGGCCAAAAAAGGTCGTAAAATCGGGCAGAACTCACTTAACAACTGCCTTGCTTGGGCAATGGGAATGTTGGTTTCAGTTGTGCTTGTAAGTCAAGGACTAACTATATTGTTGGGCACAGGGATGGGAGTCCCGGGCAAACCAGCTGCCTTCACAAAACCTGTGTTGGCATTCGGGAAAGACCTGGAGAGATTTGGTCAATACCAGCTGCCCAAGGAAGGGTCAGAGAAGACTCCATAACCCAGAGGCCCCCAACCTTTTGGGCACCAGGGACCGGTTCCATGGAGAGAGGTTTTTCTGCAGACCGGAGAGTGCGTGGTTTTGTGTGTTGCCCGCATCCCGTGGATGGGGCTTTGCTGGTTTGTGTGGACCAGTTGCTGGCAGGCTGAGGCCTGGTACTGTTCCACAGCCCGGGGGCGGGGGACCCCTGAACTAGGCAATGCCAGGGCGTTAAACCATCCTTAAATTGCTAGCTTAGTGTTAAGGGCAAATGCAGCCAATAGTTACAATAGCCATGCTTGTAAAGCAGAGGTCCCCAACCTTTTGGCCACACCAGGGACCGGTTCCGTGGAGAGAAGTTTTTCTGTGGACTGGAGAGTGCATGGTTTTGTGTGCTGCCCGCATCCCATGGAAGGGACTTTGCTGGTTTGTGTAGACCGGTTGCTGGCAGGCCACGGCCCGGTACCGGACCACGGACCAGGGGTTGGGGACCCCTGACATAGCCCACAACTGGATAATAGGCAAAGCAAAAGGCTCAGATGGGACCCTCCCCGCCGTCTCTTCTGCCATAAAGGAGGGGGACAGATTGTACTTCCAACTGAACCACCAACATTTTACCTATTCAGACACAGGCTGCCTTCTCTGCACCAGCGGAAAGTTCCATTCGTGACAACAATGCAGTTGGGATCTAACAGAGAAATGCATGAAATCAGCACATATTCGGGGAGGATGGTCTGCTTTTGATATCATTTCGAAAAAGTTACGTTATGGCACAGCCAGTTACCAGGCTGCTTCCCCCCCCACCCCACACACACACTCCCCAGCAGAGGTTTTTGTACAAAATTACGCGAATTATATGTTTCTGTTGATGTGCTCTTTTGTCATGTTCTCATTGTACGCTGAATAATAATATGACGATGCTTGACTGAAGAGCATTGGTTTAAGGAGAGTCCAAAGTTAGGATGACACGGAGAAAAGTGACTCGAATCAGCCCTCGCACTTAGGACTGTCAAGGGGTCAAGGGATCAAAACTCAGGCACTTGGCAAAGAGAGTGTATGTGTGGCAGTTGCAGTCTCCCAGGATCTCATGATTGCTATTTCTCAGGGGCTTCTGGCAAGCAAAAGTCAATGGGGGAAAAGAACCTTGGTGGAGCAGTGGGCTAATGCCTCCTTAAGTAACACCAGCTGCCTGCAATTAGTGCAGGTTCGAGTCCCACCAGGCTCAAGGTTGACTCAGCCTTCCATCCTTCCGTGGTAGGTAAAATGAGGACCTAGATTGTTGGGGGCAATAAGCTGACTTGGTAATAATGCCGCTTGGGGGGGAGGGCGAAAGCCCCAATAAGCAGGCATATGCATAGAATGAAGGCTATTGCTAAGCACATTGATTTGTGCTTTAAATTGTAAGCCGCCCTGAGTCTTCGGAGAAGGGTGGGATATAAATGGGATTTTTTAAAAAAGGGATTTGCTTAATGACCATGTGATTCACTTAACAATCACTGTGATTCACTTAACAACCATAGCAAAAAAAGGATGTAAAATCAGGTGTGAGTCAGTGAATGATCACTTAGCCATACAGTAGGTCTGGTTGCAATTGTGGTGATAAGGATAGTCTGGGGGTCTTCAAACTTGGCCCTTTTATGACTTGTGGACTTCAACTCCCAGAATTCCTCAGCCAGTGTGAGTTGAAGCCCACAAGTCATAAAAGGGCCCAAGTTTGAAGACCCCCTGGATTAGTCACGTGTGGGATTGCAGTGGCTAATCTGGTCCCACCCAACCATCCTCAGTGACATGAAGGTCCCCAAACTGCAGGGCTGGGAAAAAAAAACCTTCATAAGCAAAGTTCTGGGTATCCGAATTCAAGAACTTCAAGCTCTCAAGATGATGTTCAGGCTTTAATTCTCAGGATAATCAGTCATGTTTATGCCGATTGGAAATTCTAAGAACCACCCATTTGGTGGAAACCCAAAGCCAATATTTACCACGGTCTGAAGAATTAACGTCCACCTGTGTTGGATCTAATTCTTCAAGAGAGAGAAAGGTAGCTAAGCGACGGATGGAAACTTTTGCCTAGAACAAAATACAAGTCGACACCATGCAATTAACGAAAGGTTTGGATATGGTTCTCCAAAGCAATCAATATTCAATGAGACCAACAGTCAACGAGACCATCCAAGTGGTCAGTAAATGGTTGGAAGTCAAAAGGGAGCCATTAAATGTCTGGGAGGTCAGTAGTGAAGGATAAAAAGTCAATTGGGATCAAATTAGGTTTTTGGAGTTTCATGTAGAGCTGGGGTCTTCAAACTTGGCCCTTTGATGACTTGTGGACTTCAACTCCCAGAATTCCTCAGCCAGGCACAGTGGCTGAGGAATTCTGGGAATTGAAGTCCACAAGTCATCAAAGGGCCAGTTTCGAAGACCCCTGAGGTAGAGCTTCACCCTAGTTTGTGGATCTGAAGGTGAGATGAGACAGTATTACTCAAGGTTGGATGGTCAGCTGCTAACAAGACTGGCCTTTAGTTGTCTCTATCAGCCATGGGATATCACTGGCCTTGTTTATTTATTGTTATTATGATGTTGTTGTTGTTATTTGTAATGTAAAGTCGATCAGAAGGTCGGCAGTTTGGCGGGTCGAATCCCGAGTGCCGCATAGCAGAATGAGTGCCTGTTACTCGTCCCAACTTCTGCCAACCTAGCAATTCGAAAGCACGTAAAAATGCAAGTAGGGACCACTCCGGTGGGAAGGTAACAGTGTTCCGTGCGCCTTTGGCATCCAGTCATGCCGGCCACATGACCACAGAGACGTCCTCGGACAAGCGCTGGCTCTTCGGCTTTGAAACGGAGATGAGCACCGGCCCCTAGAGTCGGAAACAACTAGCACGCATGTGCGGGGGAACCTTTACCTTTATATCAGTTAAAGGAGTCTTTATTAAATTATTTTCAAAATAAATGCTTGGGGATCAAGGAACACTTTTGACACTTCCTGAAGAGGTCAGTGAGCTGAAGAATTTGGAGACTCCTGGTCTAGAAGAAAACCAGGATGCCCTCAAGCTTTTAAATCATTTTTGGACGATGAACGGTCCTCCTTCCCTTGCTGTGGGATCTCATCAGGAAGATGAACAAGGAAAAAGAGCAATATGGTTTCTTTGGAGATGTCAAAATTTTTGAAGCAATTGCCTAGGACAGGGGTAGGCAACCTGGGCTCTTTTATGACTCATGGACTTCAACTCCTGGGAGTTGAAGTCCATGAGTCATAAAAGAGCCGAGGTTACCTACCCCTGGCCTAGCAGAAGGACCACTTGAAGAAATGCAGAACTGGTGTGCCTGGAATGATGACCCAGCAGTGAAACTGATGCAATGTAGTCAAAGCAACTCACCTGCACAATAGCATTAATGGAAAATGGAAGAAAGGAATGAGCAGTATTGAGAATGTGGACCAAGCTCAGAGAAACAAAAGCTTTCTTAGCATCCAAGACATTTGTCTTATCCGACAACGTGTAGACCGCAAAGACAATGAATGAAATCTGTAGGGAAGCAAGCAGGAGAAGGGGTGAAACCCTATCAAAACCATTCGGCATTTGGGGGAGGTCAACCCGCAGGGCTCACCAGAAAAGTGGATGACTGGAAAGACGCCACAGAAGCTGAGAAGAGCAACTGAGACATCTTGAGAGCTTGAAGTTCTTGAGTTCGGATACCCAGCACTTTGCTTATGAAGTTCTTCTCCCAGCCATGCAGTTTGAGGACCTTCATGTCACTGAGGATGGTGCTGGTAAGCTTTGCACGGCTGTCCTTATACTTTATCTGAGCTTTCTGAAAGGTGGAATTCAAGTTTGTAGCCCCAGTAAGACAATTGGCATTGTAATACTTAGTAATAATTCTAACCTTTACAACACGACACTCCGATGGAGTTCTGCTCAGCCCTGACCCTGTTTGCATTTCACAAGCTCTGAAGATCAAATCCCCTTGGATGGTTAGAAGGTCCAACTTAGAACATTCGTAGTTATCTTATTTTATTAAGTTACATTATTTCTTACAGATCTTTTGGCTTTGTTTTACGTTGTCCCAGCTGGCAGGACTGAAGTGATTTACAACATTGTTATATACCCCCCCCCCACAAAGCACTGGCAAAGAGTCATAGATGGACAGAAGGGGTCTACCTGAAACCTTGGATATAAATTATCCATTGGGGCACACCCAAAGTTGGTCAACCTCAGGCTCCAACTTTTTATTAGAACCCAAAACAAAATTTCATATTTTTCCCCCCAAATTTCAGCAAACGATATGAAATTAAAGATGTGCGACCAGCAATGACTTCATTTGGCGGCTTCTGTTTCATCTTTGCCCGCTGATAAGAATGAAACAATGTTCTTATGTAAGAATTGTATTCCAGGTCAAGGTTCTCCATCTGGAAGTCCTTCAGATGTGTAAGACTACAACTCCGAAGATGCCTGACCAGTGGCTTTTAGTTGCCGTTGGTAGGAGTTCTTGACCAACATCTTTGGAAGTCAAATACGGGTGACACAACTTCAGGCTAAGGAGGGGAAATAAATTTACTTATTTTTCAGAAAACTAACATATTTTAGGCCCCATACCTGGAGCTGGCTTCTCTTCTTGCTGATCACAAAATTCAGAGGTACGAGAACTAAAAATATGACGACAGCAGACAAAGCAGATGGTCCGAGGAGCTAATGGATGCAGAAAACCAAAATGTAAATGAAGAGAACCCAGGATACTTTTTGTGCATCTCTTTCTATTGAACAAGAAGGAAATAGCATCAAAGTTGAAATATTCATGAGAAAGATGATTAACAACTCAAGTCTGTTTCCTTGGTAGAGCTTTTCAACATTTCAACATTTTTAATGAGCTAATGGAGACATCTAGTGGCCAGGTGAACCCGGGAAGGATTCAATTATTTTGGCATCTCGAGCCAAAGAGCCAGCGCTTGTCCGAGGACGTCTCCGTGGTCATGTGGCCAGCATGACTAGACGCCAAAGGCGCACGGAACGCTGTTACCTTTCCACTGTAGTGGTCCCTATTTTTCTACTTGCATTTTTACGTGCTTTCGAACTGCTAGGTTGGCAGAAGCTGGGACGAGTAACAGGCGCTCACTCTGTTACACGATATGAAATGATGACTTGGCATCACACAGTGTGTGAACTGCATCATTATGGATTAAGAAGGCATGACCATATAATCAGAGCTGATGTAATTGGAGACAACCATGATCTGGATGACTGAGAATCTCCATGGACAATCAGAGTTGTGTTCTTGTTGTTGTTTTTTTTACCTGCCAAACGAAGACAAAGCAGATGACAATCCGGATGGGAGCAAGCCAAGTCCCATTAAAATAAATAATCAGGTCCATCAGCTTCTGCACATCGACAGATACCAGGTTGACAATCTCACCCACAGAAGACGCATTTTTGGCTGCATTGGACAGGACCAAGATCTACAGGACAAAAACCAGACCCCCTTTTTAGTAGGGAGAACTTCTGTTATTACAGACACTTATTAATACAAGTAGTCGTGTTTTAGTGCTGATGTTTTGGTTGGGTCTACCTAGTAAGTCTGATATCAATCTGGACTTCATCTCTTCCCACTCTTATACTCATGTGAATTAAGGAGGTGTCTAAGAACCACTTTCACATTCCCTCTGCATATTTTGGGCTTAAGAGGGGTTGTTCTCCTAATAACTTTGGTAACCCATCTCACCTAACATATCTCTGCCAACGTCTTCTATGCGGTCTGCACGGGTAGTCCTCCACTTAAGACCATAATTGAGCCCCAGATTTATAGTGCTAAGTGAGACCTTTGTTAAGCGAATTTGGCCCCATTTTACGACCTTTCTTGCCAGGTGAATCATTGCCGTTGTTAAATTAGTCACACGGTTGTTAAGTGGATCTGGCTTTCCCCCATTGACTTTACTCGTCAGAAGGTCACCAAAGGGGATCACGTGACCTCGGGACACTGTGCAACTGTCATAAATACGAGTCAGTTGCCAAGCTTCCGAATTTTGATCACGGGACCATGGGGATGCTGCAACGGTCATGTGAAAAACAGTCATAAGTCACTTTTCCCCCCAGTGCTATTGTAAGTTTGAACAGTTGCTAAACGAACTGTTGTAAGTCGAGGACTCCCTGTATATCGCCAGTGTCATTTGCAACTTCAGTACTCCAGTTCTCTTCCATCCTTCAATCCCTTCAAAACTGACCCCCTTCGGAAAGGCCTAAATGGACTTCCCAAGAGCACCACAGAGTTTTTAAAAAAAGATCAACAGAGGGCAGGATTTACCTTCCGATAAACAAGGCCGGTGATGGCTGTCTTTAACCTCATGCCCAGCATGAAACATATATACATGTACCGCTGCTCAAAGAATGTCTGCAGACAAACCAAAAGAAACATTGCGGCAGCATAGAAATAACCCATCCAAAGAGGAGCGTCTTGGTCATTGATAAAATCTAGGAAAAGACTACAAGAAGAATATAAGTAAACTTTCTGTCCTTGAATGAGAACCACAACAGCCCGTAAACCTTTAGGACAATGGTGGCCATCTTAAAACGTTCTCTTCTTCCAAGTTCAACTATCGCTGTATTTCTCTTGATTCGAATAGAGAAATATGACCTAAGAGTGGCATCTATATAAAGTTAGAAAAACGTGGCTCGTCTTAATCTTGGCTAGCTTTGAGATTTGTATGTGGTCAAACCCAAGGAAATGGGTTAAATGAGCCATTAAGTTAATTGCGTTAGATGAATCCGGTTTATTTTTAGCTCAGCAGACAGGACAGGGCTCTCTATATGTAGGAGAAGAACAGATAGAGCTGGGGGTGGAGTTAAGCGAGTCATTAGCCTGGAGTCATTACGTTCCCACAGAGTCCAAGTCTAAAGGTAAAGGTAAAGGTTCCCCCGCACATGAGTGCTAGTCGTTTCCGACTCTAGGGGCCGGTGCTCATCTCCGTTTCAAAGCCGAAGAGCCAGCGCTTGTCCGAGGACATCTCCGTGGTCATGTGGCCGGCATGACTAGACGCCAAAGGCGCACGGAACACTGTTACCTTCCCACCGGAGTGGTCCCTATTTTTCTACTTGCATTTTTACGTGCTTTCGAATTGCTAGGTTGGCAGAAGCTGGGACGAGTAACAGGCGCTCACTCTGTTACACGGCACTCGGGATTTGACCCGCCAAACTGCCGACCTTCTGGTCGACAAGCTCAGCGTCTTAACCCACTGAGTTAATTGCGTTAGATGAATCCGGTTTATTTTTAGCTCAGCAGACAGGACAGGGCTCTCTATATGTAGGAGAAGAACAGATAGAGCTGGGGGTGGAGTTAAGCGAGTCATTAGCCTGGAGTCATTACGTTCCCACAGAGTCCAAGTCTAGCCCATCTCAAATTCTGTTGAGTCTTATCTGGCACCAATTTAGGCATGACTATTAGATGACTAGGTTCTTGTGTACAGGCTTGAGCCATATACCTTCTTTAACTACAACATAATCTATGGTCCTGATTCTTCATGCCTGACATTAACATCCCAAATGGATGCATATCTTTTCCATCCCCCATTACCTGGTCCTTTCAACTGAAAGATGTCAGGATGCTGTTGGCCAAGATATGTCTGGAGCGTGACTATTCGTCTCATCTCATTACTCTGATGGCAGCTACTTTCCTGGGTCAAACTCCAGAGCAAACAGAAGTTGGGACTAGAATCAGGGGTAGGCAACCTTGGCTTTTTTATGACTCGTGGACTTCAACTGAGTTCCTGAGCCATCCATGCTGAGGGGAAAGAGAGAGGTTTCCAAGCTGAGCCAGGCTGGCTCAGGAATTCTGAGAGTTGAAGTCCACAAGTCATGAAGGGGCCATAGTTCCCCCATGCTGGCTCAGGAATTCTGGGAGTTGAAGTCCACGAGTCATAAAAGAGCCAAGGTTTCCTTCCCCTGGCCTAGGCCTAGGCCGCTTTATGACTCGTGGACTTCAACTCCCAGAATTCCTGAGCCAGCCACGCTGAGGGGAAAGGGAGAGGTTTCCAAGCTGAGCCACGCTGGCTCAGGAATTCTGGGAGTTGAAGTCTACGAGTGATAAAAAAGTAGATGACCCTCAAAGAATCTTGGAAATGCCTTTTTGGAAACAAAGCTTCAGGTCCACATACCTCAGTATCTTTGGAACCAAAAACAAGAAGACGTCACAGGTGAGCAAACAGAGCGTCGCCAGAAGAAAATAACTTCCAAAAACAGTCCAGAAACTTTTTAGAAGCTCTTTGCTCTTGCTAGCTTCTGGCTGGAGCAAGATGGCCATCTCGTCGGCATTTTCCCTCTGGGTTTGCCTTCTTTTCAATCTTACACATTTGGTTATTCTGCAGGAAACACATATCAGTGTGCCTCTCTGAGTGTCGTTTCCAGTATTTTGCCAATTGCTAAGTCTCTCCACAAAAGAGAAATCTGATTGAAAGAGGAATAGGGAGAAACCAAGAGCTAAAAAGCCATCCAGCGTCACCTTATAGGATAGGATAGGATAGGATAGGATAGGATAGGATAGGATAGGATAGGATATACAATATACAATATACAATATACAATATGTTAGATGTTTTTGTGCCAGCCATGGCAGTTCCCAAAAAGGTCATCAGATGGGAGCAAAGAAGCATCTTTGCCCCCACTGATGGGTCAGGGGTCTTGGCCCCTGCAGCCCCATTGGAGAGAGTTAATTGGTAAGGGAGGGACTGAGGACCCCCATAAATACCTCTGCTCAGGGACTGCTCTTCTATCTAGTTTCTTTGTTCTTTCTTCTGCTTACTTGCTGATCCATGAGCTCAATCCAGGCATGGATGCCTCCATGCCAGGGAACTCTTTCTATTTACTCTAACGTTGAATAAAGCTATAAATGATTGCATCCCTGCGTGCTGCTTTTACTTGGAAGCACCTTAACGAACCATCGACTTCGTGAGACCATCTCACACAATATACAATATACAATATACAATAGAGTAGAATAGAATAGAATAGAATAGAATAGAATAGAACAGAACAATAATTTTATTGTCACTTTAAATCTACACTAATTGGCCCAAATTAAAATGAGTTTTCATTGCATACTACTCTCAAAGGGTAACCACCTCCAATATATACTGCATAAACATGACAATTATGAATGAACCTTTATTATCAAAGTACAACATGCATACAGTGAGATTGGCTGAGCCTCCCTTCGTGCCCCCACCACAACTCACAATGACAACAAACCCAAAATAATAAATAAATAAAATAAAGTATGCATATACCCACATACACATACATATGTGGCCCAGAGAAACAACCCAGTCTAGTTTGGATGTATACACATATATGACGAGAAAAGTAGGAGAGATGGGCAGCATAAAAATTTAATAAACAAACCAACAAATAAATAAAATTTAAAAATCAGGAAAAAAACCAACTATGAATGCAGCGTGAAGAACCACTGGATTCACTACTGTTCTTTTGTCAGCTGGGCTGTCTTATGTTCCATTATATTTTTCATTCAGTTTAAAATTAATGTTTTGCTTTCTGTTCTCCTGAGTGCCAGGCAATGACAAAAGGATAGTGTGTATCAATAGTCCTTGACTTAGGACCACATTTGGGAGCAGGGTTTCCATACTAAGCAAGGAACAGTGAACCGTGTCTGATTTTTTGCGGCCCCTTTGGCCACTGTTGTTAAGCAAATCAATGCAGCTGTCTTGTCAATCAGGCTGTCGTGAAGAGGATTTGGCTTCCCTCATTAACTTTGCACGCCGGTTGCCAAGCACCCAAATTTTGATCCCATAACTGCAGAGATGCTGCCGTGCTTCTAAGCACGATGACTGTCACCAGTCATTCTTTTCAGTGTCGTAATTTTATACGGTTGCTAAACAAATGGCTGCAAACTGAGAGGTACCTGTAGATTTCCTAAATCAACAGGACAGCAAGAAAAAAACAGACACAAACGCAACACAACCTACTGTTGGGTTCTTGCAGAGTATTTATCCCAAGCGTCCTTCACCTTGTCAACGATTTCTTCAGAAGAGTTCTCTCTCGCTAGTGACCACAGGTCTTCTGGCTGTAAGGGTGTCCAGTAGCCTTTCCAGATAAGCCTGTATGAAACCAAGAAAGAAAAATCACAAGCGGGGAAAAAAAAAAAAGGATATGCAGCAGATTAATCTGTTGTTGTGTTTGGTCTTGGGCTGTAAAATAAAGGTAGGTTGATATGCAGTTCTTACTAGATGCCCCTGAATCTTCCCAGATTCGTTATGAATCATGGACTGCATGAGTTGGGTCAACCTGGATGATGGCTTCAAGGATAGGGGTTCACATCGATGAGCAGAACTCCGGGAAACAAACTGACCGGAAGGGACATGATAAACTGTTTCAATTCCTCTCCTTGGGATGGTGCTTATAGGGCATTGCATGCCAAAAAACTAGAATCACAGGGAATTCCCCCCCCCCCATGCCATCACTCTGCTGAACATTTAATTTTCACAGTGCTGGCTAATGTCTATGTGCATTTACCCATGTAGTATGGTTCTAGTTTTATTATTTATCCTTCTTACTATCTTCTTTACTCCCCCCTCTTATTGGTGTTATTATGATTATCATTATCCTGTTGCTTTGCAGTACACTGAATGCTTCTGTACCAGAGACAAATTCCTTGTCTATTTAATCACTCTTGGCCAAATAAAGTATTCTATTCTATTCTATTCTATTCTATTCTATTCTATTCTATTCTA
>JAKJMR010018312.1:264755-275420 GCA_024449315.1 Daboia siamensis | reverse complement strand
TATTCTATTCTATTCTATTCTATTCTATTCTATTCTATTCTATTCTAATTCTAATTCTAATTCTAATTCTATTCTATTTCCATTCCATCTATTCTATTCTGTTCTGTTCTGTTCTGTTCCGTTCCGTTTCATTCCATTCCACTTTATTCTACTCTATCCACTTTATTCTACTCTATTCAATTCTGTTCTGCATTGTATTCCATCCCATCCCATTTCAGAATTTGATTTAAAAGAAATTTGTTAGCTCAACAGCCTTCAAACCAAGGCTTTGCACAGCACTAGTTATCTGCAAGCCTTCCAAGTTGTGACATCTCTCGGGTTGCTCAAACAAGACTGCAGTGCTTTGGTTTCCAAAGGCTCAAGGTGCTTTGGGTTAGCACAGAGCACTTCACTTGTTTACCTTCTGTCAAATGTTGAAATTATATCTGCACTGTGTTTTTTTTGGAGTGTTTTGGCCATAAAAAGAAGAAAAAACACTTTTTTTTGCTGCAGCTCCTTAATTTAAGGCCTGAATTCCCCAGATTGCTCTGCAAACTGCCTCTCTGCAGAGGCGTAATATTACTGTCAACTCCCCATAATGACGTTTTGCTTCCAAGAGCAGGTTTGATTAACAGCAGAAAGCAGCCTGACTTAACTCAGAGCGGGAAAATGCTTGGCAAAAAATATCTTGCCCAGTCAAGCAGATGGATCAGACAGCCATTGCTTGTCACTTAAAAGCTGGGGGGGGGGAGGGCAACTGCGTTTGAATTCTTACCGAGCAAGCCACCAGTATGTGACTTTGGAAACAAAAGAGGCTCCAGATTCAGGACAGGGATTCTGTGAATGTTGAAAGAAAAGGACAATTCTCAAATTTGCATACATCAACGCTGAGGACATTAGCCTGAGTTAGCCAGTTACCCCACTATCAAATTTACACATTTCTGTCGTACAACGAATGGATGTTAAATACGATGAGATTAGGAAATAGTGAAAATTACCAACAAGTGCAAAGGTTTTTTTTTTAAAAAAATCTACTCTTTGGGAGAAAGACTGCGGAGAAAGAACCCGTCGATCTGCTTATAAACGCCAACATCTCTAGAGCTTTTAAAAAAGCACCAGGACCCTAAAATCTATTCCAAGCTCTAGAAAGAAACAAACCAGAAAAGATTGGCTACTTACCGAGTCACGGCCAACGTTGGAAAAAAAAGGCGGTGGATCTGTAAAACAGCACAGCAGCAGCTCCAAGAAAACCAGGAGAAAGTAAATGTACAAAGAAAGATGGTGGAATGGCTGTTCTTGGAATCCCTGTCAATCAATCAATCAATCAATCAATCAATCAATCAGCCTGCCAATGTTCTTATTTTCATAATGACTAGCCCACCCCATTGCCGGCAATGGCAAAACTGTCCTGATACTTTGCGCGACGTCACGTGACGTCGTGAGTGTCTGGACTAGAAGAACCTCTGAGGTCCTCTCCAGCTCCATCATTCTACATTCTAGATGTCTCAGAAGAGAAGCCCTTTCTGGGACTGTAAAAGCAAGGGTGGGGGAGAGAGAGAGACAGGCTTTCAAACCTGTGGAGCTTCTGTTAAGATAGTAAAGGTAAAGGTTCCCCCGCACATGCATGCATGCTAGTCGTTTCTGACTCTAGGGGCCGGTGCTCATCTCCGTTTCAAAGCCGAAGAGCCAGCGCTTGTCCGAGGACGTCTCCGTGGTCATGTGGCCGGCATGACTAGACACCAGAGGCTCACGGAACACTGTTACCTTCCCACCGTAGTGGTCCCTATTTTCCTACTTGCATTTTATACGTGCTTTCAAACTGCTAGGTTGGCAGAAGCTGGGACACGTAACAGGCACTCACTCTGCTACGCGGCACTTGGGATTCGACCTGCCCAACTGCCGACTTTCTGATCGACAAGCTCAGCGTCCTAACCCACTGAGCCATCGCGTCCCTCTATCTGTTAAGATAGCTTACAATTAAGATAATAGAGCTTAATAGATAGATAATAGAGTCTGTCTCTGGTTGTGCTCCTTGTCTGAACCATCTCACCAGGCTGAAGAGAGGCAGACTTACCCCTTGCGTCGCATGGTGCACTTTGAAGCTGAAGGAGAGACTAGAGGAGAGGAGAGTCAGCAGCCAAAAGACCATCAAAATGCCTGAGGATTGGACCCCTTTCATCCGTTCCATCTGGGTGAGAAAAATCACAAGGATCTAACGGGGGGGGGGGAGAAAAAGGAGGAGAAATGCTAAATGTAAAGGACGTGTGGGGCATGGTTGGATTGCAATCGGCTTTTGAGGAACTAGCTCAACCATGGAGAACGCAGGGATCCAGAACATTCCCCAGCGAAGAGGTTTTTACATAAACCTCAACTTTCTATTAGGTTTTTCTCCTGGTTAAACTCTTGAGTCAAGCGGTTTCTCTGAAATTTCAGAGGAACTCCACCCTCCTGCCATTTTTGCCCATTAGATGGAAGTCTAATGTCTTCTAGGGCAGGGGTAGGCCACCTTGGCTCTTTGATGACTCGTGGACTTCAACTCCCAGAATTCCTGAGCCAGCCACGCTGAGGGAAAAGGGAGAGGTTTCCAAGCTGAGCCATGCTGGCTCAGGAATTCTGGGAGTTGAAGTCCACAAGTCATGAAGGGGCCATAGTTCCCCCATGCTGGCTCAGGAATTCTGGGAGTTGAAGTCCACGAGTCATAAAAGAGCCAAGGTGGCTTACCCCTGTTCTAGGGCAATGGAAAGCAAGGACGGGTCTACTTCTAGTTAACATCAGCCAGGCTTAGCGTATTGATGAGAGCAAGAGAGAAGAACCTTGTTGGGTACTGTTTTCAGTAACTAGGAGTGCCTTAGATTAATGTCTCTGTTCCCTTGAAGTAACGAAGCAAACTCTCCACGAGGAAGGAGGGTTCTGAGACGAACCAGTTCAGCCGTGCTAAATTCAAGGACTAGTAACTTGCCAACTCCTTATGCCTCATTATATTGTAAAAAACACACCTCCTGAGTGTGAGGATGGGCATTAGCAAGATCGAACTATGAATGTTATGGGATGCTACTAAATGTTGCATGTTAAATGGGTAATGTCAGTAATGAGTCCAACGATGCTAGCTAATGAAAGAACTTGTTGTAAGCCTAGTGTGTTGTGGCCCCGACCCCCGAGTGTGTTTGAACTGTATCTAAAGTGATTCCCTACCTTTTTGAAGAGGGGAGGGCTTATCACTTATTATTCGTGGGTGTAGCTTTTCCTTGTTTACGAATAAATAGATATTCAACCATCTTTCTGGCTTGGATTCTTATTAGGCAAGGCACAAAGGGCTAACGCAGAGGTCCCCAACCTTTTGGGCACCAGGAACCGGTTACATAGAGAGAGGTTTTTTTTGTGGACCAGAGGAGGGTACGTGGTTTTGTGTGCTGCCTGCATCTCGTGGATGGGGCTTTGCTTATTTGTGCGGACCGGTTGCCGGCATGCCACGACCTGCTGCTGGTCCACGGACCAGGGGCTGGGGACCCCTGGGCTAATGGATCTTGCCTGCATTATGGCTAACACTATCAAGTTTCTCCTTCAGGTGATCAGAAGTTCTGAAGTTCTGAGACAATTGGAGTGTGAATTGTTCTCACCATGGTGATTAGTTGAATTGTAGGGCTAATGATGAGCCCAGGTGCTAGGGAAACCCCTTGGCTAGCTTCCCAAAGGAGGTAAGAGACGGTGGAGAAGCACAGCACCGACAAGCAAAAGCCCAAAATCTAGAGAGACAGAAAAAAAGCACTGTCAGAAAAATGTGCTCCTGAGATACATCACTTTCCAACTGTTATTAAAGGTAAAAGTAAAGTTTCCCCTGCACAGGCGTGCTAGTCATTTCCGACTCTAGAGGCCAGTGCTCATATCCGTTTCAAAGCGGAAGAGCCAGCGCTTGTCCATGTGGTCATGTGGCCGGCATGACTAGACGCCAAAGGCACACGGAACGCTGTTACTTTCCCACCGGAGCGGTCCCTATTTTTCTACTTGCATTTTTACGTGCTTTCGAACTGCTAGGTTGGCAGAAGCTGGGATGAGTAACAGGCGCTCACTCTGTTAATTCGACCCGCCAAACTGCCGATCTTCTGATCGACAAGCTCAGCATCCTAACCCACTGAACCACCGCGTCCCAACTGTTATTACAGAGTTGTCATTACAGGGGGTTCTCGACTTACAACCATTCATTTAGCGAGCCCTCCAGACTGATGGATTGAAACGGGCAATCGCTGAAATTGAACTATCGAACAAACAAACAAACAGACAGACATTGTTTATTTATCTAGGTCTGGAATCCTTCTCCCAGGGTTTGAACCTTACCATTTTTGCTTTGAAGACAGCCGACATCCTGATGTAACCCCTGCCGTTTTTCCGAAGGTAAAGATAATAGAAGGGGAAAGAAGCCCACAGATACAAACAAGGGACCCAAACTGCAATAGTGTTTTGAAAACAGGCTGCAAAGCCTGGGAGATCCATCCACCATGTCTGGTTCCGGTTCTACAAAAACACAAGTTCACAAAAAAAAAAGGGCAAAATCACAACTGTTGAGATTAAAATGTCTCACTCCGTCATTGTCCAATTTCCATCCGGCAAGCCTATGAAAACAGTTAAAACTGGTTCAACCAATTTCAAACACACACTGTTTTAAAACCCCCAAGTCAGCCATTAATGGTATTTATTAACAGAAAGTTCAAAGGGAAATTACTTGTCCCTTCAGATAAGTCCTACGGAGTAGATTGAAGTGGTCAGTTTAAAATGGTCAAATGTCCAGGCTCTTTTCTCCTGCTTTTCTAGGCTAAGGAACTCTTAACTGCCTTTTTTTTTTTTGCTAAAAAAGCTTGCAATTTCCATCTGTTTCCTGTTTTGATCACAGCTGGAGTTGCTATCATCATGACTTCCGTCTCTCTTGATATTGCACATGCTCCTCCAGCTCTTAGCCAGAAAGCATTTTGAGGAACGTCCAGAAGTCCAAAGTTTCTTGATTTCTATTATTTCCCCTCCCTCCTCTCTTGCGTCCAGTCTACAAGGCAAAGTTTCACAGTTCCCCAGATCAGCTTTCCGTTCTGTTACTAACCTCCAAATCTGACTTGAAGAAGGAACTAGTAGGAAATATGAATTGAAAGGAGGAAAAAAAACAGCAACAACAAACTTTACAAGAAAGAGAACAGATGGTCAGAGTCCCTTACCGGTGAGTGGGCATGCGTAAATATGTACGTGGAAAACGATCGGGGCAGAATGCTCCTTTGCCCTTCATTTGGAACAGGCTGATCCAGTTTCTACGCATGTTTAACGTACCCACCTTGAAACCCGTATCAATCAATAGCCAGAAAAGAGAGCCGTTTTCTGCTCACCCCCAGTCCAGCTGTTGGATCCTGCTGAGAACTACATAACCCCTGTGCCCAGCTCATCTTCTCAGCCTTCTGCTTTGCGCCTTTTCAGATCCAGCCGCTGCCTGCCTTGTTTCTCCAGTTCTTTGCCTCGGGTGCTGGATTCAGCTGAGAACTACATAACCCAGGCGCCCAGGTGATCCTATCAGTGGATGAGGCTTCTGTCCTGTGTGGATCTGAGTGTTGCCTGCTGTCATTTTGCAATATTTATCTTCTTTGGTTCCGTGCCGAGTTCTGCCCCTTGCAGGGAGGGTGGGGATTTAAAGCATAGAATCACCGGGTTGGAAAGGGCCTTAGAGGTCTTCTAGTCCAACCCCCTGCTTGAGCAGAAGAACCCATTCCATTCAGGACAAATGGTTGTCCAATCTCTTATTAAAAAACCTCCGGTGATGGAGCACCCTCAACTTCTGGAGGGAAGCCATTCCATTTGATAACTGTTCTGTCAGGAAATTTCTCCTTAGTTCCAGGCTGGGTCTTTCTTTGATAAACTTCCATCCGTTGCTTCTTGTCCTGCCCTCAGCTGCTTTGGAGAACAAGTCAATCCTGTCTTTTCTGCGACAGCTGCTCCAGTATTGGAAGACTGCTATCATATCACCCCCTCATTCTTTTCTTCCTTTGATTAAGTTCCCAGTTCCCACAACCGTTCATCGTATGGCTTAGCCTCCAGAACCTTTATCATCTTTGTTGCTCTTCTTTGCACCCTTTCTGGAGTCTCACCATACAGAGCTCCTTTACCCACTGCAGGTAAAAGCAAATCCATAGATCAAATATGGAGGAGAAAATGGCGCTGCAGCTGGCCTACAAAACAGAAGTCTGTGCTAAATTTACTACGGGCAGCGAATTCTATCAACGCGGCTTTCTTAAGCCTAGGACGAGAATGTCGACTAGAACTTGAAAAACCCAGCTCACCTTAGATGGCTTCCCTCACTATATGAAGCCCTGATTTCTCTAATCATGTTTTGATAAATCAACCATAGTGGCTGGGTTTCTCATGGCCGGTTCAGTTCTAAATCTTGGTTTGCAATATACGGTGAGGGAGGGCTACTGAAAACCAGAAACACAAATTAAATCAACCACTCTGAAGGGCATTCATGGGGATGGGCTGTTTTAAACCAACAGTGCCTTGGGTATGTAGTAGTAAAGTCCACTGAAGGTTAGATACCTGGCTTGATGTAAACTAATCAATAAACCAGGCTGGTAAATGATTCTCTTAAATTGAAAAGCAGTCTAGGATTGATGCAATGACTTAGAGACCTGCTTTAGTTGATAAATCAATCATGTGTGCTGAGAATGTAAAGACTGCTAGAGTCAGCATCTTGCTGAGACATTGGAAAGTCTCAAAAGGACAATAAGTTTCCCCATCTTTCTTTGTGTTGAACTGAGGAGGATGTTCGCTGCCTTGAGTTTATTTATAAAAAATAATAAAGGTGTATAAGTTTTTTTTTTGTGGTTCATTGTGCTGGGAATTTTCACCCAATAAAGGGCTGGCGATGGTCAAGTGACATAACCATGTAGATGACATGACAAATATGAGTTCTAAGACATATTTGCAATAGTTGTAGGGACTCCAAAACTAAGCTGCAACCTTTATGGCATGACATCATGAAGCTTCACATCATCTTAGGGACCAGTTTGTTGTAATAACACACAACCCATTTGATTACAACCTCCCTGCTGTGAACACAACCCACTTGATGACTGTTCATCGCACCGTGCAAATTCACAAAATGGGCTGCTTGTATAAACACAGCCCACCTGCACACCTGCAGTCTTTTAGCAACCCGACGTTCAGAAATCCTTCTTCATTGGATGGTTATTTCCCCACAATCTCTTATCATGATCTGCTCCTGCAGATCCAGCTATTGATCTGCCCTGCCCATCAATTCTCTTCCGGAAGAGCTGCAATGACAGTCTAGTTAGCTGAATGCTCTGCAATTCATTCATCAGCAGTGATTTCAACAGTAAACCATGATTAAGCAAACAATGGCTTGACATTGGGTGAAGGGAAGCAATTGCACCCTACTCAATAAATTTGAATGGGCAAACTCGGGTATGACCTGAGCAAAGCTGCAAACCAGTGGGTGCGCCTTTCGCTTGTTTAATTTTTTCATACCTCAATTTTAAGTTTGTTCTTAACTCTGTTTTAATTTGTGCTTTTTATTCTGCTGTGGGTTTTTTAAAAAAATTATAAAACGCCTAGTCACTTAGATGGGATGAGTGGTGTAGAAATACAATCAATAAACAAACAGAGAAGCAAACAGATAAACTATGAACTGGATGACTGAGAATCTCCATAGACATAAATAAACAAATAAATCAAAGTTTTTTTAAAAAAAATTGCAAAAACGCAAAGCATTCCCCCCTGTAAATGAACTTAATATCCCGTCTCTAAAAGCCTCCGAGGCAACCGAGACGAAGACGCCTCCCCGGCTAGCACGGACCGAAGTAACCTCTGCTTTCCCGGTCCCGCGCTCGCTTCCGCCCTGCCGCTCTGCCCCTACGGAGGAACCATCGAGCGCGGCGGGCGCATGCGCCTTGGCTCTGCCTGAGTCAGCGCTGGTCTTCCGCGGCTGCTCCGCGTGTTACGACGGGCGACTTAGCGATGCTGCGGCGGGGGTCGCCGGCGTGGGGATGCTGGTGGTGGGCGCTGTGCGGAGCCCTCTGGGCCGGGGCCTGGGGCTCCGAGGACATCGTGGTGGGCTGCGGGGGCTTCGTCAGGTCCGACGTCGAGATCAACTACTCCCTGATCGAGGTGAGCGCCCTCCCTGCTAGGTAGGCCAGCGGAGGAGGGGACTTGGATGGCGGTATTCTTTTTAAAAAAATGTTAGGGTTAGGGTTTTATTAAATATTAAAATGTATTTTTATTTTATGTAGACAATATATATTATTGTTATTTTATGTAGACTATATATATATATGTGTGTGTGTGTATGTATGTATATAAGTATATGTGTGTGTGTGTGTGTGTGTATATATATATGTATATATGTATATATATATGTATATATATACATATATATATGTATGTATGTATATGTATGTATGTGTATGTATATATGTATATATGTATATATAGAGCCTTGGTGGAGCAGTGGGCTAATGCCTCCTTAAAGTCACACCAGCTGCCTGCAATTAGTGCAGGTTTGCGTCCCACCAGGCTCAAGGTTGACTCAGCCTTCCATCCTTCCGAGGTAGGTAAAATGAGGACCCAGATTGTTGGGGGCAATAAGCTGACTTTGTAATAATGCCGCTTGGGGGGGGGGCGAAAGCCCCAATAAGCAGGCATATACATAGAATGAAGGCTATTGCTAAGCACATTGGTTTGTGCTTAAATCTTTCTTGCCACAGTGGCTAAGTGAATCGCTGCAGTTGCTAAGTTAGTAACACAGTTGTAAATTTCATGTGGTTTCCCCGCTGACTTTGCTTATTAGAGAAGGTCGCAAAAGGGGATCACAGGCCCCAGTACACTTGCAATCATCATAAATGTTAGCCAGTTGCCAAGTGTCTGAATTTTGATCAGGTGTCTAGAGAGGGATGCTTGCCAAGGTCTGTGAGTATGACAGATGATCACAAATCACTTTTTTTCCAGCCCTGCTGTAACTTTGAACTGTTTTGTTGAAAGAAAGGTTGTAAGTTTGATCACTATGTCTGCAAACGCACGAGGATAAACCCTGGTGCTTTCACACCACAGGGGCTGGTTTGAACAAGCATACAATTGCAATAGGGTTTGCACAACCCAAGGCTGCAGACTTCCATTTAGGGCAAAAGAAACAGTCGCCTCCTTTGAGACGAGAGCCTCCGGTTAATTGGAGAGGAATAGTTTTTAAGACATTTTGGGATGGGTTTCACACTGTAGGAAGATTGCTACAGCCTTGCCAGGAGTCGTGTTCGGTTGCAGCAGGGCCGAAGTATCGTAAAGCAACTGCTCTGCCAGAATAATTCTTATTTCTCCCCCCCCCCCCTTCCAACCTTTCTTATGCAGGTTAAATTGTACACCAAGCACGGCACCCTGAAGTACCAAACTGACTGTGCTCCAAATAATGGTTACTTTATGATTCCTCTGTATGATAAGGTGAGAGGCAATCTGATAATTTACATTAGGTGCCGTTACGTTTCAGGACTGTGTTTAAAGATAAACCCTACCGAAATTGGTTCCTTCCATTTGGTGACGGAGGTGGGGGTGGGTGGGTGGGTGGTGAAAATCCGCCGTGAAATTCATGAAAGCTAGCTGTTCGTTTTTGTTTTTAAGAAAAAAAGTTTCTGAAAGGTAAATAATAAAGTTTTCAAAATGTGTTGAAATTTAGAGGTAGGTCAGTGACTGAGCAGGGATTGCTCCAGGATGTCCAAAATCTTAAATCCCAATATTGCCTGTCAGGATTTATGATAAAGGGTTGAACTGCAGTACGATATAACTGTAGCATTTTTTCTGTTTTTCTTTCTTTTTTCTTTTTTTAGGGGGATTTTGTCCTTAAAATTGAGCCTCCCCTAGGGTGGAGTTTTGGTAAGTTGCTATTTTTATAGAAAATTTTCCACTTGATTTGAAGCGTATCCTAGCTGTGTATTTGTTTATAAGCTATATTTATAGTAGACATAAATTGTAGTTGTTTATTGAAGCTCATCCCAAGATGTCTTTTTCATCTGTCCGATAGCTGAAGTCTAAAGCATTTAGAATCTTAATTTTTTCAAGGGCTGTGATTGTGTATTCACCCTTCATTGAAAGAGATGCAGTTGTGTGTGTGTGTGAACTTATTTCCATATTACCATTTCTGAATCTCTGCAGCTCAGGGTTAAATTTGGAATTCTTGGTCTTTGCTGGCAGATGTTTCATTTATAGATGAATAGGTATTTATAGTCCTTTCATTTATAGACCTTTGCTTGCAGATGTTTCATGTGTATAAACAGGGAGAAAACCCCATCCTCTCTTGCGCTGATGACGTTACCTAGTTGGGTAATGAAACATCTGCAAGTAGACAGCCAAGCTGAGAGAGCAACCAAGGCCTGAACTAATTAGAAGTGTTTATGCTCAAAACAGTTCCTAAATCTGCTTTCTAGGCTTATTTGCTTCCATTGCCAAAGTCTGGCGCCTTCTTACCAGTTGATAAGCTATGGTGAATCTAGTGAGGGTTACTTTGAATAGAGATGGATTGGATTGTGCTCTAGGTGACCTGTAAGAATTGGGTTTAGCAAAAACACAGTTCAAGACCTGAACAATAATAATATAATAACAATAACAGGAACAAAATAATAATAATAATAATAATAATAATAATAATAATAATAATAATAA
>JAKJMR010018312.1:244249-255160 GCA_024449315.1 Daboia siamensis | reverse complement strand
GGAAGGAAGGAAGGAAGGAAGGAAGGAAGGAAGGAAGGAAGGAAGGAAGGAAGGAAGGCAAAGAGGAGGAGAGAGGAGGGAGAGAAAAGAGGGAAGGAGGGCAGGAAGAGGAAAGGGAAGCATTCCCATTGGTCAGCTGATCAAAATTCAGATGCCTGGCAACTGACTCGCATTTGTGACGGTCGTAGCCTCCCCGGGGTTACACGATCCCCTTTTGCGACCACCTGACAAAGCAAAGTCAACTGGGGGGAAGCCAAATCCACTCCACAAGCGTGTTACTAACTTGTAACAGCTGCACGGTTTACTTAACAGCCGGCAAGCATTCACTTCGCAAAACATCTCGCTTAGCAACAGAAGGTTTTGGGCTCAAATCGTGGTCGAGGACTACCTAGTGTGAATTGACTGTTCAGGTCTAGGGGCCCACTTTAAGCTTTCTTTGCTAAGTCTTCTATGTGCAACTGCCTTAAAACTTGAGTTGGCCATATTCAGGCCTCGGTGCGAACTTTGCATTTGTTTTTTCTTCTTTTTTTAATAAAAAAACAAAACCCAGATTCAGCGTCTGCGGGCAGATCTCAGTCACCCGATTCCCCGATTCAGTCAAGCAGATCAACAAATACAAAGTGAACATGTGGCCGCAGGATAAAGAGAAGGCTGTGCTGAAGTCTACTGACACAGATGCTCGTGGCGGGTTTTGTTTCAAGGCAAGACCGGGGTTATATGTTCTGCAGGTATTAACAATTTCTGCACTTACGTTGGGTTTGTTTGTTTACTCTTGTTCTTCTGTTCTCTCTCGCCCCCCCCACACCCCCTCCACACACACACCTCGTTACAAATGCATCCAATCTTGTTTCCTTGGGATTTTTCTACTAGGAACAGGAAAGTTTTTTTTTTTTAACAGATTAGGAACTGTTTCTTTCCACTTTGCAGATGAGCATTTTTGCTGTCTTTTATTTTCTCGACTGATATTGTCAATTTCTCTGTTGTAATTTTATTACTCTAAAGACGACACCCTTTTTAAAAAAAATAAAAATCCAAAAAACAGGGAAACTGGGGCTTTTAATCTTTTGGACCATGCCCCTTTCTTCATTTCATCTAGATTTTGTTGTTGTTGTTCCATGTTTGTTTCACTCTCTGGAGTAAAAAAAGTCTTCTGATTCAGTTTGGGGTTGCTGCAGAGAGGAAAGGGGGCAAACAGGCAATCTTGCATCATTTGGACTACATTTCCCTCAATCTCTTAGTAGAGTATGAGGCTAAGAAGGGTACCAGAGAATTTGCTCTGCATCCTTCATGATTTGTTTACCTGCTTTTTCTGAGTATAGAAACCAGTGGGCTGCATGCGATTTATTAAGCCAGGATTCCTGGTTTATCATATGTGAGGATCTGCTACGTTGCCGTGCACGGGAGTCCGATACCTGCTACTTGCACGTGATTGCAATAACAGAACAGGGGGGGGGGGAAATCTTTGGAGGTCCTAAGACAATAGGTTAAAAAAAAAAAGCAGAGTAGATTGCAACGGTTGTGGCAAACGTCGCCAAAAGGAGCCATTGGTTGACAGGAAACGCCTAGAAGTTTTTATTTTTGTTTTAATTGGGTGTTTGCTTTCTCCAAAATCTGTCCTGGACTCCAGCATTGCTTTTTTGCAGGTCATTGTTCCCGATGCAGAAATGAGAGCGGGACTTGCTTTAAAACCCAAAGTATTTCCTGTTACAGTGGCTTCCGAGCCAGTACTGGATGTGACCTTCTCTCAGTTCTTGGCGTCTGTTTCTGGGAAGATCACTTGTTTGGGTAAGCTGTTTTTCCCTCCCGGTCCGTGAAAAACACGGAGCTTGATGCGTCCTGCCCTATCACGGCTTCTGTTGGCATTAGACAGTTCACAGTCTCGGCAGTTGCCTTCCGATGATCCAAGAAGTTGAAGTCCCAAGTTAGCCAGAACTCCAGAGGAAATGACTGAATTCACCTAGCCTAGGAGTAGACAACCTTGGCTCTTTTATGATTCGTGGACTTCAACTCCCAGAATTCTTGAGCCAGCATGGCTCAGTTTGAAAACATCTCCCTTTTCCCTCTCAATGCGGCTGGCTCAGGAATTCTGGGAGTCGAAGTCCACGAGTCATAAAGCGACCTAGGCCAGGGATAGGCAACCTCGGCTCTTTTATGACTTGTGGACTTGGACTCCCAGAATTCCTGAGCCAGCGTGGCTCAGCTTGGAAACCTCTCTCTTTCCCCTCAGCATGGCTGGCTCAGGAATTCTGGGAGCGGAACTCCACGAGTCATGAAGGAGCCATAGTTTCCCCATGCTGGCTCAGGAATTGTGGGAGTTGAAGTCCACGAATCATAAAAGAGCCAAGGTTGCCTAACCCTGACCTAGCCAGACTTTTGTGGCTCATCTGTTTTCATTTCTACTTTCTCTTTCCGCAGATGCTTGCGGGGAATTGATGGTGATCCTTCAGTCCATCCTTCGGCCAGGAGAAAAACGCAGCCTCCAACTTGCAGCCAAGTCAACCTCTTTGGCTTTTACCTTTGAAAATGTCCTGCCGGGCAAATACAAAAGTAAGTATCTGGCACTTATACGGCTGGAGGCGGCACGGTGGTTAGAATGCAGTATTGCAGGTTAACTCTGTCCGCTGCCAGGAATTCAATTCTGACCGGCTTAAGGCTGACTCAGCCTTCTGTCTTTCCAAGGTCAGTAAAATGAGGACCCAGATTGTTGGGGGTGCAATATGCTGACTTTGTAAACAGCTTAGAGAGGGCTGTAAGGCATTGTGAAGCGGTATATAAGTCTAAGTGCTATTGCTATTGCCAGCTTCTCCAGCATTCGTCTCTTTAAAATGGCTTGTCTTCGGGTGTGTGTGCTTAGGCAATGTTGGTTACTTAGAAGCCAAATGGATTAGTGAGGCTTCTCTTTGCAACCTCTCCATGATTTCTCCCTCCCTCTTTTTTTTTTTAAAAAAAAATTAAAGTGAGCATTATCCAAGATGACTGGTGTTGGAAGAATAAATCCTTGGAGATAGAAATTGTGGAAGAGGATGTATCGGGCATTGAATTTCGCCAAACAGGGTACATGCTACGATGTTCTCTTTCCCACGCCATCACTTTGGTAGGTAATCCAATCAAATTTTTGTATTAAATATTAAATTTTTGTAACCATTTATCCCCCTTACCAAGGGACTCTGGCGGCGTGCAAGTAAAAAATATTAAAACATAAAAAGAGCATATAAAACTTACAATTTAAAATGGCAAGGAGGGATTAAAATTTAATAGGAATGGAATGGATTAGAATAGAATAAGGAATAGAATAGAATAGAATAATAGAATAACAAAGTAGAATAGAAGAATAGAGTAGAATAGAATAGTAGAATAGAATAACAATAGGATAGAATAGGGTAGGATAGAATGGAATGGAATGGAATGGAATAGACATTGGAGGTCATCTAGTCCAACCCGCTGCTAAGGCAGGAAACCCTATACCATTTCAAACAAATGGTTGTCCAACCTCTTCTTAAAAACTTCCAGTGTTGGAGCACCCACAGCTTCTCAGAGGCAAGTCGTCCCACTGACTAATTGTTCTAACTAAGGAGGAGCTTTTAGATAATCTGCCCCATGGCTGTGAGCTTTTTCCATGCTCCCCAAAAAAGGCCGCAGAGCCATGTTTTCACACCTTTTCCGGAAGGCCAGGAGCGTGGGGGGCCTACCTAACCTTCCGGAGGTGTGTGTGAGCAGTGTTCTACAGGATGGGAGCGTTCTTTCTAGACCCCTCCAGTCCATGTTCTTAGCTGACAGGGTCCACAACATGCCTACTCTGCCTGACCTGGTGGGATGGGCTGATGCAATGGGTGAAGTTGGTGTATTGTAAATTACAGCTAATTCTTGACTTACAACATTTCATTTAGTGAGGGCTCAAAGCTACAACAGCCTGGAAAAAAACGTGACTGATGACCATTTTTCAGACTTATAAACGCCTGACGCAGCATCCTTCTGGTCACGTGATCAATATTCAGATGCTTAGCAACTGGCTCACATTTATGACAGGTGCCGTGTCCCGGGATCATGTGATCCCCCTTTTGCGACCTCTCCCCAAGCAAAGCCAATGGGGAAGCCCGATTCACTTAAGAACCATGTAACTAACTTAACAGATTCAATGATTCACATGATGCCGTGGCAAGGAAGCTCGTAAAAGGGGGCAAAATTCACTTAACAAATGTTTTGTTTAGCAAGAAAAAATCGGGGGCTCAGCTGTAAGTCGAGGACAATTTGCACACAAATGTTTTAGTTTTCTTAGAAAACTTTTGCCTTCAACTTATTTATTTCTCCCATCTTTTGACTGGGATTTTAATGCTCTTTAGGAGTTCTATCAAGATGGAAATGGACCGGAAAATGTTGGTGTTTACAACCTGTCCAAAGGTGTGAACAGGTTCTGCCTCTCCAAGCCAGGTAGGAATCCTTAGGGGACAAGTTGAAAATGAAAGATGCTTGTTTGCAACCTATTTTGGAGATAAAGATAGATGAACAGGAGAAGATATTTTTGCAGATAAAATATTTCAAGCGATGGTCAGAAAAATGAGAGGCACGCATTACGCTCTTAAAGCAGAGCTTGGTTTGTGACATTTTGACTTTGTGTGTGTGTGTGTGTGTTGTGAGAACCGGCCACTTCTGATTAATTCAGCAGTTAGCCTTGGTTTATGTGATATCTGAACCAGATCGGAGAAAAAGCAAGTTGACTTGATGACTTTTATTTAAGATGACAGCTGAGCAGAAAAGAGTGGAGGTCCAGAAGAAGCAAAGGCAGAGGACACCTCTGTTTTTCTTAACCTCAAAGAAATAGGAACTTGGTACAGGTTTCTGGGCAAACCTGGATTAGATTAACTATCGTTTGATGCAGTCTCTGGATGGACAAGGCATAGTTAAGAATCGGAGAACAGCAGAAGAAGCTGTGGGTTGAAAGAGTTTGGAAATGGTGGTTTGGACTGGCTTTGTGTAGTCGACAAAACTCAAGAACCGTGTGGATTTCAGAAAAGGCTAAGGTAAAAATATAAACCTTGAAAGCTAGAAAAAAAAAAGGTTCCCAGGCAGACTTAACAGCAGGCCAATTAAGGCAGAGTCTCTGGAGAATTTCCTTCCTACAGCCTTGACCTGTGCTCCATTTTTGGGACGAGTCAAACCCCTTTGCCAGCTTCTTGCAGGCTTGGAACTATTTTGAAATACGAGGCGTTCCATTGCAGTGTTTGTTCATCCTCTCCAGGTGTCTATGAAGTAACGCCTCGCTCCTGCCACCGATTCGAACATGAATATTACACCTATGACACGTAAGCATAGTTGGCGGGGAAATATTTTTGCATGGTGTCCAACAGGAATCTTCCAAAGGGAAGCAGTTTTGAGGGCTGATTTGATGTGTGGGAAGACGTGGGGCTTTTTTGTGGGGCCTAAAACGTTTCAACTTCAGAAGACGGGGGAAGGCCATCTTGCCTTGTGGAAGATGGGTCCTTTGTGAGTTGCCATGCTCACCTTGGCAGCCATTTTGTGAATCACGTAGCTCCACCCAGGCTGCCATTTTGTAGATAAGCCAGAGCCTCCCTGTAGTAGCCATTTTATGAGAGTTCCCAAAACCTCATCCATTTCCAAAGGTTCCTTTGCGATAGGTAATGTGACTCAACTTCAGGAAGAGTTTTCTTTACTGTAAAATAATTTGATAAATTGTACTAGTCTCTTTCCGTAAGTTTTAGATTTGAAACCCAACTGTAGTGAAATGTATTTTCTTTTCTAAATTTGTTGTTGTGACACACTTAAGCTGCAAGGGTTTCAGAAAGCTTCCTGCCAATAAGGTCATGACTTCTTGTATCCAAAATCTGATGTGAGGCAAGGCTGAGTAAGTTTTCACCTTGAAGTTCCACTTTTTGGGTTGGATTATTCATCCAGGTCTGCTCCAAGTATCCTGACCCTGACTGCAATTCGTCACCATGTGCTTGGAACGATTACCACTGACAAACTAATGGATGTGATGGTTACCATTCGGTAAGAATCTGATGGCCTTCAGAAGGCTGTCTTTGAAATGTCTTTCAACTTTGGCCAAGTATTGGTTCTCCCGTAGACCAGGATGAAGGAATTGGGATTATATTCTGGTATCTTTATCTCTCTTAGATTTCAAATCTTATTTTCTCATTTAATAGAAGTTAATAGAACCTAGAATGTCAGATGTTCTCCAGAGGTTGCCGAATTGGCACCAAGAACATTTGGCCAGCATAATGATGGGTTCTGGGAACTGGGTTGCAGCAATATTTGAAAATCTACAAAGTCCTTCTGCCAGAGCATGTAATATGCTTGTTACAAGATCCCCGTAGTCCAGACTGCCCCATATTCAATCTGGTGACCATACTCCAAGTTGGAGTAGGAGCTCCTTCACTGGGAAGCAACAGTAACTCAGCACTGATTCCTTTGCTCTGAATGAAGAAATAATGGGTTCTTGACATCTTTAGGTAAACAGTTCAGGTAGCACGTGACCGGAACATTGAATGCGTTGTACGTTCTTCTTGGTTCACATGGGGATGGAAGAACATCCTTTCTGTGCTAGGTTAGGATGATTGTTCCATTTAGTCTTTCAACGACATAGCTGAATTCTAGGATTACAAGAACCTGCAGTGGTTTTCACAAGGCCGCATTCCCCTCTCCTAGGTCTTCAATCGACAGTGAACCTGATTTGGTACTTGGGCCATTGAAATCCCAACAAGAGCTACGTCAGGAGCAGCAACGGGCTGAAATAGAAGCTCGCCGGCAGGAGAGAGAGAAGAAGGGACAAGATGAAGAAGGATCTAAGCCACCAGTGCAGGAAGTAGTGGAGGAGCTCTTGGGGCCATTCTACTATGACTTTTCCTATTGGGCAAGGTGCGTTGACCTTGTGTTGGAAGAAAACCCTTTTGTGTGTTTTATTATTTTTACAAGTAACCTATTGGAACACCTCCAAAAGAACTTCTTCCTCCTATTTTCCTCACTACAACAACCCTGTGAGGTGAGTTGGGCTGAGAGAGAATGTCTAGCCCAAGGCCTCCCAACTGTCTTTCATGGCTAAAGTGAGACTAGAACTCACAGTCTTCTGTTGATTGGCCCAAAGTCACCCAGCTGGCTTTCGTGGCTAAGGTGGGACTAGAATTCACAGTCTCCTGGTGATTAGCCCAAAGTCACCCAGCTGGCTATCATGGCTAAGGTAGGACTAGAACTCCTGGTCTCTTACATTCAGAGTCCCTGTTGAGTGTGAAGGAAGGTGGTTCCTTCCACTTGCCTTGGAAAGACAGTTTAGACTAAACCAGTATAACAAGTCGTCGTAAATTTCAGAACAAATAGTCTTAAGGTCCAACGCTTTTATTGTGTGATTTCTAGATCCGGGGAGAAAATCACGGTGACACCATCATCTAAAGAACTTCTTTTCTACCCTCCTTCCATCGAAACTGTGGTCAGTGGCGGTAAGTCTTGGCAGTCGTTCTGCGGTGTTTTCCAGGCATCTCCAAGTGGGACAGGAGCGAATCCAGAAAAACATAATCTAGAAACCTGAGAAAATGATCAGAAGTTAACGTGAACGGTGTCAGTCCCCCAAACCCAAGAAAGACAAAGTTAATTTTAAGAAGCTTCCTTTGTGCAATTGTTTTTCCACAGATAGACAGATTCTTGCCAAACTAAAGCAAACTACTTGAATCATTAAAGATACTTGAGAACTTCTAAGGAGGAGCCGTCTTAACTCTCTTCCTCCTAACCAGACTATCTAAATTTCACTGTCTCTTGTTCTTCTGCTTTGCAGCTCTTTCCTCCTGGGAATCCAGGCTATATTCCACCTACACCTGCAACTACAGCTCCCAGCATCCCGCTGCTTTGGTCAAGCTCTCCATAAGCCAGCTGGAACTGTAGTTCAACAATTGTAGGAGAAGAGCAGGCAGAGCCTAGGGGTGGAGTCAAGCGAGTAATAAGCTGAGAATCATTACGTTTCCACAAACAGTCTTAAGTCCAACCCCTCTTGCATACTACTGACTTTTACCTGGTGCCAGTTTAGTGCTGAACATTAGTTGACTAGATTCTTGTGTCTAGGCGTGAACAATAAGTCAGCAAGTGGAACTTAATGAGCGGTCCTGATTCTTTATGCCGGGCAGCAATAACTGGAGAGGTGGTTTTCCTACAGTGGGGACGACGTCCTGCAAACTAGCTTGTTCCTCCACTTGTTCCCTCAGATACATCTCTCTAAAGTGGGAGAGAATATCGTCATCCAGCCACATTGTCTCAAGCAATGTCTGTTGCTTTCCCCTCGTTGGATAATGCACGTACTGTCCATTAACCGCCTTAACCTACTCGGAAGTGGCATCTTTCACCTTCTGTAGCCTTTCAGACAAATCAAAACACCCTGGAAGGTGGAGTCAGAACAACTTGTGGAGGACTAAATTGTCCATCTTTGATGCAACGTGCTTTGCATGGATCAAAATGTTTCACCTGTTAAATGGTTGTATCTCCTTAGATGATACATGGTGCAATTGAATGGTCATTCATTGGTAACTAACATCCTTCTCCTCCCCAATTCAGGTTTTCATTTTTTTCAATGTGTGCCAGTGTGCTCACAATAAAAAATGACAATAGAGGTTAATTTATCTCATCTTATCTCTTGTCCTTTATCTGTTATCTTGTCATCTTGCCTTTTATCATCCTTTCTCTCATCTGTTGTCTCTTTGTCTTGTCTCCTCTCGCCTTATCACCTTTCCAAGCGAACAAGCGTAAGCTACTCCGAGCTTTACTCAGTCATCTTGGCTTAAGCTTTTTATTGTTGGGGTTTTAATATGGTTTTAATTATGGTTTATAATTGGGCATAATATTTAATCATTTTTAACTTTTGTACATTGTTTTATATTTATTGCCCTGTACACCGCCCTGAGTCCTTCGGGAGAAGGGCGGTATAAAAATTCAATAAAGAAAGAAAGAATTCCCCTTGTGTTTCGATAGCGGTGAAGCTTGCAGGCTTGCTGGTAATTCCTACCTTCCCCTTCCCGTTAGTGCCTAAATCTTGGCAACTTCTTCACCAGTTTTCTCCTTTCCTTTGTTCCAGAAAGCTGTCCCGGGAAGCTGATAGAGATATACGGCAAAGCGGGTCTCTTCCTGGAAGGACAAATTCATCCCGAATTGGAGGGGGTTGAAATCATAATTTCTGAAAAAGGGGCACCTTCCCCCCTGATTACAGTTTTCACAGATGATAAAGGTTCCTACAGGTAAAATTCTAGTCCAGAGAGTTTGACTAGAACAGGGGTCTCCAGCCCCCAGTCCGTGGACCAGTACTGGGCCGCAGCATGCCAGCAACCGGTCCACACAAACTAGCAAAGCCCTATCTGCGAGATGCAGGCAACACACAAAACCACGCACCCTCCGTTCCACAAAATAACCCCTCTCTCTATGTAACCATTCCCTGGTGCCCAAAAGGTTGGGGGCCTCTGGACTAGAAGACTTCTAAGGTCCTTTCCAAGCCAATTATTCTATGTTCATAGATGGTACTAGTTGGTCTTCCTTCCCTTCAACCGTTACCACCTGTGTCCTTTAGATCAGGAGTCCCCAATCCCTGATCCATGGACTGGGAGCTATCCACGGCATGCCAGAAACCAGTTTTTCGGAAACCAGCAGAGCCCCATCTGTGGAATGTAGGCAGCACACATAACCACACCTCCTCCGGGCCAAGGCAAAACCTCTCTTGGATGAACCGGTCCCTGGTGCCCAAAAAGGTTGGGGGAGGCTGCTTTAGATGAGTTGGCTTGTATAGATCATGAGGCCTGATCTCATCTGGAAGACTCAGATCTCTCAGGATCTGCCCCAAAGAAGAGGGTGTCAAGCTATTCTCGAAAGCGCCTGAAGGCAGGACTAGAAGCCATGGATGGAAACTAACCAAGGAGAGAAGCAACCTAGAACTAAGGAGAGATTTTTCTGACAGAACAGTTAACCAGTGGAACAACCTGCCTCCAGAAGCGGTGAACGCTCCAACCCTGGAACTCTTTAAGAAGAGACTGGACAGCCATTTGTCTGAAATGGTATAAGGTTTCCTGCCTGAGCAAGGGGTTGGATTAGATGACCTCCGAGGTCCCTTCCAATTCTGTTATTCCATGTTCTTGATTTGAGATTTTACTGAACTTTAAAGGAGTTGTGGGTATTTGAGGGTGCAGTAACGTGCCTATACATAACTTTATTATTGTTGTTGCTGTTGTTATCATCATCATTTTATCATCATCGTTTCTTTGGAGGAAATTGTCTGGTCTTATGATGGGTTGTTGGATAGCCAGTTCCTCACTTGTCAATTGAGATTCTCCCCTTTGTCTTTCTTCTTCCCCAACCCTCCTCCCCAAATAAAGTGTGGGACCGCTTCACAGTGATCTGGAATACAGCGTAACTGCTCAGAAGGAAGGTTTCATTTTGAGTGCAGTGGACGAGACCCTTGGAGATTTCAAAGCTTTTGCTCTTGCTGGGGTCACTTTTGAGGTAAACCTTTTTCAGGTGTTCTGGAAAACCTTTCTTGCTTCTCCTCCTCCCCCCCCCCCCCCCCCCCCAGCTTCTTGACAATTTGGGTTCTGGCTTCAGGGTGGAATAATGGACAAGTGATGATTTATCCCTTGCTGCTTTTATGTACAGTGAGAGCCTATGCACCACAGACAGATTCCTTGTGTGTTCAACCACACTTGACCAGTAAAGAATTCTATGCTGTCTGAGAGGTAGTCCTTGATTTATGACCACAATTGGGATCAGAGCACAATTTTAGTGTCAAGCTGATGTCTGGGGCCAGACAAGTTTCTTTGCAAACTTCTTCATCTAGGTCAGGACACCCTGGCTCTTTTATGACTTGTGGACTTCAACTCCCAGAATTCCTGAGCCAGCATGGCTCATGGGGTGGGGGACACCTTGGCTCTTTTATGA
>JAKJMR010018312.1:233968-244239 GCA_024449315.1 Daboia siamensis | reverse complement strand
GAGCCAGCATGGCTCATGGGGTGGGGGACACCTTGGCTCTTTTATGACTTGTGGACTTGTGCCCAGAATTCCTGAGCCAGCCATGATCTCATCTGGAAGGATGAGATGCTAGCTCAGGAATTCTGGGAGTTGAAGTCCACAAGTCTTGAAAGAGCCAAGGTTCCCCCACCCCTGACCTAGGAAGTACAGTTTTCTATTAAATTTAAATCTACAGCAATTTTATGTTTAGCTTTCTTCCTCAGCCTGCCTAGTTTGGATTTTGGTTGACCTGGGGAAGATTGAGCGCCCCGATTGAAGGCCATTTTTTGAGGGGTCTTTGGTGCTCTCTTGAGCGTGGTGATTTTCTTGCAGACGTTTCATTGCCAAACTAAGTAATACCATTAGTGCTACCCGAGAAGGGAGTGGAGTTTGAGAACAAGCCTCACTCCCTTGCTAGCACCGATGATGCGACCTCGTTGGGTCACGAAACATCCGCAAGAAAGCAACCAAGCTCAGAGAGCACCAAAGACACCGCAGTTCAACCGTGACCTACAAATATTCTGAAGGCCATGTCTCAGCTTGGCTTTTCTTTGCCAGAAAAGAAGTTGGGTCCTATTTGAAGATCTCCAGACGAGCTCACCATTCCAAGGACTTGTTAGAGTCACTTTAGGACCGCCTAAAGTGGAAGGAGATCTGTTGGGTAGACCATTGTTCAGCTTGGAGACATGTGGTCCCTGACATTTCTTCTCTTCCCTCTCTCAAATCAGTCCTTTCATCTGGACCCTTGAGGTTGCACTGAGCCAGCTTGATAGCATGTTGCTTGCATTTTTCGTTTGGACAGATTAGATCTGAAGATGGTCATCCCCTTGCAGGAGTTCTCCTTTCGCTCAGTGGTGGTACATTTCGCTCTAACCTCCTGACTCAGGACAACGGCATGCTGACCTTCGCCAATCTGGTACGGCTTTTATAATTTACAGCTTTGGGGCCAGGTCACCCAATTCCCATTTGCAATGTATGGCAGTGAAAGTTGGATCATAAGAAAGGCTGAGCGCCAAAGAATGGAGGCCTTTGAACTATGGTGCCGGAGAAGACTCCTGCGAGTCCCTCGGACTGCAAGGTGATCAAACCGGTCAGTCCTAGAGGAGATCAACCCTGACTGCTCTTTAGAAGGCCAGATCCTGAAGCTAAAACTCAAATACTTTGGCCACCTAATGAGAAGGAAGGACTCACTGGAGAAGAGCCTAATGCTGGGAAAGGCTGAGGGCAAGAGAAGAAGGGGACGACAGAGAATGAGGTGGCTGGATGGAGTCCGTGAAGCAGTAGGCATGAGCTTAAAGGGACTCCAGAAGATGGTAGAGGACAGGAAGGCCTGGAGGAACGTTGTCCATGGGGTCGCGATGGGTCGGACACGACTTCGCAGCAAACAACAACAACATCCACGGGGAAAAGCACCCAGTTGCCTCTCCTTCAGAAAAATTGCCCCATCGCTGTCCTCACCTCCAGCCAGTCAGATATTTTGGGGGGCAGGGGATGGCGAGAAACTGTGCTCCAGTTTGGGCGGCCCCAAGTTGAGGTGGGCTGGAGTAGAGCATTAGTGACTCTTGAGGTTACAATCAAGGTAGTCCTTGATTTACAAGCACCATTGGGATCGGGATTTTCACTGAATTGTAGCACCTTTCTGGGTGTAAATAGGTTAGGAGGGTGGGGGGAATAATAGTAAAAAAATGGGTCTCCTTTCACAGAGCCCTGGGCAGTACTACTTCAAACCCATGATGAAAGAATTTCGCTTTGAGCCCTCGTCTCAGATGATCGAAGTGCAGGAAGGCCAGAATCTGAAAATCGCCATTGTTGGGCACCGTACAGCTTACAGGTCAGTAAATGTGAGCTTCAGGGCTAGTGAGGGCTGGAAAATCAGGGTCGGGTCTGGTGGAATTCCCCGATCCAGACAGCAGGAAAGTTGAGAATGTAAAGAGGTTTTCTTCAAGGGATATGAGGATGGTAGAGATAAGAGGGTCCAGGTCTTCTCTTCCAAGAGGCAGTGTCAAAAGAGAGGCGAAGTTGCTGAGATCCACCTGAATGTAAATTCTGAATACCATCCTTACTTTGTCTTTGAAACTCGACTTTCTTCCCCGTCTGCTTTTCCTCCGAAATAAAGGGACACAAATGGCCTGGTTTGTCTTTATCTCTGGGAGCTTGACACCATTCCCTCCTTGAAGACTTCTGTCTCCGTTAGACAGTTTTTAGTTACTATATTTTTCATCCTCCTTAATTACTTCAATAAAGCTCAAGTAACTCAAAGCAGCAGACATACCTAATGCTCTTCCTCCTACTCTTTTCCCACAACGGCAACCGTGCATGGTGAGTTGGGTTCAGAGAGAGTGACTGGCCAAGGTCACCCACTTGGCTGTCTGCTTAAGACAGGATTAGAACTCACCGTCTCCTGGTGATTGGTTCAAAGTCACCTGGCTTTCATGCCTAAGGTGGGACTAGAACTCACCGTCTCCTGGTGATTGGCCCAAGGTCACCCAGTTGGCTTTGCATGTAAGGCGGAGTAGAACTCACCGTCTTCTGATTATTGGTTCAAAGTCACCTGGCTTTCATGCCTAAAGGTGGGACTAGAACTCACCGTCTCCTGGTGATTGGCCCAAGGTCACGCTGCCGGTTTTTCATGCTTAAGACAGGACTAGAACTCACTGTCTCCTGGTGTTTGGCCCAAGGTCACCCACCTGGCTTTGCAACTAAGGCGGGAGTATAGAACTCACTGTCTTCTGGTGATTGGTTCAAAGTCACCTGGCTTTCGTGCCTAAGGCGGGACTAGAACTCGCCATGTCCTGGTGATTGGTTCAAGGTCACCTGGTTTTCGTACCTAAGGCGGGACTAAAACTCGCCATGTCCTGGTGATTGGCCCCAAGGTTGCCCTGCCGGTTTTTCATGCCTAAGGCTGGACTAGAACTAACCGTCTCCCAGTTCTAGGCCAGCACTTGCACCACCTCACCAAGTCTCAATTCAAGGGTGTTACTTGAACCTTACCTTCCTCCTTTTTCTCCAGCTGCTACGGAACCGTTTCTTCTCTGAACGGGGAACCTGAGCAAGGGATTGCGGTGGAAGCAGTAGGGCAGGGGGAGTGTGCCACCTATGGAGAAGACACAGTCACAGATGAAGAGGGGAGATTCCGGCTACGAGGTCTGCTGGTGAGTCTCCTAAAAATGGCAGAATTGGTGCAATCTCCTGTTGGGTTTGAGTTAAACCACTGGCGGTTTCGAGCGGGGCTGTAACTCAAAAGCCTAAATTTACTCATGGCATACTAAGCCATAATATTATTGGGCAAACTCAGCTCTTTTAATGAGAAAATGTGGATTTATGGATTAGTGTCAGGTGAATCCAGCTACTTAACGTCTTCTTCCACACCTTGTGAATCAGTTAACTCGGGGTTGATGCGAAAGCAATTGCGCGTGTCCTAACCACACTTGGGATGTTAAGCTGCCTTGTTTTTCTTAATTTTATGCATAAAAAGCCATCCTGTCTGTATCACATCCAACTGAAAGCCGAAGGCAACGATCACATCGAAAGAGCTCTGCCCCAGTATTCTGCTATTCAGGTAATTCTGTCCTTTTTATAGAATGAATGAATGAATGAATGAATGAAATCATGATCATTTGTTCAAACGAATGTTCCAGAAGCACGGCACAGAACGATTACAGGTCATCCTCAACTTATAACCGGTCTCTTAGCAACCACTCAAATTACCACAGACCCCTCCAAAAACAGATTTACATTTACTACCATTTGGGGGGGGGCAAAAACGCCTCACAGCGAACGATGGGTTTGTCAGACCTGCCCTGGTCTGATCTCCTCAGAAAGTCAAACTCTCCGCTCTGATTGGTTGAAGTGAAAAGGCACTTTTACTAAGAGATGCCGATTGCAGTAGAGTCAGGCGGAATCTAACGTTTCCCGCACATCAATCCAGAACTAACCCCTTGGTCCTCTCAGCCCTCCCTCCCCCTCCCCATTGTCCTGATTGTGTGTGCAGCCAATCTGGCACCGCCAAGGTGTTTTGGGAAATGCTGAGGTGTTTGGGCTGGTGGAATTCCACTCTCAGGGAAAATGGCCTTGAAGATGCCAGCACGGACCGGATTCCAAAACACACTGGTTTTTCTCAGCTGTCAATCCTCCCCTCCCCATAGAGGTATACGGCTTTATTGCAAGAGCCAGGGTGGCCTAGTGGTTAGAATGCAGTATTGCAGGCTAACTCTGCCCACTGCCAAGAGTTCGATCCTGACCAGCTCAAGGTTGACTCAGCCTTCCATCCTTCCGAGTTTAGTAAAATGACCCAGTTCCAAAATAAGAATTCTCCACGGGGAGGTAGGAGAGAGAACTTATTGAGACATTAACCCAGTTTCGTTTTAAATGAGGTGATTATCTTTAGCCGAGTGTGCACTCCCATGTTTCAATTTTGACGTTTAACCCTTTGGGACTCCTTGAGCTCTGAAGTTCCTTCCTTGAGAGAATTGCACGCTTCACCTTCTTCCCCCACGGCACACCAAGGAGTTTTAAGTATCCCTTTTTTTTTTAGCCGCAAATTTGATGCGGCGGTTGACCTGAATGGCATTCCTTTTCTCGTGAGTCTTCCCTTCTCCGCCCATCATGCTTCTCCTCTGAAATTGTAGGTCGGTAGCGATGACATTGACAACGTGAACATCATTGCTTTTCGCCAAATTAACCAATTCGATCTGAGCGGAAACGTGATCGCCCCTTCCGAGTACCTCCCTACCTTGTGGGTGAGTAAGTAGGGATGGGTTTGTCTTGTTTTCTCAGGGTGCAGAAGGAAAAAAGTGAACTAAACTGGGAATAAAAGAAATTATCTATCTATTTGTTGCTTCTGATGCAGCATGAGACTGATCACGAAACCTGCTCATTGCTACTGGGTCTTGGAGGAAAAAAAAAAAGAAGTTTCTTAAGGAGCTGCTGATAGCTACAGCTAGCACAGCCATGCCAGATCCAAATACAGTTCATTGTTTTGGTTCCTCGCCAGCCAGTGGACCCAGCAGTTGAGTCTGGGGAATCAGAGGAGGAGGAAGAGGGGCCTGGAGTCTCATCAGAGTCAGAGGAAGGCTCTGAGGAGCTCCAAGACTTACAGTCTTGGAACCTGGCCCCTCTACTTGCGCTCAGGCTGAGACACAGCTGTGCTGGGAGCCTGAGTTGGACAGTGATGAAGCAGAGCTGGGACAAATCCAGGATGCACAAAAGCGCCGGCAAGAGAAGCGAGTAGGACAGAGGAATGCAATGGGGCGGCTCCAAAGGCAAAGGAGAAGGCATGAGGAAGCCATGCCTTGGCTGAATTATAAAAGGGACGGTGTGGGAGGTGCTGGTTGCTGAAGGCGTTCGTGTTGAGGATGGAGTTTCTGTGGACTGGGTTTGTTTGCCTTGGCACATTGACTCAGGTCTGTGAATAATAAAAGGGGTTTGGGTTTTTCCTGCGGTTCCTGCCTGCTTGATTGGAAGAGGGGTTTCTCCTTGTGAACATAGCAAGGACTCACATGGGCTGGGACAACATTCATTTAGTGACTGTTCAAAGTGACAATATCAATGGAAAAAAGTGACCTACGACTGTTTTTCACATTTATGACCATTGCAGCATCCCCATGGTCTCGTGATCAAAATTCAGAGGCTGGGCAACTGGCACGAATTTACGACAGCTGCAATGTCCCGGGGTCATATTGTAGCCTTTCGAGACGTGGAGGCAGTGGGGAAGTCAGATTTACTTCACCACCGTGTTGCTTGCTTGATGACTGCGATGATTCTACTTAAATCATTGTGGCATGAAAAGTTGTAGAATGGGGCAAAGCTCTTAACTTAGCAGCGGAAATTTTGGGCTCCATTATAGTCATAAGTCGAGAACTACCCATAGTTTGCCCATCTCCAACCAGAAATAATATTGATGCTTAGTTCAGCTGAGGTGAGGATTAGCTTTTGACTACCCCCCCCCCACACACACACACACCTCTCAAGTGTACCGACAACCATCATTTGTGTGCCTGTGTTTTTTTTTTTCCCCCCCCCCCCCCCCCCAGGTGAAACTTTACAAGAGTGAAAACTTGGACAATCCAGTTCACACGGTCTCACTAGGCCAATCCTTATTCTTTCATTTCCCCCCTCTGCTGCGGGATGGAGAGGTAATCTCTTTTGTATATATATATTTTTTTAAAAAGAAAAAGACAAATCTATAAGAAATGTTACTGGGTAAGTAGGCCTGTCTTTGCTGAACAGCGACGCAGTGGCTCAGTGGGTTAGGACGCTGAGCTTGTCGATCAGAAGGTCGGCAGTTTGGCAGGTCGAATCCCGACTGCCGTTTAACAGAGTGAGCGCCTGTTACTTGTCCCAGCTTCTGCCAACCTAGCAGTTCGAAAGCACGTAAAAATGCAAGTGGGAAAATAGGGACCACTCCGGTTGGAAGGTAACAGCGTTCCGTGCGCCTTTGGCATCTAGTCATGCCGGCCACATGACCACGGAGACGTCCTCGGACAAGCGCTGGCTCTTCGGCTTTGAAACGGAGATGAGCACCGGCCCCTAGAGTCGGAAACGACTAGCACGCATGTGCGGGGCAACCTTTACCTTTACCTTGCTGAACAGGAATTGTTTCCTTCTGTTTTCACTCGGTCCGTCTTTTAAAACATCTTGAAGGGAGATGAGTCCTTAGGAGTCCTGGGATGAGGGTTTCTCAATACGGGACGTATTTTTCCCCTTCGGCTGCAGAAAAGTTAAAAGAGTTTTTCCCCTGCTGTCCATCGTAATCCTGGATTTTGGAAAGAAATAGAGGAAAAGTTAGTGACTTGTAGATATGATGTTAAAAATCTGCTGCAGCAGTGATGCCTGCCTGCTTTCAGGATTTAAAAGAACCCAGGCAAAAAGAAGGAGAATATGGTTCAGCATTCGTTGTCCTTTTTTTTTCCCGTTAAAGAGGATTTTATTTTGTTTTTTTGTTTTTTCCTTTCTCCATCCCATCTCTCGTTCTTTTCCTGCTAGAATTACATGGTGCTTTTAGATTCCACGCTGTCCAAGTCCCAGTATGACTACACCCTACCTCAAGTTTCATTCACCACCATCGGATACCACAAGCACATCACCTTGGTATTTAATCCTATGGTAAGGTTCTGCAAAGAGAGAGAAAAAGCAAAGTGGAAATCGCCCCCAGCATGGTGGACTCGCTTTGTCGCATACACTGGTGGGCTGGCAGCCACGATCTGTGCCTTGCCGGGGTAGAGGAACCTAGCCAATGGAGATTTATTCACAGCAAACCATGGCGAATTCAGACAAAGCAAGTCGATAACAGTATTGCAGGAGAAGGGTAGGCAGAGCTGGGGGAGTGGAATAAAGGTTGTCATCAGCCTAGAGTCCTTACGTTCCCACAAAGACTAACCCTCCCTTGAATTCTGTTGACCCTTATCTGGTGCTAATGTAGTATTGAACTTCAGTTGAGTAGATTCTTGTATGTAGGCTTGAGCAATACATCTTCTGAATTGTACCTTAACGGATGGTCCTGATTCTTTGCACCTGACAAATACAATGTCTTTGTTGATTTCTACGGGACAACGTAACACCACTGCGCTTGGCAAGGTGTGGATTTCTCTGGGCCCCTTAATGACCAAAAGTATTCTAAAACTACAGGTATCTTCTTTTTCAGAGAAAACTGCCTGAGCAGGATATTGCCCAAGGATCCTACATCGCCCTCCCGTTGACACTGCTACTTTTGTTAGCTGGCTACAATCACGATAAGGTAATTGAGAATTTCTTTATAATGATGCCAGTGTAGTTGTGGTTATGCTTTGGGTTGAGTTGTTTCCATTTTTTGTTGACCCAATGAATGGCCTCCCTTCGTTTTGTACCAAGCTACAAAGGCGTTGTTGCTGGGAATGAGGTTTGGATAGATGGACTGTGGTTGGGATCACTGTCTTTCATTGCTTTGACCAATCAGAGGCACCAGCTAATTCTCAAGAGTGCGATCCTACTTCTTTCCCGGTGCTTCTAAATGCATGTATTTATTTTGCCAAACTTCCATCCAGAAGATGGGCTGTTTGAAAGTTGCCGAAGTCTTGTGTTTCTCAACCTCAGCAATGCCAAAATGTGTGGACTTCCAAGTCCTAGAATTCCTCAGTCAGCAAGGGTGGAGCTGAAGTCCACACTTCTTGACGTTGCTGAGGCTAAGAAACACTGGACTAAACCATCATGGCCTCTAGCTTGGGTAGCTTTATAAGGGGGTGAGAAAAAAAAAAGTGTGGTGGGGGCTGACAGGACCCAACCCCTAATAGAGGGCACCAATGGGAGAAAAATAATCTTGATTTCATTCGTGGCTTACCACGCACCCAAGAGTTGGGATGGAGAACATTGGTGACCTTGTGGAGACCTTCCTAATGGTGAGCCTGCTGGTTGGCTGGGGTGGTCTCCCCAGGAATATACGATTTGTCTATTTAAGTGTAGTGGGATTATTGAGCTAGGGGGCCAGATGGATTGAATCATCAACTACATGTTAGTGCACCTATAGAAGAGAAGGGATGCGGTGGCTCAAAAGGGATGCGGTGGCTCAGTGGGTTAGGACGCTGAGCTTGTCGATCAGAAGGTCGGCAGTTTGGCGGGTCGAATCCCGAGTGCCGCGTAGCAGAGTGAGCACCTGTTACTCGTCCCAGCTTCTGCCCACCTAGCAGTTCGAAAGCACGTAAAAATGCAAGTAGAAAAATAGGGACCACTCCGGTGGGAAGGTAACAGCGTTCCGTGCGCCTTTGGCGTCTAGTCATGCCGGCCACGTGACCACGGAGACATCCTCGGACAAGCGCTGGCTCTTCGGCTTTGAAACGGAGATGAGCACCGGCCCCTAGAATCGGAAACGACTAGCACGCATGTGCGGGGGAACCTTTACCTTTACCTTTAGAAGAGAATTATTTGTAGCTTGAGGTTGAACTGTGGGCTCCTTGGTGCTCTCTGAGCTTGGTGGTTTTTCTCACAGACGTTTCTTGACCCAGCTAGGTGACATCCTCAGTGCTAGAAGGGAATGGAGTTTGCTCTCTGTTTCTTACCTCTTCTCGCACTGAGGACGTTACCTGGCTGGAACAGGAAACGTCTGCGAGAAAACAACCAAGCTCAGAGAGCACCACGGACGCACGTTCTAATGCACGCTCGATGGGCCAGAAGAAGCTTCTCACTGCTTTGTAACGTGGGTTGGTGACTTGTGTAAATAGCGTCACGCTGATCTCTTGGGTAGAATTTCCCTTTCCCGGGGCCAAAATGGTAGCCTGTTTTTTGTTCCTCCAGTTGATTCCCTTGCTGCTTCAGTTAACCAGTCGCCTCCAAGGGGTCTATGCTCTTGGACAGGCGGGGGCCGACACAGGAGGCCTTGAGGACGTCAAGAGGCAAGCCAAGAAACAGAAGACGAGACGGACGTGACAATGGGTGTCCCATTCAGATGCGTTGGTGTTACTTTCTCTTCCTCATCCTTTTCTTTTCGCCTGAGTGAGACTCTCTGGGCTACAACAAAGAGATTCCTTGCACTGGACACCTTGACCCAGAGTTGGTTTGTCACGGGTATGATTTTTTTTTTTTTTTTACATGGAGTATCTTGAGTATCACAGAAGTCCTTTTAACAGAAAGCCTCTGTCCTCAAAGGCAGCGTTGGGGTCGTAAATTATGGTCAGGATTGGAAGAACGCTGACCCGATTAAATTCCTTTTCACCTCCCAACTCCATCCGATTTGAGTCTTCGATTTTTCAGACATCCTTGTTGCTTCTTGTTTGTGATTCGTTTCATTTCCTATTTTATCTTTTTCCTCTCCCAGCTTTGATCTCTTTCAAGCAGCATCCTGGAAAATATAAGAGGAAGGGAACTTGGCAATCCTCTGGTCAAAATTCTATGCTCAGAATTTAACCCCCTGTGACCATTTCATGCCAACCTTCTTCAAGCTGGCCACCATCCAGATGTGTGGATTCTCTCTCCCATAATTCTCCAGCTAGTATGGTTTTTACTGAAGATTCTGAAAGTTGGAATCCCGCACACCACCTAGATTCACTTCTAGATGCTCTAACCCACATTTTTCTACAGCTTAATGAAGTTCATGGGGGCTGGCTTCACCTCTCATTGGTTCAACTAATAGTAATGTCCAGTGACTCCCTTGATATTGTTTGTCTAACACAGGGGTAGGCAACCTTGGCTCTTTTATGACTCGTGGACTTCAACTCCCAGAATTCCTGAGCCGGCGTGGCTCAGCTTGGAAACCTCTCCCTTTCCCCTCAGCATGGCTGGCTCAG
>JAKJMR010018312.1:220537-233958 GCA_024449315.1 Daboia siamensis | reverse complement strand
GCTCAGCTTGGAAACCTCTCCCTTTCCCCTCAGCATGGCTGGCTCAGGGATTCTGGGAGTTGAAGTCCACGAGACATAAAAAAGAGCCAAGGTTGCCTAGCCCTGGTCTAACAAATCTAGATTTAGAACACACAAAGGCTGCTCTATGTCTTGGCCAGTAGCAGGTTCTTGAGATGTAGGTGGTTTGGATGATACCAAAAGATAGCCTAGACCAGGGATTGCCAATCCCCGCTCCATGGACTTGTACCGCACCGTGGCATGCCCGCAACCAGTCTGTACAAACAAGGAAAGCCCCATCCACAGGATGCAGGAAGCATACGCAACCATGCCCCTTCCGGCCTGTGGAAAAACCTCTTTCCATGTGACCAGTCCCTGGTGTCCAGAAGGTTGGGGACCTCTGGCCTAGACCTTGCTTCTGGGATAAGAATGAAGGAACCCATAGAAAGATGGGAGTTAATATCTATGGAGATTCTTAGTCATCCAGTCGTGGTTATCCAGAAGGATAAGAAGCAGCTGGACTTCCTTTATTTTCCCTTGGAAGACGCTTCTCATCCAAGAACTGAACTGAAGAACTTCGAGCTGTCACTAAATGAATGGTTGGGATGTGAGAACTACCCGTACAAGTTTCTACTTGGTGGATAATGCAATATTAGAATGTAGCCACTAGGCAGCATTAGACCTGGTTGTCTAAATGAATAGAGTGGACGAAGTGGAGAATTTAATAATAATAATAATAATAATAATAATAATAAGTTGGAAGGGACCTTGGAGGTCATCCAGTCCAACCCCCTCTCTTAGTGGAGAGAAAGCGCGAATAAAGCATGGCAGTTTTGCTCAGCTGAACAACCTCCTCAGGATTCACACGAGAGCACCATTTTTTAACCAGTCTGGTTTTAAGAGAATTTGGGGTGAACCGGGAGAATTTTGAACAACCAGGATTCCAAAAAAGAGTTCATGTATCAAGCACAAGGTGAGGTTTGGGTAGAAAATGAGTCCTGATGGAGAAAAATTGATAGATCAGCATGTCTTCACTCCTCGTTTTCATGTAGTCGTTTTAGTTCACATCCCCTCTTTAAGCGAGTGCCCTAGCAGGAATAGGCCAATTGCAGAGATGTTTCTTATTTGGTAGAAAAGTGGGCTCATGTGAATGGAACGGGGAAGAGACAACCCGTGTGAGTCATCATCTACCATTAAATGGAAAGGTTAATTGACATCTCCTTAGCCAAATCGCTTCAGGGTTGAGCAGACCCAGAGAAGTGGAGGAAAGCTGTATTTTGCATCTCAATAGGGAGGGGGAGAAAAATAATTGACACAAAAAGCAAAAGACCTATTATGATTTTATTTCCAAATGCCTATTTCTGCTAGTTCTTTTTTTTTTTTTACGTTTGCTTAAATTTGCATTAGTGACGTGTGGCTTATTTTGGTAAGAATCAGCCTTGGGATTTGAGTGTAGTTCTTTATCTCAAAGGTCTGTGAAGAGTTGGCCAAGCATACCTCCAGGACAACGATGCTAAAGGGCAGAGCAGCCTAGCCCATCGTGCAGAGAATCATCTGTCATTGACAATAACTAGGAATTCTGGGAATTCAAATCCATCGAGTCAGTGCTAGGTCAGAAAAGATGCGCCATGCAAAGCCAATTTTTCTGGTTTGGATTCAGATTTAGACCTGGTGCACAAACGGGCCCTTACTGAACATGGACACATTCATCTTTCTTTTACTCAATTAAGGGTTGGCACCTAGCAACAAGTAGAAATTTGCTAATTTCCCACAGTTCCCTTTTGTCAAGACATTTCTGCATGTCAAGAGACCTCAATATTTAATGAAGAAAAGTAATGAACCCAGTGTGATCTAGTGGTTACAAGCACCAGGCTTGCAAACCAGGAGGTGGTGAGTTCTAGTCCTGCATTAGCCATGAAAGGTAGTTGGAGACTTTGGGCCAGTCACCAGGAGATGGTGAATTCTAGTCCCATTTTAGGTATGAAAGGTGGCTGGGAGACTTTGGGCCAATCACCGGGAGATGGTGAATTCTAATCCTGCTTTAGGCATGAAAGCCGGCTGGGTGATTTTGGGCCAGTCCCTGTCTCTCAATCCAACCCACCTCAAAGGGTTGTTGCGGAGAAAATAGGAGGAAAGATGTAGTATTACATATGTTTGCCATCTTGAGCTATTTCTAAAAACAATAAAGGCAAGATGATAAAATATCTTTTGCCGACACATTCCAATTAACAACAATAAAAAACAATGAGGTTTTATGCAAAGCACCTGCACTCTGTGTCTTTCCATTTCCTGATCTACACAAAATATTTTGACCCACCCTCTTCAATTCTCCTTCTGGAAATAACTTCATCTAAGAAGCAAGGAAAAAGGTCAAATATTCTGTCCTCAAAACACCGTCAGCAGAGAGACTGCCCAGTCTCGTTACTGCATATTTCCAGTGAAAATGCATCCGTCATGTTCCTCTTAAGATGCCGTTTGCGGGGTTAAAAAGAGAAAACAAAAAAATGGCCAGAATTCATACTCCAGTCGAGGGTGGGCAGAGCTAGGAGGGGGAGGGTTTTTTTTTTTACATCCGTAATGGAACAGGTTGGAAAGTGTTTTATTAAATTGCTTTTGAAGATGGTGCCAATTATTTTGCCATCTCTTGGGGGTGATGTTGGCCCTGAGCCTGTCAAAACAAAAATGCCAATCCAGAGAAGAAGCCTATTTTTATTTTATTTTTATTTTTATTTTTTTAAAAAATGCACGATTCCCTCGTCCTGTGTGCGGTTGGAAAACCTGGACGACGAGTGGAGATCGTTCAAACAACAGACTCGGCAAACTGGAAGGAGGCACGTCGCTCTTTTGTCGCGACTGTAACGGGCAGAATGATCTTTTACCGGCTTGACACCGATTTGCAACGTTCAGACGAACCGAAATGTGACAGCTCGCTCGCAGGTTCAAAACAGCCTTTTTTAAAAAAAAAAAAAAAAATCCGTTACGAGTTTTAATCTTCAGGACAGTTCAGGTTGGCTGGAGCGATTTTTTGGGGGGGTGGGTGGGCGGGAATGACGCGACACAATGAGCTCAAAAGTGCTACCAAAGACAGGACAAGATAAGATAAACTTTGCTGTCATTTTTTTTTTCTAGCACCCGTTAAAAATGAAATACTGTTGCCTGCTCTCAAAGGGAAGTATATATCTACCCATACACATATGTATGCATGCTGTATACATACCTATATATACACCCACACCCATACATGTACATGTAGCAGTTTATCCCAAAGGTGCTTTTTTTCAAGAGGCAACTGGACTTTCTTGTTTTCCTTTGAAGAAGTTTCGCTTCTCATGCAAGAAGATTCTTCGGCTCTGACTGGATGGTGGGGACTGGAAGGATTTATACTCCTTGCAGACAGCTAGTCATTTGCATCCTTTTAGAGCAGGGGTGTCAAACTCAATTTCACTGAGGACCGCATCAGCATTGCGGTTGCCCTCAGGGGGGTGGGTGTGCCCTGGATGGGTGTGGCCTACTGGGTGGGCGTAGCCAGCTCTACATTGGCATCAAGGGTGCCTATGGGGGCCTGGGCAGGAGTGGGACAGATCTGAGGGTCTCTGGCAGGAGGAGGGTCTCTGGGCCAGGGCCAAGGCAGAGGGGGCCGTTCCCTCACTGTTTCCAGGATGGCTTCGTGGGCCGCATGAAACCACTTCGCGGACCGCATCCGGGCCCCGGCCCTTGTGTTTGACATGTCTGTTTTAGAGAGTCGTTGAGGCCACTTGGAGGTTTGTCCGTGTCCTCAGGGTCACCTGAGTAGTGGAAATGGGTCTGGAGCCTTCTTGGAACTGCTGAAAAAAATGGGTGTGGGTGATCAAAAACATCCCAATGGAACTGCTTCAAAAGTTCTCGGGTGCGCCTAACGGTTGTGCGGGCGAGCATTATCGTGAACCAACGCCACACCGGAAGTGGTGCCCTAGAAAAGCCCGCCAAATGTGAAGATGCCGAAGGACGTAAACGCTCGTGAAGTTCGTGGAGCTTGGTTTGACCATCAATTCAGACATCTGCTTGTGAAACGTTACAAAAACTCAAGACGAGGCATCCGTAACGAGCTTCGGGGCCATGCTGACTTTCAGTGTGGTGTTGGTTCGCGACAATGCTTGCCCTTACACCACTACACACTCACAAGAACTTTTGAAGCAGTTCTGTTAGGATGTTTTTGATCACAACCCCCCACCCCCAATAGCCCAGATTTGGTGCCAAGTGACTACTACTAAGCGAGTTTCAAACCTTGTAAGACGTTGTGACAAGTGCCTCAATTTGAACGGCGATTATGTCGAAAAGTCCTGTCATGTTGTAGTTTTCTAATGTGTATAATAAAAATTCTGTATCTGTAAGTGTCTATCACTGATAACCCAATGGTTTATTTCCGAATTGCCCTCGTATTTCAGCGGTCCTGTCTGAGCAGAGCAGCTTGAGAAGGCATCTTCTTGGTCCTACATCTGAGTGAGTTAACTCTTCTTTCAAAGCTACTTTGCCAAATCAGAACACTCATCTCTCCAGCTCTTCTCTCCCTCCCCCCCCCACTCCCCATTTCCCCATTTATTCAGTTTGCAAATTAATCTTTCTCCTCTGACATCATTTTCCTGCTGTCTGGGCTTAATGAAAACAAATGGAATTCACAGATCCATTTTAGTTCGCAGCCTCATGTGGATTTAGGCAGCGGTAATCGTATCACCTCTCTGTGCGAGGGCTCGTTCCAAACAAACAAATCAGGGTTGCTCCTGGGAAGGCAGCAATATGCAAAATATTAGGGATAAAAGGATTAGAAGTAAGAGAGAAGATGGATTTGGAGAAGGAGCTCTCCGTGGTTTGTACTTGCACCGAGGTTTGATAACTACAACGGCGATAATTGCTGATTTAATTTCTCGAGAGTATCTGGGAGGAGGAACGGGGAAGACAGATAAAGTAGAGGTCCCAGAACCCCGGATCCCCAAGATTGCACTGCTAGGAGTTGAGCCGTAGCACAAAACGTTCGACTTGGTTAGTTTATTTGTGTACACATAGTCTTTGATTTACGACCACAGTGGGGACTGGAACCTCCGTTGCTAAATGATATGATTGTTGAGTTGCACCTAATTTTACAACTTTTTTTTTTTACTGTGGCTATTAATTGCCAACAAAAGTGCGTATAGTCAGTGCTATGGTTTTCCCAGTTGCAATGTATGGCTGCGAAAGTTGGACCATAAGAAAGGCTGAGCGCCAAAGAATTGAGGCCTTTGAACTATGGTGCTGGAGAAGACTCCTGCGAGTCCCTTGGACTGCAAGGCGATCCAACCGGTCAGTCCTAGAGGAGATCAACCCTGACTGCTCTTTAGAAGGCCAGATCCTGAAGTTGAAAATCAAATACTTTGGCCACCTAATGAGAAGGAAGGACTCACTGGAGAAAGAGCCTAACGCTGAGAAAGGTTGAGAGGGCAAGAGAAGAAGGGGACAACAGAGAAGGAGGTGGTTGAATGGAGTCACTGAAGCAGTAGGCATGAGCTTAAATGGACTTAAGAAGATGGTAGAGGACAGGAAGGCCTGGAGGAACGCTGTCCATGGGGTCGTGAGGGGTCAGACATGACTTTGCAAGGGCCTGGCTGAGGAATTCTGGGAGTTGAAATCCATGACTCATAAAAGGGCCAAGTTTGAAGACCCCTGTCCTAAGCCATATAGAGGCACACAAACCTTGTAAAAGCCCCAAACCCATTTTAAGATGTCCTGATCAGCTAGCCTGATGAAGCAGCTGCTGTGTATTATGCAAAGCTTCAAAATGTGTGTAACTCTGAGCCGGAACATTTAAACCTGGGAGCTTTGCAAAGAATGGAACACCTCTGTAGCTGGACTATGATGTTGGGCATGCACGTAGGAAGGCAAAGCAGCTACAATGCAGTGGAATCTAATGTTCCCATCCAGCTGAGACAACTATGAACAAGGTAGAGATTGTCCTTCACCACGTGGAGAATGCAGTGGGAACAGCTTCACGGTCACCACCAGCCCTACATCTTAACCAGCTTAGAATCAGAATCAGAATAGAGCTGAAAGGGACCTTGGAGGTCTTCTAGTCCAGCCCCCCTGCTCAGGCAGGAAACCCTATACCCTTTCAGACAAATGGCCGTCCAGTCTCTTCTTCAAAACTTCCAGTGTTGGAGCATTCACCACTTCTGGAGGCAGGTTGCTCGGCTGGTTACTTGTTAATTTTGGGTATCCGTGGACTGCAGTGTTTTTTCCGCTCCGAATAATCCTAGCCAGCTTCATTGTATTAGAAAGTGATTTCATTGATGGCCTTTGCGTGAACATGGGGTAGTCTCTGCTAAAGACAGTGATTCATAGCCAAAAGTGGCGCCCGAAGATAATGCCCTTCTTGGTATTAAATTATGTTTTCAAATGACACCGGCTCCCTTTGCAAAGCCGGGAGACAGATGAATGAAGTCCCTTGCCAATTGTTTTATCTTGGAATGGAGTTTTGATAATGACATGATGACCTTGTAGCAGCAAAGCAAAGGGAAAAGCACAGGCAGAAAGGGGGCAATTTATATGTGCAAAGGAAACACGCAATATACAAATCAGAGGAGAGATAAAGAGACCTCCAGACGAGCAGTGACGGTCCTCTTTCTCTGTGTGTGTGTGTCTGTGTGTGGGTGTGTAGGGGGTATGTGGATGTGTACGGGTGCCAGGAATATTATCACAAGACACTCTAGCTCCCTTTATCATGTCCTGATGCTTGCATTCAAATCGCGTGCAGGCTTAAGCCACTCCAGCAGCAGGATGGAGGTGAAATGAATTTCTGAGCGAGGAGCAATTGTGTTTTAAATTCATAGGAAATAGAAAAGAGAACATTCTTGGCAACTGTGGAATCTGCTCGGCAAGCTAAAGCAGCATTCCGACAACATCCATCACAAACAAATTCGGAGTGCTTTCCATTGGAGGAAAATTCCACTTAGGGTTAGGTCACCATGAACCCATAGAGCAAAATGGACATCGCCAACAAACTCGGAGTGCTTGGGTATGGTTAGGAGGGCACTGACCTTTCTAGGCTGCCCTATCTATGTTTCCTGGTAAAATACATGGGAAAATCCCACTGGAGGAAAATTCCACTTAGGGTTAGGGTTAGGTCACCATGAACTCGTACAGCAAAATGGACATTGCCAACAAACTCGGAGTGCTTGGGTATGGTTAGGAGGGCACTCACAGTCTTCATTTATTAGGCATTGCAACTGCCATAAATGCATGTCAGTTGCCAAGCATCTGAATTTTGACCACATGATTATGGAGATGCTGCATCAGTTATGTGGAAACTGGTCAGAAGCCATTTTTTTCCACTACCTTTCTAACTTCGAACAGTCACTAAACAAATGCTTGTAAGTCGAGGACTACCTTTACTTCAACAATTTCAGCATTCTGTGTCATGTAAAGGCTGACTAGATGCCTCCAGGAATTCCTTTGAGTAGGGATTAAGGCGATCTCGCTCTGCTAAATTTTTGACAATCACTATTTTTGATTTGATTTGATTTGGAGAATTTATATGGCCATCCACTCACTTTCAGTGACTCTGGGTGGTTTACAAAAAAAAAAAGATTTAGTGAACTTTACTTTTGGGTTTTTGGAAGGATCCCACCAATATCTGAACTATTGCTCGAGATTGATCGTTCCTAGCACATATGTAATATTTTCCTGTCTCAGTTATCCCCAGTCTAAATCTTTCTGAGTTTTCTAAGTATGACAAATATTGCATGATACACTTTGTTTTGATCCCAAAGGATTAAAGACTCTTCCCCCCACCCCACAACCTCCTTCCAGCTCTTTCCATATTCCTCAATACTTGGGAGTGTTTACTTTTGAACACTGTCTAATTGGTAATATTTGCATTGTCTTGTTTATCTTTGAAATGCAGAATTAGCAGGGAGACGCTAATCCCTATCTCGCCTTTATCAGTTATTTGCAAAATGGCTAATTTAGCAGCCCCGATTCAACAGTTTTATCAGGCAAGCAAGCGCTACAGCAACTAGGAGAAAACAATGCATTGAATGCCAGCGCGATGATTTCCCAGTTCTCACCCTCCTGTTTGCAAATATTTTGTACACAGAGTCATTCAAGTTATGAGAGCTGGGGAAAAAAATGATAAGGATGGAAAAGCAGCATTTGGTTCTCAAGTGGATCATTAGCATATCTCAGCTGAAATGCACTGCTCGGGCCCTGCGCACATAGCACTGGGCTGCACTTATAACGATGTGCCTGAATTACTTGGTAATGGAAACAAAACACACCAAGATTAATCCCTTCTGTTTTGAGGATGCCAGAGTACCAAGGAGCTCAGTTTTACTCGTCAGAGTTTGTGGTCCACACCACAAACTCTGGTTCAATTGGCACCATCTTCTGTGTTTGCAGTTAACGCCATCTTCTGAGTTTGCAATTGACACCCTCTTCTCTGTTTGCAACTGACATCCTCGTCTCTGCAATTGACACCCTCTTCTCTGATTGCAGTTGACACCCTCTTCTCTGTTTGCAATTGACGCCATCTTATCTGTTTGCAATTGACACCCTCTTCTCTGATTGCAGTTGACACCCTCTTCTCTGTTTGCAATTGACACCCTCTTCTCTGTTTGCAATTGACATCCTCGTCTCTGCAATTGACACCCTCTTCTCTGATTGCAGTTGATACCCTCTTCTCTGTTTGCAATTGACGCCATCTTATCTGTTTTCAAATAGTGTCATCTTCTATGTTGGCAATTGACGCCATCTTCTGTGCTGGCAGTTGATGCAAAATGAGGCTTTGAGAATCCATGTCCTGTTTCTTCCCCATGAGGTGGGGAATGTGTTTAAATTATCTGAGCGGGCAAAGTCAATCATCTGGAATCTTTTCTTATTTTGTGGATTTTTTTGAATGGGCAAATGGCTGCTTAAGATATCTCCCCTTCTTCTGAGTTACCAAATCTGGCTTGCAAACCTCTCTATGGCCACCAGATGGCAGCAAAGGAATGCAGAAATCTCTACCTCTCTGCTGTCCTTTAGTGGTCATTTTGATTATGCAGGCCTCCTAGATCTACTTTCCAAAACCATCCTAGACATAAGCTTCACTGCTAAATTGCCCCAAAGCTAAAAGAAAAATTGGATCCAGCTTCTTTAGCTTCTTCTACCCCAAGAACGCTGAGAGGGTTACAGTGGGGTTCAAAAGGCGTGTTTGGTGCCCACCAGTGGTCTAGACCAGACATGTCAAACACAAGGCCTGGGGGCCGGATCCGGCCCGCGAAGTGGTTTCATGTGGCCCGCGAAGCCATCCTGGAAACAGTGAGGGAACGGCCCCCACTGCCTTGGCCCTGGCCCAGAGACCCTCCTCCTGCCAGAGACCCTCAGATCTGTCCCACTCCTGCCCAGGCCCCCATAGGCACCCTTGATGCCAATGATGTAGAGCTGGCCACGCCCACCCAGTAGGCCATGCCCACCCTGGCCACACCCACCCGGCCCCCTGAGGGCAACCGCCATGCTGATGCAGCCCTCAATGAAATTGAGTTTGACACCCCTGGTCTAGACTCTAGAGCCATCAACTCCTTAACAGTCTTCAGGACACAGAAACAACACCAAATGTTCAGTCTACAAAGTTGGATGTACAGTCTGTCTCTCTCTCTCTTATTTTTTCTTTCTTTCTTACAATGCAATGGCCTCTTAGAACACCGGAGGATGTAAATGCATCTTATGTACACCCAAGGAAAGAATTCGGTGTAGGTTATATTGAGCGCTCCAGGAGCTACAGAATATTGAATTGAGCTGCAGATAAAAATCATAATAAGCCCGGCTCTGATTTTCGAAGGCAGCAGCCGGCATTGGTGGCTTTTGACAGACGTGCAAAGCCTGGGAACTGCTGAGCGAACAGTGGAAACCGCCAGAGGTAAAAAAAAAAAAAAAAAAAAAAAAACATTCGGAAGCGCAAGTTATCTGATAAAGAGGCATAGATGGGGAACCGTGTACTTAAAAGTTGGCACGGTTTTTATTGCTCCTTCCGTTGGGCACCGTCGCTGCTGCATTAAAAAAAAAACAAAAAACTCTTCCATTCCTGGCCGGGGGATCAGAGGAGACCAAGAGATCGGTGCTTGCTTTGATTTCCGTCGATAATGGTGTTATCCTGCTTCCGGGATGCAGCAGGCAATTAAAATAGCAGCTAAATTCAGCCGGGCATTACAATTTTTTTTCTTTTCTTTTTTTATTGAAAAGTTTTACAGTACATTTTTTTAAATAGAAAAAACTCCCTCCCTCCCCCTCCCCTCCCCCCAACCCTCCCCTCCCCCCTCCCCGACTTCTCAGAGCTGAATACAGGGTATAAACTTTACAAACTTAAGCTACAATATGCTAACAACAAAAATAAAACCTTAAATTCTATCGCACTTTAACTCTCCATAAACATAACTATATTACTAGCAAATAACAAGTAACTGATAATTTATCTTATAAAACCACTACTTATTCAAGTGCTAGATGAAACTTTTTAGTCCCATTTTTATTCTGAATATATTCAATCCATCTTCTCCATTCCACAATATATCTCTGTTGCGATTGTTCTTTCAAATATGCTGAAATCTTTGCCATTTTCGCCAAGTTAGAAACTTTCAAAGTCCACTGGGCATTACAATTTCATGCACAAAGGCTAGATCACAGGTCTGCAACCCGCGGCTCCGGAGCCCCATGCGGCTCTTTTAGCCGTCTCCTGCGGCTCCCAGTCCTCTTCCATGTGCAGTCCAAAAAAAAAGTGGGACTAAAAAAGTTCAAACAATCAATTCAAATATGCAGGGTAAGTGCATATCTTGCCTTGGCTCCACTCTTCAGTCAAACCCTGTTCTGCGCATGCGCGCATGTATGCACATGTGCACACATTTTTTGCGGCTCACAGTTTTTCCTTTTGTGAGGGAACCGGTTCCGAGTGGCTCTTTCACTGTTTCAGGTTGCTGACCCCTGGGCTAGATGCTGTCGGCCCATGGACCTGTAAGCGCCCCCCGGTGTGGCTGCTAAATTCCGTTTACTTGATCAAGAGACAGAGAAGTTAGGCTTTTGTGCAATGGTGTATTGATTTGTTTGTTAAGTTTATTTGCTGCCCATCTCCTCCTGGGTCTTCCTTAGGCGGCTAAATGTATTGGCAGTCCTTGACTTACGACCAGTTGCTTAGTGACGGAAGTTCTGATGGATCCTCCGAAAAGTATTTATGACCCAGTTCCGAAGTTCTGACAGCCATCTTCTCCCCATGGGTCATGTGATCGCATTTTGGGTGCATGGCAGTTTGCCTGCATTTGCAGTCATTTCTAACATCCCAAAGTCATAAGACCCCAATTTATGACTTTTTTTTTACCAAAATTAATATTTACTTCCAGTTTCTAGCAAAAATGCCGAATAGAATAGAATAGAATAGAATAGAATAGAATAGAATATGGAATAGAAAATGGAATAGAAAATGGAATGGAATGGAATGGAATAGAATAGAATAGAATAGAATAGAATAGAATAGAATAGAATAGAATAGAATATGGAATAGAAAATGGAATGGAATGGAATGGAATAGAATAGAATAGAATAGAATAGAATAGAATTAAAGGGACCTTGGAGGTCTTCTAGTCCACCCCCTGCTCAAGCAGGAGAACCTATACTATCTCAGACAGGTGATTGTCCAGTCTCTTCTTGTAAACTTCCAGCGATGGAACACCCACAGTTTCTGGTGGCAAGCTATTCCACTGGTTGATTGTCCTCACTGTCAGGAAGTTTCTCCTTAGTTCCAGGTTGCATCTCTCTTTGTTCAGTTTCCAACCATTGCTTCTCATCCTTCCCTCTGGTGCTTTGGTGAACCACCTGGCCCCCTCTGCCTTGTGACAGCTCCTCAAAAGATTGCTATCAAATCTCCCCTATTTCTTCTTTTCTTTAAACTAGCCAAACCCAAGTCCTGCAGCTCTTCTTCGTATGTTTTGGTCTCCAGGCCTTTGCTCAACTTAGTGAACAATGGATTAGCTTAATGACTACTGCAGTAGCTTAACGACCGTTGCCATTAAAAAAAAAAGGTCATTAAAGTTGTGTGATGATCTGCTTTATGATTGTCAAAGTCTCAATGACGGTCATAAGTTGAGGACGGCTTGTATACTTTTGTGGCTTTTATAGATTTATTTGTTTTTGGACAGAGGTCTCCTAAGTCAACCCCCTATTTTTTTTTAAGAAAAAAAAACATTTGCATTGCTGAATGTTATTAACGTTATCCATTTTATGTTCTTAGTGTCAATCTAATGCTAGTCGCAAACGACTAGCACGCATGTGTGGGGGAACCTTTACCTTTATTTTAAGTGGCCACAGTCCTCCAACAATTGCAAAGCCCTAGCAATCCCTAAAACTAAAATAATAATAATAAAAAAGTAACTAACTCCCAGCTACAGGTAGGAACCCCATATGTTACTTCTACCACTCTGACTGTGGGGTAAAAAGGAAACGCAATAAAAATATCCATAAACCACTTGATTGGGGATTGACAGGGGGGTTGTCATTTAAACAAAATTAGCCTAACGACCTTCGGAGAGCAATAAATAATCAACACTTCTGTACTCGGGGAGCCCGTTTTTTGCTTAAGTCAAAAATGTGGTTGGACATTTTCCGCAAGCGTTAACAATAATTTTTTTTTTCCCCCTCCCCTTCAGGCACGTCTTGATCCTATCGTAAATAGATTTAGCATTGTGTCAAAGCTCCTTCCTCCCTAATTTGATGGCTCGCCAGTGGCTCTGAAGACTTATTGATGCTTGATCAATACCTTCTGATGGTTAGTAGATGTTTCTTGCAGCAGCATTGATGGATGGCTGGAAAGCAACTTTTTCTTTTTTCTCTCTCTCTCCTTCCCACTCCCCTTTCAAGGTTGGAGCCAAAGCAGAGAGAAAGTTGGACTGGGGGGGGGAGGGGGCGGGGGGCGGGAAGAGCTTGGTTGAAGGCATCAACTGTGGACCGTACACAAATAGGTTTTGTGACGGTCTCTCTGAGCTGCTTTGGTGAAGGGCTGTAGGGGCCCCGCATCAAAGATTTCTCTTTTTGTGTCGTTTCCCTATTTCAGATGGGACCAATAGCTAAAATCCAGATAAGCAGGGCGAGAGGAATATCAATCAAATGAAACTTCAGAGGATTGGGTGGTAATTCATGATTTGGGACAATACTGTGGCTTTTTTGTTGTTGTTTTTTTAAAAAAGGTATCCCAAAGGCATTCTAGAGGCCATTGCATTTGTGTCAGGTGTTCCTTTGTGTGCAACACGTTAGGGCTTCCACAGGGTTGAACTGTGGGGTCCTGGGTGTTTACTCTGAGTTTGGTGGTTTTCTTGCAGATGTCTCATGACCCAACTAGGTAACAGCATCTTTGGAGCTTTGCCTACATGCAGATTTCTCCCATTTGCTTGCTTTATGAA
>JAKJMR010018312.1:189151-205823 GCA_024449315.1 Daboia siamensis | reverse complement strand
CCCATTTGCCATATGCCACGGGATATAAATGTCCTGTGTACATTCCGTGTGTTTTCCTTAGTTGACAATGTGCTGAGCTCACATACATGCTATAAAATAAATTAAAAATCAAGTTCCAACGTTGATGGGGATATTTATAACGGAGCTAGTCAACCTTGAAGCTCTTTTTTTTTTTTTAGTGGCTCCTGTATTTCTTCTCAGTTCTCCTGGCTTGAAAATCAGTTTTGCAGTTTCTCATCATGTTTGAGTCAGGACACACACACACACACACACACACACACGCACAATGTGTTTGCCCCCAAACAGGCCAATTTAAAAGAACATAAATAACAACTTCAAACTCCCCGAAAGCCAACAAGCAGAAAATTGTATCCCCGCCCACGACTGATATACTCTTAAACACTTTGCCTCTTCGCCGCACTCATCACAGTGTCTGTCTCACAAATGGCTGTGCGTCTCTGAACTTGTAAGTTTGAAGCCCAACATTGCTGAGATGAGAGAATTTTGCTTTCCGAGAACAACCCGTGCCTGGAACACCAGCATGAAAATACAATTCCTCATTAGCGGCTATTTTAACATCATTGGATCGGGAGGGACCTTGAAAGACTTCTGCTCCACCCCATACCGAAAGCAGGAACCATCAAACCAGCATCTCAGACAACGGTCTGTCTAATTCTCCTAATGTTACACGTGGTCTCGGGTGCGGCTTAGGGTCACTCCCTCACATTTAAAATAATAGCAACTCCTTAGCGGTGACAATGTACATTTGCTCTTTCTCATTTCTGCACACACACCCCCCTACACTTACTCATCTCCTACTGCTGGCAGGCAGTAGTCAGAGGGCTGCCAAATCTGGATCCAAAGATGCTTCAAAGAATGGATTAAGTTTCAGGACTCCTATTATCCTTCAAAGTCCTTGATTTGTTGTTTGGCAAAACTGGCCCTGCAACTCTTGCCTTGTTGGTTTAGTTTCTTGTGGCAGTAGGATTTGGGGAGGGGTTTCCCATGCGCTCAGACCCGACTTCTTTTGCCTTCTTCAAGTGACATTTTTTCCTTGGTTTCCTTAACAACGTGGTTCCTTCTTAATGGCTTCCCCAAAGGGATCTTTCAAGCAAGATTCCCGAGTTTTGTCCACCCTGTTTACATGCCTGCTTCAACTTTTAAGTATGGCAGCTTCAACCTACAACATAATAACCAAGTTGGAAGGGACCTTGGAGGTCTTCTAGTCCAACCCCCTGCTGAAGCAGGAAAACTTATACCATTTCAGACAAATGCTTGTCCAATCTCTTCTTAAAAACCTCCAGTGATGGAGTACCCAGAGTGTCTGAAGGCAAGTCGTTCCACTGGTTAATTGTTCTGACTGTCAGGAAGTTTCTCCTTAGTTCTAGGTTGCTTCTCTCCTTGGTTAGTCTCCATCCGTTGCTTCTTGTCCTGCCTTTGGGCGCTTTGGAGAATAGCTTGACTCCCTCTTCTTTGGGGCAGCCCCTTAGAGATTGGAAGACTAGACTCAGACTAGATAGTGCCAGATTAGGGAAGGCTGACTGATCTATACTACTGTTGGGCTTCAGGGCTTATTGACCATGGCTATAAAAGCAGATAGCCGGTCAATCCTTGCTCAATTGTCTGCAGTCTGTGATCTTGCCTCTGAAGATAATCAACCACAGTTGCCCATGAAATGTAAGGAAATCTGTTGCCATTAAACCATAGTCACTAAACCTAGAAACCCAACGGATCCAGTCTAGGGAAGCCAAATCAAGATATTAAACTATGATACCCCATCCAGGGTATTTTCTGCACAGATATATTTTTTTTACAGCTTTTTCTGACTGTGAATCCTGTTGGCTGTTTTTCATCACTATAGCCTTTTTATTGATGATACGTTATTGTTTTTTTTTTTTACAAGAACAGCTATGAGATTTAGCTGGGCTTTTAAATGTTAATAATTTTATTATTAGCAAGTTTTTTAAGTGCCTTATTTATATCTTTGTTTTACAAGGTGTTTGCTAAAATATTGTTAGCCACCTTGCACGTTCAGCTGAGTGATTGGCCTCAAGAGACTCGCCCTTCCAACATTATTTTAACAGGCCCATCATATCACCTAAGGGTTCATTTGAGAGTCTGATTAATGAAAACGAAGCTAATTAATTGGATATTTCTCATTTGTGTCTTGTATACTGGAGAAAGGCAGGAGAAAATTATGGGCTCCGAAATGAATAGAGCGGAAGTTAGAAACGCAAGCTATCGTTCATCCAAGCCGTGAATCATTTGCAGAAAAGCAAAGAGAGAAATGATGGGCTCAGGAAAGAGGGGAAAAATTTAAAAAAAAAACCTAAGAAATTAAGGAACAAAATGTGAAATAGGAAAGAACAAAGCTTCAGAGTTAAATTAAATATCCAATTAAGCTATCTGCTTGGCTGCAAAATATCTTTTTGACAGATGATTAGTTCTGGGCAAGTCAAAACAGTTCAGTGATACATCCGCATAAAGCAATTAAAGGAAGTAATTTATATTCCCTACGTGGAAAGTTGGGTATGTGCTGGAAAGTTTTATGATTGGTTTGTTCATTCAGATGGAGCTGGCTACCTGATCCTCCCATGGACCGGTTGGATAAAGTCAGTTGACTTTCCTTTGATGGTCTAACTCTAAAATCAACTAAAATCAACTTTTCCCAGATTTGTGGAAACATCTTGAAAATCTGGATCAGACTCTATTAAGTTGATGGATTTGGGCTCCCTGACTATAAGGATTCTAGACCAGGGGTCTCCAAACGTGGCAACTTTTAAGACTTAGGGACTTCAACTCCCAGAATTCCCCAGCCAGTAAGTGGGTGGAAGTGAGTGGGTAGAACAGGGGTAGGCAACCTTGGCTCTTTTATGGCTTGTGGAGTTGAAGTCCACAAGTCATAAAAGAGCCAAGATTGCCTACCCCTGGGGAAATAATAATAATAATAATAATAATAATAATAATAATAATAATAATAATAATAATAATAATAATAATAATAATAATAAAAACATTTTAAGGAGATACCTGGTTGATACCTAGGATGCTGGCAGCAACCCTTGTCAACCATTAGTGCCAGTCAATTTGAGTGTTCTCAGTTGACTGAGTTTCATGTTTAATGAATAAAAGTTATATAATAATAATAATAAAGTTGGAAGGGACCTTGGAGGTCATCTAGTCCAACCTCCTGCTAAGGCAGGAACCCCCCCCCCTTTTTTTTAATAAAAATGTATTTTTTAGAAATCCATGTTTGTATTACAACCATGTAGCACTTAAAAAATACTTCTGAAAAGCTCTTTCAGGGTATGTAGGACCTCAGCCATAACCCCTATTTGCAGCTACTTCCCCTAAGAATTGCAGAGAGGCACCAGAGGTTTTCTCCCACATGCTTCTGACCATTAGATCTGAACCATTCCATAGCCACCTTGACTATGTCTTCATTTGAGGCTAATACATCCCCATGTCCAAAGAGGGTTTATTTAAACCAACTTGAGCGCCCGTTCTTGTGGAGAGTTGACATGCTTTAACAGCTAGCACCACAGAGGTGGCCCTCAATTCAGCTGTTGAAGTGAATCTCATATTTTAAAAATACTTATAGTTCTGTCTAGAACTAGACTCCTAACATTGGATAGATTTCTGTTTCCTGCCCAGATGAAGCCTCCAAATGAAAACATCCTTAGCAGATGGCTGTCTAGACTTCGCTCAGAGAAATTCACGTAGGCAAAGTCACCACCTCCTTCCACCCTCCGTTCTACCGTTCAGCTTCTTTTCTTGTTAGAAAATGAATACGATATATGCTGCACTATTGCACTAACGCTATAATTTTGGATTGTAATTCTGGCCTGCCGCTGTATGTTGTGTGATATTTACCACTGTAGGAGCTTCAGTGAACGTGGCACCATAGGTTAGTGTACCGTACGCGGACCAGGTCATTGTTCACCTTCACACAAAAAGAGTGGTGGGATTCCAGTACGTGAACCACCCGTTCTCTGTGTGGATGCCGCTTCCGGAAGTCCATTCTGGGCCCGGGCAACAAAAAAATTAGTTCTGCCAACGTGGTGCGAACCGGCTGAATCCCACCACTGCACAAAACACTTCACCGGGTCAGTTTAAAGATGAAATGCCTCCCATTGCTTAGTCTAACATCATTCGTTTGTTTGTGGTTTAGCACAAGCTCAGCCTTCTAAATTTATCCACTTGGTTGCGTGAGTCCTGAATAAGGGTAAATTCAATTACAATGTAGGGCAAAAAAATAGCTGTTTGGCTATTGGTGACTTTCGGTTGTGTCCAAATCTGCAAGACGTTAGGGGTAGTGTTGTGAACCAAGCTCTACCACATTTTTGTGCACATGCATAAAGGATAAATTTGCAATCTTGGATATGCAGAGATCCTTGCATTCATTCTCTCTCTCTCTCTCTCTCTCTCTCTCTCTCTCTCTCTCTCTCTCTCTCTCATCAGTACCATGTTCTGCCTGCAAAAGCTGCTGGTTAGATCCATTCTTTATGCACATGTTGATTGAAAACGGCAGTGATTGCAAAAGGCCTACCCTAACAAAAATGAATATATTATTCATGAGCAAGTATTGACTTGTAGACAACTGCTGATGTGTTTTGCCTTCAATTTTGAGAGCTTTCATTTATCTTCCTTACACCTTGACATTTTAAAAGTCTCTCCGGGCCCTGCAGCTCACACTTTGCTTCTCCTCATCGGAATTTCAGGTGTGTTTGACCTTGCTACTAAGTCTGCCTGCTTTTTGTCAGATGACTGATGTCCCAGCAGATGGGAGTACTTCACTGACTTTGTTTAGGCTGAGAAGCTAAGCAGGGTCAAGTTTGGCTAGTACTTGGATGGGAGACATGTCTGGGAACCCCAGGCCCACAGGTCAGGCTGGAAAGTCCAAACAACATTGTGGAAGAAGACCGCAGTCAACCCTGTCCATACTGCTGTGAAGAAGACACACTCAGCAGGAGAAACAGGTCAACTTGAAGAAGACAACGTTACCATAGAGAAGAAGATGGACATAGCATGGTAGAGTGGAGGTTTCTGAGGAGGAATGGCGCTCAGCTAAATTTTCTCTCCATGGATAGAAGAGAACATTTGTAGCTCAGGGTTGAACTGTGGGGTCCTTGGTGGCTCTCTGAGCTTGGTGGTTTTCTTGCGGATGTTTCATAACTCAACTAAGCAACACCATCATCAGCGTACTTCTTGCCATGTTTCCACCCCCGCCATCTCTGAATGATTTTGTGCCTCCAGCTTGTGGTCCTCAACTTTTCCCTGCAAAACTAAACGGTCCTTAGTAGGGCCTTCTCTAAGGGGGAAATTTACACCAGTGTCCTTTCCTATATGACTGTCAGAAAAGGACCGTGGGAACAAAAGCGTCTCCGATTCAAATGCAGTCCAAAACATGGTTCTGAAAGAGACCTTTCCTGAACTTGCAGCAGGGGGAACATTTTAGCAGAGGCTAAACTAGGTCAGGCTGGGAAGGCCAAAGAGCATTGTGAAAGAAGACCCTGGTAACCTTGTCCATAGTGTTAGGAGGAATTGCTGTGCAATCTTTCATCCTCCTTGAGTAAAGACTTCCCATCTCTTCTGGCCCCTGTATAAGCAGCCCCCCACCCCATCTTTTTATTCAAAGGGTGGGCAAGCTTCTCTGTTGGCCCACCGAGCACATAATCCCGAGATTGACAAGCCATTCATATGATGCCTACCAAGAATGTCTCGAATCTGGAGAAGACTCCTTGGACAGAATCCATCTCTTCTTCTGTATTCAGGGAGAGCCCAAAGGAGTCTTGACGATCAAGAGGAGTACATGTCCCCTTTGACCCTTGGATGGGGTGGCCACTTTGTTTTCCTAGCCCTTAACCCACCTCCCTTGCCCCGTAACTCATCCTTCCCAAAGCTCCAAAACAGGTGTCAGGATGATCTATGGAAGCTGCTTCATGCAAACCCATTTCCCATTTGTATTCTGCTGCCACGCGGCTGGTACATTTCCCGGAGGGAAAAAAATTTGTGCAAACTGCTGTTGGTTTTGATGAGGAACTGAAAGGCAGGTGAATTAAAATGGGGGTGGGGGTGGGTGGGTGGAGAGGTGGGGGTAGCAAGGAGGAGAACTGAATAATTCAGAGCTCGGCCTTGGAAACAGCTCCAATGCATGTCGTTCCCCGTTCCAGCGATTTGAGGAACCGGCTTTTGGGTTTTACATCCGCCTCTTAGAAACTGACTTTTCTGCAATGATGGACAGCTCTTTTTTTGGTGTGTGTCAGTCCCCCCTTCTGAAGCCAATTGTGTTGCCCCAGGGCAAAAGTCACCCTGCAGGGAGAAGAGTTTCCAAATTAATTGGCCTGGATCAAGTTTATTAGAAAGTTTATTATTATGACTGCAGAGCAGAAGGAGGCATGCAGGAGAACGAACGTGGAACCAGGACTAAAACGGAGAGCTTAAAATCTCTTTCCAGATTTTTTTTTTAAAAAAGTATGGCCAATATAATACAGGTAATCCTTGACTCACAACAGAGGTGTCAAACTCGCAATGTCATGTGACGTGTTGCGACGTATCACGACTTTTCCCCCATTGCCAGAGCTGGGGTGGCTGCGGTTTCGGCATGATGCACCCGGCCCATGGGCTGGCAGTTTGACACCCCTGACTTACAATCATTTGTTTAGTGACTGAAGTTAAAGTGGCACTGAAAAAAGTGACTTATGACCAATTTTCGCATTTTCATCCATTGTAGCATCCCTCTGGTCACGTGATCAGATGCTTAGCAACTGGCATGTATTTATAACAGTTGCAGTGTCCCGGGGTCTTGTGATCCCCTTTGGCGACCTTTCGACAAGCAAAGTCAATGAGGGGAAGCCAGATTCACTTAACAACCGTGTTACTAACGTAACAACGGCAGTGATTCACTTAACAACTTTGGCAAGAAAGTGTTGGGATTCCTTGCCAGCCTGTGGATCTGGCAGCTAAGTTGGAGGACTCAGAGGAGGAAGAGGGGCCTGAAGTGACATCAGAGTCAGAGGGAGGCTCTGAGCAGCTCCAAGACTTACAGGAGCCTGGCCCCTCTACTCGCGCTCAGGCTGAGACACAGCTGTGCTGGGAGTCTGAGTTGGACAGCGATGAAGTGCAGCTGGGAACTATTCAGGATGCACGAAAGCACCGGCAAGAGAAGCGAGTAGGACAGAGGAACGCAATGGGGCGGCTCCAAAGGCAAAGGAGAAGGCACTAGGAAGCCACGCCTTGGCTGAACTATTAAAGGGACGGTGTGGGAGGTGCTGGTTGCCAAAGGCAACCATTCGTGTTGAGGATTGAGTTTCTGTGGACTGTGTTTGTTTGCCTTGGACATTGACTCAGGTCTGTGAATAATAAAAGAGGTTTGGTTTTTGCGGTTCCTGCCTGCTTGATTGGAAGAGGGGTTTCTCCTTGTGAGCATAACCAGGACTCATGGGGGCTGGGACGGAACAGAAAAGTTGTAAAATGAGCAAAACTCACTTCACAAATATTTTACTTAGCAAGAGAAATGTTGTGGCTCAGTTGTGGGGCTAAGTCAAGGACTACCTGTAGTTGAGTACTGATTAAGACATTACTACGATATTAGTTCTACACAGTGGTGGGATTCAAATATGTGCACAACCAGTTCTCTGCATGGTTGTCGCTTCTGGAAGTCCATTCTGGGCCTGGGCAAGAAAAAAATTAGGTACTGGTTCTGCGGAACTGGTGCGAACCGGCTGAATCCCACCACTGGTTCTACAACTAAACAACTTTCACGTAACCCGTCTGCTGTTCGCTGACTACTGTTTGCCCTTGCCTGAGAATGACAGTGGTTTACTGTTGTGTCCTACCTTATAAATCATTGTTTAATGGGATAGCAAAATCTCCAGGGAAGACAATTCAGGTATGATTAACTAACCAACATCCCATTTATTATATTTCAGTGTCACCTGATGAGGACCAGTTGTATTTCTGTGGGGCCAAGAGGCCACTTGAGATAGAGACCAAGCACGGCTTGATTATGGTTGCTGAAATCACCCTCTTGTATGAAGACTTTGTTGTTTAACCCAAAGTTGACAAGTTTGCTTGGAACTCCTGGTGAGTCTTCCTGTCTGCATTTATGATGTTTGGTTGGGTTTTACAACTTAATCCTGATGTATTTGCTTGCTTCTTGAAGCTAGATAAATTCAGCTGCTGTTAAAGCTTCTACAAAGCCCCCACTTGGGAGAATGGGTGTTGTTTGCTTATGGTTCACAGAAGGAAACACAATTTGTGTGGGTTCTCAATCTGGGCTTTGTCTCGCCATGGTTAGATGACAGCAATGAGTTCTCTGTAGGGTTGCTTTTGAAGATGACTTAGGAGCAGTGGTGGGATTCAGCCGGTTCGCATCACTTCTGCAGAACCGGTAGATAATTTTTTGTTGCCCAGGCCCAGAATGGACTTCCGGAAGCGGCATCCACACAGAGAACCAGCTGTTCACCTATTTGAATCCCACCACTGCTTAGGAAAGGGACGCGGTGGCTCAGTGGGTTAGGATGCTGAGCTTGTTGATCAGAAGGTCGGCAGTTTGGTGGTTCGAATCCCGAGTGCCGCGTAACAGAGTGAGCGCCTGTTACTCGTCCCAGCTTCTGCCAACCTAGCAGTTTGAAAGCACATTAAAATGCAAGTAGAAAAATAGGGACCACTATGATGGGAAGGTAACAGCGTTCTGTGCACCTTTGGCATCTAGTCATGCCGGCCACATGACCACGGAGATGTCCTTGGACAAGCGCTGGCTCTTCGGTTTTGAAACGGAGATGAGCATCAGCCCCTAGAGTTGGAAACGACTAGCACGCATGTGTGGGGGAACCTTTACCTTTGCCTTTACTGCTTAGGAGCTTCAAACAGTTCAAAATAGAGGGCCTGGTTTGCCCTTAGCATTTAGCCGTTTCTGGATTCAATTCAAAGGATAGGTGTTTATCTACTTGGCCCAGCTCCCAGGTACCTACAGGAGTATCAGTTCCACCCGTGTTCAGCCTTGTCCTATCTGAACCTTAAAAGGAATGAATATGGAGGGTTCCTACCCTATGAGAGACGGGAACTCAACCAGACATCGTCCCATCCCACCTTGTCAGGCAGGGAGGGCACATTGCAGATCCCCTCAATTAAAGAATTTTGATGGGAGGATCCAGGAAGAGAACCAACTCTGCCATCACCCCACCCTTTGGAACACCTTGCCCCTAGAGGTAGGGTGGACCTTCTGGCCTTCAAAAAGAGTGTTTGGACTTGGCTCTGCCAATTGGTGCACGTATGTGTATGTGTGTGAAAGGGTGTGTGTGAAAGAGTGATATGAAACCTGGGCGATGGCTGCCATCCTGAAGATGCACTCTCCACCTTTCTAACGTCTAATTTTGAACCCTAACCTTTTAAATTCTGTTTTCAACTTTTTTCGTAGTCACGCTTTGGTATTATGATGTCCTTTTGATGATAAACAACCCAGAATCACCTGGAGGAGGAGATGGGTGGTGTTAGAAAGGGGATGAATGAATCCTCTTTGTGTGCTAAGGAAGAATGTTCTTGACGTTGTTCAATGGCCATTGTGTAAAGTTCAACAGTGATACATGATAATGGCACTGTTAAATAAGGATTGCAACATTGACACAGGCTTGTTTATATTGTGCTGTGATTTTTTTTTTTACTGCTGTTTGTATTGTGATTACACAACACACTAAAAACAGGGCACTCCAAACTTGGCAACTTTAAGACTTGTGGACTTCAACTCCCAGAATTCCTCAACCAGCCAGTTTAACGCTGTTAGTTGACTAGATGGCTTACTGAGGAATTCTGCGAGTTGGTCCACAAGTCTTAAAGTTGCCAGGTTTGGAGACCCCTGCACTAAACCACAAAAAAAAGAAAAAAAAGAAAAGCTGTGGTTATTCAAATTAAACTATGTTCCCGTCTCTGTGAATCCAGCTGCTAGATCTGGGACATAATGACCTTGTGAAGTGTTCTCTATATATTATGCATCATCCTTGGAGTCAGATATTGTAAATTAAGTTTAACTATCTCTTGCTGTTGACTTGGATGTGAGGGTTTAACTACAGGCATAATAGGGCTGCGTTGCTGGAATAATTTCAAACCAAGCCATAAGTAATTCCCTTTTTTCTCTCCTTTCTGCCTCGTGGGTGAAAAAGAGCACAAGAGATGATTTTTGTAAGTTCTACTGGAGTTTTAAGCACAACAACAATCAACATTTGTTCCCACTGAGGCATTGCATTTGAAGGGGGGGAAAAAAATCATTCTTTGCTTTGCATCTCAGTTAAATATGATTCTGTTTGTTTGATTTTTTCGTAATCACCCAACCATGAAATGAATATGAGTTTTGACAGGCTAACCAGCATATTAGTTTTGCAATGAGTAAAACGCTTCTCCTATGGATGTTTTTGTTGTTGTTGTTCTGCTAAAGTATTTTTATGCTCCTTATATGGCAGGAGTGGGGAGCTCAATTTTCCTTTTTCTCCCCCCATATCTTGAGTGTCTCTGCAATTGTGAGTTTTGTTTTTCTTCTGTTTTCTTGCATGTCTCCCTTTGACTCAACACTCTTCATCAGCTTTATGGCTGGATATCAGATGCCTTCTGATGAAAACAAACAAACAAACAAACAAACAAACAACCTCCCCCTCCACAATGATGGATAATTTTAGGCTTTAAGTGAAATTGTGCTCCACAAACTGTGAAGCGAAGATGTGGATAAGTCATTTTCGGCTCCTCGCATTTCGGCAAAAATTACCCTTCGTGCTTTGGGTGGATGCCGTGTCGTCTTACTGAATGTCTCTGTGCGCGTCATCCGTCAGCTCTGCCAAAGGTGATGAGGGAAACTCATTGGAAATTGTACATGGCTTCAGTTGAAGAATGCAATGGACAATGTAATTGTGATCTTCCTCATTTTTGGGTGTGTGTGGGTGTTTGTGTGCCTTTGAGTCGAGTCAACTTGGGGCAAATGCTTGGACTAAGCTCTGCACTTTTCTTGACAAGGTTTTTCAAAAGCGATTTGCCATTGTCTGCTTCTGAGGACTGGCAGAGAGTGACTGGCCCAAGGTTCCCCCTGCTTGCTTCATGTCTACGGTGGGACTAGAACTCACAGTCGCCCTATCTAGATCCCCCAATTCCTCCCTAACTAGGTACCCAGGATCACCAACGTTCTTGTCTCTTGGTGCCTTAACCTCTATCAAAACTGGTCCTCTACTGTGGCTTTTTGGTTTATTCCTGGCATTTTTCTTGGCAAGATATGGGAAATGGTTGGCTCTTGCCACTTTCTTCTCCAGGCTGAGGGACAGGGACTGGGCCAAAGTCATCCAGTTGGCTTCATTTCTCAGGTGGAACTAGAACTCCCAATCTCTAGCCTGGTGCACTCTTCTCTCTGAAGCATGGCAGGCCTCAACCCTCCTAGCCTTCCAATAAAGCTTTGAAGACCTGGCGTTTTCTCCAAGCTTTGAGAGGAGACTAGATAGTCACACATCAGAGGTGTGATTGGACGCCAGATTTTTTTTGTTTTGTCTTTAGTGTTTTAATGGGCTTAGTTTTTATAGTTTTGGTATGATTTTATAGGACAATCTGATTGGGAGCTGCCCAGAGTTGGTTGGAAGACGGGCAGCTATATAAACATTTTAAATAAATAAACTAACTAAATTTAGTTTTCCCAGCAAAAAATGGAAGGTGGCTAATGACCTTTGAGGGGCTTCCTACATCTATGAAGGAGAAGAGCAGGCAGAGCTGGGGGGCGGCGGAGTTAAATGTGTCATCAGCTTAGAGTCCTGACATTGTCACAAATGCCTCGTCAGCTCCCCTCAAATTCTGTTGACCTTTTATCTAGTGCCAGTTTAGTGCTGACCATCAGTTGACTAGAATTTTGTGTACAAAATCTTCTGTGCTGCAACCTAACATACGGCCCCCATCCTTCGCACCTGACAGTCTGTCTGATTCTAACGAGCTTCCATAGCTTGATAAGGTCAGCCAGGTGCTCCGGCAGCACTGAGCGCGTACCTCTTCAGACAGAATGTGGGATCTGATATGGAAATTGAATTCCTTTATTTACAGAGGAGCAACCAAGCTTAAAAATCTCTCCTGTAAGGGAGAAAGATCACCCTGCTCCCTTCTTTTTTCTTTCTTTTTTTTTTTTTACATTTAAAAAGGTAAAGGTAAAGGTTCCCCCTCACATGCGTGCTAGTCGTTTCCAACTCTAGGGAAGTGATGCTCATCTCTGTTTCAAAGCCGAAGAGCCAGCGCTTGTCCGAGGATATCTCCGTGGTCATGTGGCCGGCATGACTAGACGCCAAAGGCGCACGGAACGCTGTTACCTTCCCACCGGAGTGGTCCCTATTTTTCTACTTGCATTTTTACGTGCTTTCGAACTGCTAGGTTGGCAGAAGCTGGGACGAATAACGGGCGCTCATTCTGTTACGCGGCACTCGGGATTCGACCCGCCAAACTGCCGACCTTCTGATCGACAAGCTCAGTGTCCTAACCCACTGAGCCACTGCGTCCCTATTTTTTACATTTAGAGAGTGTTTTTACGTTTAAGGTGCAGGGGATTGCTCTGCATGTTACACCCCCAAGGCAAAGCAAAGCAGCTGAGATCTAGCCTTCTCTTAATGAACATTCAGCTCTAGCCGAAGCTTGCCAGCCCAGCACGCACCCTATAAAATGCCCGTCTGCATCCCGAAGGGTTATTGTGCAGCTGGAGCAGGCTTTTCCAGTAATGGGATGTCAGGAAGACAGAGTTGAACTCCGCCATCGAAAATAGCAAGAGCAGAAAACAGACACTGACAGATTCGCCTCGTGATCAAAACCAACATCATTTCTGCTCAAGCGGACAATTTTGATTTAGAGGCATATCTGCTGGTGGTTTGCTTTTTTTTTTCACTAGCTGTCAATCAAAGGAAGCCGAGGGCTTGGGAGAACTTGCTTCAGTACATTAGATCTCACCTTTTCGACTGACAGCTCTGTCTGTTCCGTTTGCTTTGGTCTCTCTGGAAACCCCTGCGGGAGAAAGGAAGGAGAAGCTTTAAGGAAACGTTGCAATCTTCCTCCAGGAGAATATGCCACCTTGCCTGGCAACAAGACTTGATTTGCAGAGAAGAGCAACCAAGATGATTAGGGGACTGGAGGCTAAAACATATAAGGAACGGCTGCCGGAATTGGGTATGTCTAGTTTAATGAGTGAGCGCCTGTTACTCGTCCCAGCTTCTGCCAACCTAGCAGTTCGAAAGCACGTAAAAACGCAAGTAGAAAAATAGGGAGCACTCCGGTGGGAAGGTAACAGCGTTCCGTGCACCTTTGGTATCTAGTCATGCCGGCCACATGACCACGGAGACGTCCTCGGACAAACGCTGGCTCTTCGGCTTTGAAACGGAGATGAGCACCAGCCCCTAGAGTTGGAAACGACTAGCACACATGTGCGGGGGAACCTTTACCTTTAGTTTAATGAAGAGAGTCAAGCTATTCTCCAAAGCGCCTGAAGGCAGGACAAGAAGCAACAGATGGAAATTAACCAAAGAGAGAAGCAACCTAGAACTAAGGAGAAACTTCCTGACAGAACAATTAACCCAAAGTTGTGAATGCTCCAACACTGGAAGTTTTTAAGAAGAGACTGGACAGCCAGTCTGAAATGGTACAGGCCAGAGCTTCCTGTCTGAGCAGGGGGTTGGACTAGAAGACCTCCAAGGTCCCTTCCAAACTCTGTTATTCTATGTTTTATGTTTACAAAATGGGCATTTCAACAAATGAAGATGAATGTGCCTTTCTAAGCCTCATTTTTTTTCTATCTCAAGAGCTGCTGATTGTTTTTTGTTTCCCCCTGGAAATGACCTAGTTGTTGAAGAACTCTACTTTCCCAGAGTATTTAATTCACCGTGATTGTCTGATTTGATTTCGTTTCAATAGGGATCTTGTTTAAAGAAGAGAAGGTCAATGCGGTCCAGCCTCTCTTTGACAACTGTTGCCAAGGATGAGCAAATCCTTAGTGCCATTGGGTCTTCTCAAAGAGCACTTTCAACTTTGTTTGAGATTTTAAATCTTTGTTTCCTGTGTTGGATTTACTTGGGAAAGAGACTTGGGAAAGCAGCGATGAATGTGGGGTATAAAACGTCTTTCACGAGTAAATCCAACCAAGCTTTGAGGCTGGTCCTGCGATGAATTCAGCAGAATTCAGAAGCTTGCCTAAGCATCAAGCCAACACAAATTGTCCTAGGGAAAGCAATGGCTTCTGTGTCAATTCCGAAGCATAATTTTAGTCATGCAAAAATAATGCATTTATTTTTGTCCTGTCTCTTCCAACTCCCCTGGCAGATTCGTGTGTCCAATACCCGGGGCTTGAAAAATCAACATGAATGTTTTGGAATTAAAAAGCCAACAGGCAGGCAGGTTTTCGTTTTGTTTTAGCAATTTTTGCCCAGCGAATTGCTGCAATCTTTTTTTTTCTCCCCCCCCCCCCCGCCTTTTGCATTACGTGCCTTCTTCAAGGTTGAATCGTCTGTTTGTTAAATGAGTTGCAGGGATCACTCATTTTCGGCTCTGTTTTTCTCTCCCTTTTCTAAATAAAATAAACTGCAGTACACAGTGGTCTCATTGTCTAGCCCACAGGCAGCATAGAGAGTTAGCATCTCTCTTTTCCTTCTGTGGGCTGGGAAAGCTTTGGTTGCAATTTCCCAGGCATTGGAGGAAAAGAGAAGGCACGCCTGGGTGGTGAAGTTAAACATGTCATCAGTCTGGAATCGTTACATTGCCACAAATGGTCTTAAATCCAGCTCCTCCTGAATTCCCTTGACCCTTATCTGGCGTCAATTTAGGACTTAACCTTAGTTGATTATATATTCTTTTGTATAGGTTTGAGCAGTAAATCTTCTAAATTGGTCCCTGTGCTCCTAAATACTTTTTTTTTTGAACACCTAAGGAGGAACCCTTTTCTCTTTTTGCCCTCTCATAATCTTAAAATATGAAGACCAATTTTGGGAAGGATTTAATGTCAAAAACTCTGATGGAGTTAGATAACAAGAATAACATTTGATTTCGGTGACAGGAGGTGTCCCCTACACTCTTTCCCATAAAAATGTTCACTACTTACGGATTTTCATCTTGAGTTTACATTCAAGATTTATTCTACCCGAGTGAGGCCACAGTTGGAATGCCGGGTCCCGTTCTGGTCACTGTCATACAAAAAAGATGCGGAGATTCTAGAAAGTATACAGGGAAGAGCAACAAAGATAATAAGGAGTCTAGAGGCTAAATTATATGAGGAAGAGTTGAGAGAACTAGATATATCTAGCCTCTCAAAGAGAAGCATCCCGGGAGATTAGAATAATTGTCTTCTAGTACTTGAGGGGCAGTCATAGAATAGAATAGAATAGAATAGAATAGAATAGAATAGAATAGAATAGAATAGAATATGGAATGGAATGGAATGGAATGGAATGGAATGAATAGAGTAGAGTAGAGTAGAGTAGAGTAGAGTAGAACAGAACAGAACAGAACAGAACATAATAGAATAACAGAGTTGAAAGGGACTTTGGAGGTTATCTAGTCCAGTCCCCTGCTCAGGCAGGAAACCCTATACCATTTCAGACAAATGGCTGTCCAGTCTCTTCTTAAAAACTTACAGTGTTGGAGCATTCACAACTTCTAGAGGCACGTTGTTCCTCTGGGTTAATTGTTCTAACTCTCAGGAATTTTCTCGTTAATTCTACATTGCTTCTCTCCTTGATTAGTTTCCATCTGTTGCTTCTTGTCCTGCCTTCAGGTGCTTTGGAGAATAGCTTGACTCCCTCTTCTTTGGGGCAGCCCCTGAGATATTGGAAGACTGCTAGTCCTTCTCTTCATTAAACTAGACATAGCCAATTCCAGCAAACCTTCCTTATATTTTAGCCTCCAGTCCCCTGATCACACAGAGAAGAGGGGTTTGACTCATTGTGCATAGCACCTCAGAGTAGGACAAGAAGCAATGAGAGGAAGCTTATTAAAGAGAGTTCCCAGTGGAATTAAAGAGAATTTTTATGACAGAGAGAACAATTAATAAATGGAATAGGTTACTTGCCTGAGTTATGGGTGCTCCATCATTGGAGGTTTTCAAAAATAGACTGGACAACCATTTGACCGGGATGGTGTAAGTTCTCCTGCCTTAAACAGGGGGTTGGACTAGAAGGCCTCTGGAGTCCCTTCTTACCTTGTGTTTCTATGTTCTGAGTTCTGTTTACATCTTGATATAAGTCTGCACCTTCCTATCACTTACTTGCTGGCATAAAACTGTGATTGCAACCATTCCATCAAGACCTTCTGTATTGTGTTCCATTACCAGATGTGCTTCATCACATTGGACACGATGGCCCGACAAATAAAATTTTACCTGCTGAGTGCTTGATGTCTAAGATTAGGCTGAGCAAATTATACGATATTTATCAAGAGAGCGAAGTTCTCTAGTTCACAGAGTTCTGGTTTTTTTTTTAATACAATTTTATTAAAGATTTTTGAAAAGATATAAACTAATATAAAGTGAGAAAATGGAAAGAAAAATAAATTGAACAGAAATCTGTAAGGGCAAGAAAAGAAGAAAGAAAAAGAAAAATAGGAAAGAAAGAAAAAAGATGCAGAGGAGTATCTTCTGATTCCTTTCTTTCTTTCTTTCTTTCTTTCTTTCTTTCTTTCTTTCTTTCTT
>JAKJMR010018312.1:168033-188069 GCA_024449315.1 Daboia siamensis | reverse complement strand
CACACACACACACACACACACACACACACACACACACACACACACACACACACAAAATAACCTTCTGGTTGTGTAGGATTGGACTCCCATCTGCCTCAGCCGGCAAGCAGCAAGAAATCGCAAATTTTAATTTCAAATATCAGGCCGTCATTCTTCACAAGAGTGTTGTGACATGCCCAGATAAATACTCTTGAGCGGTCTATTGGTGTATCAAGCAAACATCCTATCGTGGAAACTCAAAGGAGCATCGTGAGAGTTTTCCCCTTGATGTTGGAAGGGTGTAAAAAAAAAGAGGGGCCAGATCTTGTTTATACTAATTTGCCTACATACAGTAAAGGCTTCACATTTGAAAATCAGGTCCTGGATGGGATCGTGGCGTTGCTTCTTTAAGTATTTCCTTAGTCGTTCTTACTAAGCGGTTGGAGAGAATTGGTTTTTTTTAGGACTAACCCACTTCCACTCCAGACTTGTTTCACAACAGGCCTTGGCTGACTATTTAATTGAGAAAAGCCAAGTTTACACATCACATTTTAAACCTGTTACAACCTTTTTTTTTTTTTTTGCTTTGCAAAATCGCTTCGGCCGTAAATTGCTCAACAGGCTAGTTTTTGCCCTATGCTCACAGTCACAATAACTAACCGGATTAGCTCTAATAAAGCTTAGCAGGATTGTGAAACTCAACTAGAGAGTAAGCCGAGAATGTTAGGCTTTAAAATACACCACCCCCCTTCCCCCAAATTGGGTTTGGTTTATACCAGAATCTATATATGGTAATATCTTTTAAAACTATCCATATGTGCTTGCGGATAAGCTGAACCAAATCGCTGTGAAAAATGGGCCACCCGTGGATAGAGAACTGTGAAAACCTACTGTAAAATGGAATCTGCTCTGGAAAATGACATTTATTGATACAAAATAGGAAAACAAATGAAGGCCTTCAGAATATATTGGGGGGGGGGGGCGAAAGGGGGTTGGCTTATCTGCAAATGGACACCCATAAATATATGCAGCCGACCAAAGCCATCAATGAATCTCAGAAGTTCTTTGCTCAACTATAACAACAATTTAACATTCCTGTTGAGCGGGGGAGGGGGGGTGTCTTCAAACTTGGCCCTTTTATGACTTGTGGACTTCAACTCCCAGAATTCCTCAGCCAGGCACTACACAGATAGTCCTTGACGTACGACCACCAATGAGCCCCAAATTTCTGTCGGTAAGCGAGACCATTTGTGAAGTGACTTTTGTCTCCTTTTATGGCCTTTCTTGCCACCAGTGGATAACTGCCGCAGTGGATAACTGCCGCAGCTAAGTTGTTAGGGTTGTGAAGCAAATCTGACTTTGCTTGTCAGAAGGCTGCAAAAGGGGATCACATGATTTCGAGAGGCAGCGACCTTCGTAAATATGTGTCCATTGCCAAGCGTTTGAATTTTGATCGTGTGACCACGGGGATGCCACGACGGTGGTCGGTGTGAAAAACGGTCCTAAGTCACTGGTTTCATTGCCGTTGTAACTTCGGTCGCTAAACGAGTGGTTATAAGTTGAGGAGTGCCTGTAACGAGAAGAGGAACGTGGGATTGTTTCTCTTTAGCGTTACGGCAAGGTATAAATTCCTTCCTCATCTTAACTCCCCAAAGCAGCCACTTGCCACTTAAGATAGACTTCTTTGGACTGTCGTCATGGAAACTGTCAAGGAGAAGAATATTTGGAACAGGCCCGCAGCTTCTGCCCGAGAATTCCGGTTTCTTCACCGTCTTTGCTATTTCCCCATTCGGAGTTGCTAAATATAGAAAGTATGGAGGAAGGTGGGAAGCATGTGAAGGACCATATGCTGGAGGGGGGGAACCCCAGAAGGAGCTGGTTTTGGTTTTGTATTCCCCCCCTCCCCCCCCCCCCCCGGAGAGGAGAGAAATGATGGGATGGTTTTTTGGGAGGAAACTTCAAATGTCCTGCAGATGATAGGAAAGGCCCCTTTGCTGGATGCTCCAGTCCAGAAGACCACCCAGAACTAATGAATGAAAAATAGAAGGGAAAACAGAGTTGTCCTCAACCTACGACCCTTTATAGGCGAGTCCTCGACTTACAACACTTCATTTAGTGACCGGAGTTTCCAATGGCACTGAAAAAGGCGACTTACGATGGATTTTTACACGAGCTTCATGGCATTTTTCACACGATCCAAAGTCAGACGCTTGGCAACTGACTCGTATTTATGACGGTCGCAGTGTCCCAGGGTCATGTCACACACACAAACACACACACACACCTTTTGCCACCTTCTGACCAGCAAAGCCAACGGGGAAAGCCGAATTCACTTAACAACCGTGTTACCCATTTAACAGCTGCCGTGATTCACTTAACGACGGTCGCCAGGAAGTTTGTCAAAGGGGGCAAAGTTCACTGAACAAATGTCTCACTTAGCCATAGAAATTTTGGCCTCAGCGGTGGTTGTACGTTGTGGAGTTACCTGTACAGTTGTAAATAAATCTTCCACGCTGCAACTTAACAGACCATCCTGATTCTTTGCTTCTGATGACTGCCCTTCAGCAGATCAGAAGTAGTCAAGCTATTCTCCAAAGCACCTGAAGGCAGGACAAGAAGCAACGGATGGGAACTAATCAAGGACAGAAGCAACATAGAACTAAGGAGAAACATCCTGACAGTGAGAACAATTAACCAGTGGAACAACTTGCCACCAGAAGCGGTGAATGTTCCAACCCTGGAAGTTTTTAAGAAGAGACAGGACAGCCATTTGTCTGAAAGGGTATCAGGTTTCCTGCCTGAGCAGGGGGTTGGGCTAGATGACCTCCAAGGTCCCTTCCAACTTTACTATTATGATTATGATTATGATTATACCTTAAAGGTATGACAATTGGACATTTGTTAAGAATTCTTTTGCCCGTTTTGGTCCCGAGCATAAAACCCGCCTCCCATGGCATCCTCTTTAGCCCCAGGTGGGTCCCTGCACTCACACTGCCGCCGCCATACCTTGAACTATAATTTAATAATCTCCCTCGCTCGGGAAATGGGAACAGCTGCATATGGCACAATGTTTTGCCAAGTTAATCTCCTCTGATTTACGGCCTACGCCTAATCTGATTGGAGGCGGATATGAATACTCAAATGTCATTTGGAAAGAACTGATCAGAGTTGGTGAGCAACTGGAGAGACAGGCTTTCCGCAGTTTGAGAATAGCACACCTGCCTGGGAAGTATAAAGCAGGCGTGGTGGGTGCATTTATCTTGCCATACATGCACATGCACATACACACACACACACACAATCTCACTGCAATTTTATTTTCAGGAATACAAAGGAAACAAAATGTCGACGATTCCTCCCCCCCACACACACACACAAAAAAAATGCCGCCGTGTGGTTTCTCCCACTGCTGAAGGAAGCTGTCAGAGGAGACTGTGTAAATGTCACAGGTGAAAAATTAAGGCTGTCGAAGAGAGCAAGACAGCCTGGGCATTAAAAGAAAAACCTTCTGAGTGAGATTTTAATAATGGAGTTGAAGGATCAGGAGAGGGTTGTGTGGCAAAGCAGTCTTGCCATCTCCCTCCCTCCGCCGTAGCCTTCGTTCCCTTGCTACTTCCAGTAAAAAAGAAATTAGAAAGGAATTTTCAAACTCCTTGAGGAGGTGTAGAAAAAAATATATATACAGTATATGGATGTGAGCCTTTCCCTCAGGGGAAGACAACGTTTGAGAAATTGCAAATTTTTTACTCGGTTTTAATCGTACCTGTTAGGAATTGTTGTGCAGAGATCTCCTTGTGCTAGCAAGGAGTTGCACAGACAAGGAAGGGTACTGAGAGCTGTAAGAGTCACACAGTAACCACAAGAGTACACTGAGTTGTGAAAACAAAAAGTATTTTACTTTTGAGGTGGTTTAAAAACAAAAATGCATGGTCAAAAATAAACAGTCCAGGTCATACACAATAGCAACAGTCCAAGGAGTATTCCAAATACAAAGTCTTCTTACCGGTCCAGAGGTCAATACACAGTTGTTCAAGTTTATCACAGTAGTAAACCAACAGTACAGCAAAACAGTAATAGTAGAGAGAGCAGTGAATTCAGAGAGAGAAAGAAGCTATGTTCCTAGCTCCCTCTTATGGCCATGAGAGCACTTACACACCCATTGGCCAATTAATATCTTAAAGTCACAACATCATAGTTTATATATTTTCAACCCAACTATGTAGGCTATCACCATATGCCTAACAGTACCATTAGAGAAGGGGGGGGGGCGGTGTCTCCAAACCTAGCAGCTTTAAAACTTGTGGACTTTAACTCCCAGAATTCCTCTGCCAGAGTTATCTTGTGGTAAGATGGACAGCCTATAAATTTTATATATATTTCATCTCTTAAATATAAATGGATATTTAATGCCTCATCCTTCAGTTCCAGTCAGCAAACATTCATTAAGGGTTACCAGAGACAACAACATATCTATTTTAGTCATGATCAAATAAACCAATTTTATATTCCTTCCTTCACTTTTAATCTCAATTCTTTTGGTCCTTTCAAGTAAAATCCTGGAAGTCAAATTCTTTTCATTTTTTTCTTTGGCCCTTCTCATAAACTTTTTCCACAACTTTAATAGATAAATAGTAATAGGTAATAGGTAAATAGGTAAATCCAGTATATTTATTTATTTGTAAAATAAATAAATAAATAAAAGATAAATTTATTTATCTTACCACAGGATAACTTATAACAGGGTACAAGAAAGTTATCCAGGTCACTCTTTTGTTTTACTACAACATCAACTTGTTTCATCCATTGTAGCATTTCCTACATTCTCAGGGCTGGTCATTTCTTAATTCTCTTTTCAAAAATAGACTCAGGCTAATCTGCAAAAGTTTGTTCTTTTCCCATCTCATTTTCCGAACATGGTCTGTTTATAATGTCAGACATTTTTAAAATTAACTTCTGAGTCATTTCAGATGAATAAATGACCTTAAAAATGAGGGTCTTTTGGCCAAGGCATGCAGATTTTGAGATAAGGAATAAATTGCACAACTGCCATGTTGTCTTTGGAAGATGAAAGAGCCCAGCTTAATCGCCATAGCAACCGAGTGTTTTGTGCTTCTGCATCCAAGTTGCAGGGAAGACTTGCCAAATTGTTAAACTCAATCCTGGTAGGCAGTTAAGAAACAAAGAAGAATTATGCCTTGAAGAGATGGGTTCAAGGATGTAATTAACCAGGCTCTTCTTAAATATTATTTTTTTTATGTTATTACCTATTTTGGCAGGTGAGAATATAAGCAAAATATATCAATTGGGGTTGTTTTTTTTATGGTTTGGGCTTCAGCTCTAAAAACAAATAAATAATCAACTCAAGAGAGGAAGTCTTTTGTTAGTTAGGATCTATTTTCATTTATGACATATTTCCCACCACCGAAAACCAGTTGATTCTTGTTCTCTGAAGATTTTGTTTTGAAAAGTACCTTCTAGATAGTCCTTCCACAAGATGCTGATCTGTTTTATGTTCTGCTCGGGTTCTGTCATTTTCAATAATAAAGTGACACTTGTGCACCTCTTTCAAAATTTCACTTACTTCTAGAGAAGAGGAGGTGTTCATTCCCAGGATTTGAGTCTTGGTGTCCTGCCATCAAAAGGTGAAGATTGGGCTCTGCAATCTTCCCTTTTGTGAGTCAGAGTGGTGACCTCATGGGTGAGAGACTTGTGTGAGGAAATGCATCATTGGAATGAAGAACTTGTAATATCTTGAGGGAATTTTTTTTTTATTTAGTTAAGCGGATGAGCTTTGCCAATTTTATCTACGTCAAGACGCACTTTGACGTATTCAGCCTAAGTATCAAAGTAGCCTAAATGGCCAAGGGCCTCCAAACTTGGCAACTTGAAGACTTGTGGACTTCAGCTCCCAGAATTCTCCAGCCAGCATGGTTGGCTAAGGAGTTCTGGGAAATGAAGTCCACAAGTCTTCAAGTTGCCATGTTTGAAGACCCCCCACCCACCCCATCCCAGAGTTCATTGGAAGATAAGTAAAGTGACATAGGGGGGGGGACTTTGATCTTCTACCTAATCCTCTTTCTCACCTTATTTAATCTGGTGCTTCTCAACCTTGACAGCTTTAAGAGATGTGTGGACGTCAGCTCCTAGACTTCTGGGAGTTGAAGTCCCTACCTCTTAAAGTTGCCAAGGTTGAGGAACACGGACCTAGCCTATTAAGCCAGTCAGTTGATTAACTTAATTACTGGTCCATCATTGGGAGTAACTCAAGGCAAAGTTTGGAGGTTGCCCCCAAAGGATTATTTTTCAGTAGTTAAGATGGTAAATGTCAGTTTCTCAGGATGGTTAACCGCAGATCTATCGGTGTTCCTCTGCTGGATTTAATGGTGCCTCGTTAAACTTATTTTAGGAGTATAAAGTGCAGCTCCTTCAGCAACACCAAGGGTGAAAATTGCAGGTACTCGTGATTTCATCCTGATTGCCTCCTCCAAATTTTTATTGCTTCCTTTAAATGAAGGGGGAGAAAAATCTTCCTGAAAGACGTAAGTGGAGGAAATGGGTCCTCCTACTGATGCAGTCTCATCTGCATCTCTGCTTCCATTAATTTACCCTGCTTTTATTTATGTAGCAGCAAAAGCTCTAAGCTTAAAGAGATGATATTTGATCAAGGGCACTTATTCCATTTATCTAATCCTTCTTTAAGCCATCGGTGTATGTGGGGGAGACATTTAAAATTCCCCAGCAGCCATTGCTCTCCTGCATGCAGTCAATTTAAGTTTATGGATCGGGCGGTGGGGAGAAACCAGTTCTTACTTTGGCCTCCCCAGCCTAAATCCAAAAGATACAAGGCAGTTTGTGATTGGCAGCTCTTTCGTTTATTTTTTTTAAATGCAGAGCAACAGAGCAAAAGCTCAAGAATCAGTCTAGAAAAGGGGTTTTCATCTGTTTTTTTTTTGTATATGAAGATTTTCTCTTCCTCTCTGAAAGCATCTGGATTTGATGACAGAATAATACACTTGTTAAAATTCCACCCATCTATCGGGCGTGAAGAATCAGGACCACAAATTCCAGTTAAGCTGATTTACTGCTCCAGCCTTCACACAAAAATCTAGTCAACTAACGGTTAAATTGGTGTGAAATACAAGTCAGCAGAATTCAAGGGGGGGGGGGGGTTGGATTTAGATAGCTTGTGGGAACAATGATTCCAGGCTGATTACTCATTTGACTCCACCCTCAGGCTCTGCCTGATCTTTGATGCCATCTTTTCCAGAAGTACACGGTGCCATACCGCCACCCTAGTCATCTAACTTTACCTTCCCAATAACATGATTGGATAGGCTGGATTGAAGGATTTTAAGAAGAGACTGGACAGCCGCTTGTCTGAAATTGTGGAGGGTCTCCCTTCCAACTCTATTCTGATTGATTGAGAATGAAGGCTGGGTTTATTCAAGCAGCTGAACTGTGACTGGTTTGCGGTTCTAAAGAATTACACAGGCCTAGATCTGTGGTTGTTTGCTGATTTGGTGCATTGTGCAAACTCAGGCTACTGGATTAATTAACAAAATCATCATTAGCGAAGCATTTGTTGTCACACAAACATAGTCCTTTCGCTTCTCTCCAGAAACATCCCGCACAAAAGGATAGATGGGGAACTCATCAAATTTGCAGACGACACCAAGCTGGCAGGAATAGGCAACACTCCAGAAGACAGGATCTGGACAGACTTGAACACTGGGCGCTATCTAACAAAATGAAATTCAACGGTGAAAAACGTAAGGTTCTACATTTGGGCAAGAAAAAGCAAATGTACAGGCACAGTATAGAGGGTACCTTGCTCGATAGTAGTAACTGTGAGAGAGATCTTGGAGTCCTAGTGGACAATCACTTCAATATGAGCCAGCAGTGTGCTGCAGCTGCCAAAGAAGCCAACACAGTGCTAGGCTGCATTAACAGAGGGATCGAATCAAGATCACGTGAAGTGTTAATACTACTTTACAATGCCTTGGTAAGGCCACACTTGGAATACTGCATCCAGTTTTGGTCACCACGATGTAAAAAAGATGTTGAGACTCTGGAAAGAGTGCAGAGAAGAGCAGAGAAGGTGATTAGGGGACTGGAGGCTAAAACATATAAGGAACGGCTGCTGGAATTGGGTATGTCTAGTTTAATGAAGGGAAGGACTAGGGGTGACATGATAGCAGTGTTTCAATATCTCAGGGGCTGCCCCAAAGAAGAGGGAGTCAAGCTATTCTCTAAAGCGCCTGAAGGCAGGACAAGAAGCAACGGATGGAAACTAATCAAGGAGAGAAGCAACCTAGAACTAAGGAGAAACTTCCTGACAGTGAGAACAGTTAACCAGAGGAACCACCTGCCTCCAAAAGCAGTGAATGCTCCAACACTGTAAGTTTTTAAGAAGAGACTGGACAGCCATTTGTCTGAAATGGTGTAGGGTTTCCTGCCTGAGCAGGGGGTTGGGCTAGATGACCTCCAAGGTCCCTTCCAACTTTACTATTATGATTGTGATTATGATCATCCTAGTCTAACATTTTGAAATAAGGTTAGTTGTAAATTTGAGAGGGAGCAACGAAATGGTTTAAAAAAGATCAAAATCACAGATCTTTACCCTCCTTACACACAGAGCTCCCCCACCTACAGAAAGCAAATCATAAATCTGCTAAAGCAATAAAGAGCTTTCCCTCCTCATCAGGTACTTTCCATAATGTCTGGTAACTCCTTCTTGCTTTTAAATAAATCTCTTCTGGGCACTCAGGATTATTTATTACACTTTTCCTTGCCTTTCGCAAAACTGGCAATCATTTAGAACAATCCGCCGAGCTAGGAGCATCACTGCAACGTAACTATTCATTTAGTTTGATTTCTAGATTTAGAAATGAGAAAACAGGACGTTTTTACAGCTGAGGTCAATAGAGCTCAGATAGCTCCAATCAAATATAATCGAACCTTATCCCGTTTGATCATCAGGTGCTTAATCCACGTTTATCTGCTCTCGGAAAAATTTGAATTGCTCCTCTCGTTCCCCAAATAAGCACAAATGTCCAACAAATGTCCAACAGTTGTATCTGCCCTGTATACCACCCTGAGTCCTTCGGGAGAAGGGCGGTATAGAAATTAAATTATTATTATTATTATTATTAAAAGTGGAATGAATCTGTTTGGTCTCTGCTCTCTCTCTCTCTCTCTCTCTCTCTCTCTTTGCTTTTGATGCTGAACCATAGTGGTGTTGGGCATGAGGAATCAGGACCGCACACTGAGTTCCAGTTAAGATGCTTTATTGACCATGCCGGTTCACAAGAATCTAATCAACTGAGGCAAAAAAGGAAAGGAGGTCCCTGCAGATTTTATTCCGCTAGTCACTGCTGACTCTAGGGGTCGTTGCTCAGCTCTGTTTCACGGCCATTGAACCAGCATTGTCCGAAGACATTTCCGCAATTGTGTGGCCAGCGTGACATCATGGAGCACTGTTACTTTCCCAGCGAAGTGGTACCCATTTATCTACTCACATTTGCATGCTTTCGAATGGCTAGGTTGGCAGGAGCTGAGGCGAGGACGGGAACTCAACCCTGCCACATGGCGCTCGGGTCTCAAACCTGGGCTGCCGGCTTTCCAGGTGACAAGCCCAACAGCTTAACCACCTAGCCACCATGCCACCCCACTGTTTAATAATAATAATAATAATAATAATAATAATAATAATAATAATAATAATAATAATAATAATTAGTTGGAAGGGACCTTGGAGGTCATCTAGTCCAACCCCTGCTAAGGCAGGAAACCCTATACCATTTCAGACAAATGGCTGTCCAGTCTCTTCTTAAAAACTTCCAGTGTTGGAGCATTCAGAGCTTCTGGAGGCAGGTTGTTCCACTGGTTAATTGTTCTAACTGTCAGGAAGTTTCTCCTTAGTTCTAGATTGCTTCTCTCCTTGACTGGTTTCCATCTAGTGCTTCTTGTCCTGCTTTCAGGTGCTTTGGAGAATAGCTTGACTCCCTCTTCTTTGGGGCAGCCCCTGAGATACTGGAACACTGCTGTCATGTCACCCCTCACCCTTCTCTTCATTAAACTACACATACCCAATTCCAGCGACCGTTCCTTATATGTTTTAGCCTCCAGTCCCCCTAAGCCAGCTAAGGTCAGCACTAAATTGGCACTAAGTAAGAGTCAACGGAATCCAAGGGGAATTGGCCTTGGATTGTTTGGGGAATGTAAGGACTCCAGGCTGATGATCTTCTTGACTCCACACACACACCCCCAGGCTGTTCCTGCTCTTCTCCTACACTGAATTTTCATCTACTCTCTGGTCAATCCAAAGATTACCGATAGAAAAGAATATCAGTAATAACCCTACTGCTTTACTAGCACTGATGAGGTTACCTAGTTTGCTAAGGAAACATCTGCGACAAAACAACCAAGCTCAGAGAGCACCAAAGCCCCACTGATCCAAAGATTGATGGCGCTACATCAGAACTGCTTGATTAGGGACCTCAGATCTGAATATAAACTGTGCAGAAACATCCAGATATTGTTACAAGACTGATTTTTTTTTTTATGACAGAGAGAAAATAAACAAATGAGGAGCTGGAAAGCAATAAGCAAGCATGGATTAAGTCAGAACCGGGAAATTTTTTCCTATTGATTGTGTTTCTCGGACAATTTTATTTCTCCTTCATTTTGTTTATTGAGTGGAATTACAGTACAGTAGTTCTGATTTGGAAAGGCAATTCAATTTTGGGGGGGGAGGGGGGGAGGAGTTTCTATTCAGAAGCAATAATTCCCTGAATTATCAGTTTGATTTAGAGGCAGATAATCTGATTCCATAGTTGGATTCATTGTCCAGTTTGGAGATTTGATCCAATTGCCTCCAAAGTGAACTTTCAAGCTGAACTTTCTTGTAACCCTAGTAATCAAATGAAAGAGATCTGATGTTAATTAGAAATGAAATGGAAATGAAATTGAATTTAGCTTTTGTTCTGATCCATTTTCTTGTAATGCATCCTATAATGACTGAACGGTGAGTTTTTACGTTTTGTCTATTGATAAGAGAAGAGATATGGGAACAAGAGATCTTTTATTAAAATATTATGGAAAGTAATACATTACCAAAGTTGTTTGTTCTTGTGTGGAGGAAGGGAGGGTCTCTCTCTCTGTGTGTGTATGTGTGTGTGTGTGTGTGTGTGTGTGTGTGTGTGTGTGTGTGTGTACAAACACAGTACCTACGTACCAACAGCTAAAAATGTAGATAGAGATAGAGACACATACATACAATATACACAAACGTGCCTGTATGTATTCTTTTTCTCTGCAATTTTTTTATTTTTTTACTTTTCATATTCTTCCTAGTTTGTATTAGGTTTTTTTTATCCCTTTAGTGGTAAACTTTAATAAAAATTATTATTAAAAAAGAAGAATGGGTGGCTGTTGCCTAATAAAAAGTTATGAGTTCCAGCTTTATTTTTTTTGTACACAGGAAAACCTTTGGGGACAAAGACCAGTTGGGTTAATGCAGAAGACACAACTCGATGAAATTTCTGATGCGCTGAGCAAAACGGGGCAAATGTTTTTCCGTGATTGTCGTTCAAAATTGGAGTCAGCAGCTGCTTGCCAGCCACAGCGGTGGGGGAGTGATGATGCCGTATTGTCACCAGAGGCAATGGGGCTTTGGAACTTGATTTCCCCTGCAAAATATGTAAGTGCATTAAACCAATGGGACCTCATACTGCAGTTTTCTTTAGTTCCTAAGCAAAAAAAAAATAATCAATGGAAAACAGTGTCCCAGTTTGGTTATTGTTGAGTTTTGCTGTTGTGTTGATGCTGGGATTCTTTCCAGGTGCACGTATATGCAGGATGGCTTCAGAAAGAGTACAATGCCTCTTGCTGGGTACCCCCCCCCCCCCATGTATTAAAGCTATGTACTTAGAAGGTCAATGATGTGGGTTTTGCATACTTTGATGCCAAACTAGGATTCTTTCAAGAGAATCTTTCAACTCTTCTTGAAAAATGGGGACATTAATTCTACCCTGCTTTAATCTTCCCCTTAAAAGAAATGTATTGCTTTAGTTGGAAAACAAAAAAACACACACCACTGAATAGCATCTTAGAGACTGGGATTTCATTTGATGGGGTCTGCCATTCTGCCCTGTTTTCCCCCTTTCCTCTCAAGAGGGAGATCTCAGCGTTCTGTAAAATTGTTGATGGTTTTTACTCCCACCATTGGATTATGCTGTGTGCAGTATTTTATAGCTAGCTCTCTAGAAGATTTAGGATCAGTGTGTTAAACACTCTGATCGCAATGCAACCACGCTCAAGTCTCTCCCTCCACCCCACCCCACCCCTTTCTCAGTTGCTTAGTTGCTTCTGCAGAAAATAATAAATAGAGGGAGGTTCGGTGCCTAGCTCTGATTTCCCCCCACCATGCCTGTGTATCTCAAAAAGACCTTTCGGGAATTCAGATGGACACTTGAGTGTTGCGATCAGGGTAGAGGATGGAGAAGAGAGTTTATTTGTCCTAGAGGGCATGACATGGGGATGACTTTTGAGGAGCTGACAAGCACCCTGGGATATCATGGCAGCTTTACAGACTGTCATGAAAGAAACCTCTTTCTCTTAATGCAGCAGTCCAGAGTTTCACGCCTGGAAGGCCATCGTCAACGTGCCACGATCTCTTCCATTTGATTACCCAAAGTCTCACCATCCAAAATGCAGTATCACCTCTTCATTATTAACGTCTAGCACCCCTGCCCTTATTTGTCTGCAAGACCTATAAGACAACATAAGGTGGACGGTTGTAGGAGAAGAGCAAGCAGAGTTGGGGAGCGGAGTTAAATGTGTCATCAGCCTAGAATCATTGATGGCGCAGTGGATAGAATACAGAAGGGCAGGCTAAGTCTGCTCACTGTCAGGGGTTTGATCGTCACCAGCTCAAGGATGACTTCCATCCTTCTGAGGTCGGTAAAATGAGGACCCAGATTGTTGGGGGCAATAGGCTGACTCTGTAAACTGCTTAGAGAGGGCTGTAAAGCACAATGAAGTGGTAGATAAGTTTAAGTGCTATTGCTATTGTTATTGACTCAGCTATCCATCCGGCCAAGGTTGGTAAAATGAGGAGTCAGATTGTCGGAGGCAAGATGCTGACGCTGTAAACCGCTTAGAGAGGGCCGTAAAGCACAATGAAGTGGTACAGTATATACGTTAAAGTGCTATTGCTAGTGCTATCTCATCAAGTCATGCACATAGGATCTGACTTCTTAGGCTAGTAGAAATTGGAGGTGGGTTTTGAGGGCTGTAAAGTGGTGTATAAGATCCTTTGCGCCGGACTGTGGCATATTCATACCCTCACATTCCACCCCGAACATACCAGCATTTTGATCTTTCTATTTTTGTTTAAGCAAGATGACAAGTGTGTGTGTGGGGGGGTGTGTGTGTGGAGGTGGGAAGGGGGAAAAAATGTGGTTGCCTGCTGGCTGGGTTGGGGCTCGTTAATATTTAATCAACCTTTATTTGCCACGGCTTTGGAAATGAACTGTTACTAATGGCTAGTCATATGTCAGTCTAACAAATGGGATACGGATTTCCATTAAAATAATAAAATTAGTTTGTTGGGAGATCTGTTACACTGCAGTGGCACAGGGCCTAAGTAATCACGGGCACAGCCTGGGTTTGCTGGTCTGACTCCTGTTTATTTAAAAAAAAGCCTTTAAAGGAAAGGCAATCTAAATGTCAGGCTCAAATGACCAGGAACAGGAGTTGAGTTTGAAGCGCTAAGGGTTCATTCTTGCCACCTGTACAGGTAGTCCTCGACTTAAGACCACAACTGAGCCCAAAATGTCTGTTGCTAAGTGAGACACTGGTTACGTCAGTTTTGCCTCCTTTGACGGCCTTCCTTGCCACAGTTGTTCAGTGAGTCACGGCAGTTGAAGGTAACACGAAGGTTGCGAAGTGGACCTGGCTTCCCCATTGGCTTTGCTTGTCAGAAGGTCACAAAAGGGGATAGCGGGACCCCCGGGACTTTATTTGTAAAGTAATAACTGTATTTATGACGGTTGCAGTGTCCTGTGTTCGTCATTGGCGACTGAAGTGGCTGACAGACCACTTAGAGACAACAGGCTAACCTCAACTGGTTTATTTAGAATCGGACAAACAGGTGTTAGGGGTTCGTACTTTTATAGCCGGCAGCCGGCCAGCTAGTCCAATCAGTGGTCATTCTTCTCCCGCCGCGATTCCGGAGCCAATCCGCTGTGGGCTGTGTTTGACAGCTCCTTTGTCCGCGTGGCTGAGCGCGTGCGTGGTTCCGTGCTTGTGTTGACAGCGGAGAGCTGTCAACTGGTTGCGCCTGCGCCTTCGCTGGGGAGGTTTTGACAGCTGTCAAAACTCCCGCGTGTTCGGCTGTCATGATGTTTACCTCACGAATAATACAACTGTTTAACTATTAACGTTAACGGTCTTACATATAATACAGCGACCTTCTGACAAAGTCAAGGGGAAGCCCGATTCACGCAACCGTGTGACTAACGGCTACAAATATTCACTTAACAATGGCGGCAAGGAAGGTCTTAAAATGGGGCAAAACCCGCTTAACCATGGTCTCTCTTAGCGACAGAAATGTTGGGCTCAATTGTGGTTGTAAGTGAGGAGCACCTGCACACTTCTCTAACTTACTCTTGGTTCCTCCTAGATAGGGTGACAATTGATTCCCAAGCCTGAGAATAGCTCACCGTCTTCTGTAAAAGAATCCAGTTCCCAAATTGGAATTGCATGATTCTTCCTTCGAAGTGCATCCAGAGCAACTGCAGGACCACTCTGTGTTCCTCAAAAGCGTTGTGCATGACCCCAGTTCTCCAGAGTTATCACCCCGTTATTATTTTCCGTGCTTCGACGCCAAAAACACCGTATTTAACACAGATCCGCTGCAAGCCGGCTTATCAGCAGCCTTCTTCCATTTCTCTCTTGGATAGGAGTGAATCCTTCTCCTAAGGGGGAATTTTAGGTCTTTCAGGAATTCTTCTGCCTCCAGGTCCCTCAAGCAACGGCCTGTTAACAATCTCGCAGGTTAATCAATCACGATAGCACCTCCGTTGGTTTTTTCTTAAACCAGGATTTTGGCAAACGACAACAACAACAAGAAAACGGAGAAGTCCGGCCATCTTTGAAAAACCATCCAGTTTGTTTGTTTAATTAGGAGAGGCAGTTGAGCCATGCTCCGTGGCAGATGTTGCTCTGTGTAACGTAATAAATAAGTGTCTTTATGGGACCTGCTAGGCGTGCTGAACGTTCCGTTTAGCAGATGGCAAAATATTAAAGTGACAGGGAGATAATTTAGTTGATGGAGTCCTATGGACCTTGACTAGGTAGCATGGTAAGATGGATCGTAGTGCTCTAGAAGGGAGCAGGTGGCTTTTGGCTTTTGCTGGTTTGCTGTCTTAAAAACAGCCTGTGGTTCAAAGACAGAGCTGAAGCTCGTGCTAGTGGATCTTGTGGCTGATGTCTTCTGAACCCCGAGAAGAAAATTCTTGGGAGAACTTTTGTTGGCCTTCTTCCTGCTCACCTCTTCCCCCCCCCCTTATTTGATCTTTCCTCTTGGAAGGTCTGAGAAAGCCCTATGCATGTTCTCAGATCCTACAGAGAAGTCCAAAATCACCTTGGTGTGGTGGAACGCAGTCTGGATTGCCAAGGTGGGAGGGGCTGCATTCCAGAGGAGCAAAAGACAGCAAAGCTCTCAGAATCCATTTATATCACGTTCATAAATGTATGTTTAAAACATTATTCCCCTCCCCCCATGGATTCTGCCATCTCCCGAGGAAGGAGGAGCGGATGTGGATTCAGCCTGCCTTAGGTTATTTCAAAGACCAAGGGAAACCTTTTGAACTGGGGGAACAAAGGGGAGGGTTAGAGAAGAAGGCATCTGGCCTGTGTCTTCATTTAAATCTGTAGGGGAAGAAGGCAATAACCATAAAGATTCGAAGTTCCTTTCCCCCCCCCCCAAGAAAGGGATGACACGAAGTAAAATGATGGGGGCTGACCAAATGGGGTTGAGGGAAGGGGGGTTGAACCGGGAACCCTTTATAAAGTTTCAATTTGTAAAACAATACTAAGTCCTGTCTTGTATTTCCACAACCAAGCCTGTCCTAGTAAAAATTCCTTTTGGACTAAAACTGACTCCAAGAGTTTTTGTTTTCCTAAGACGTGGATTGGGGTGGGTCCTGACAAAAGTTTAGAATAGTTTAGGTGGGAAGAGGAAAGTTAAGACTGCTCCTCCCTAGACATTCTCAGAGGATACATTTAACGGTGCAAGTAGTTAACAGTGCTTTGGTTTGGCAAGAATTCTGTGCGTAGGTGATGCAGAATAATAATAATAATAAACCCTACTTAGAACAGGGTATCTGACCTCGGCAACTTTAGCTTTTCAGAAAAGTAAGATGGAAGTCAGAAAAAGTTCCAAGCTTCCTGAATTGGACGAGTGTGAATGTCAGGGAGATTATAAAGTGTGAGGCTGATGGATCACAGTGGGGGTTCACCTTCCCATCATCACAGCTGCTGTGCCTACAAATCCAACTTCATAAATAAAAGATCGGGGTGTGTGTGTGTCCGTGTTTAAAAAGTACCCTTTGCTTCTTTTGGGGCATACTTCCTCAGTTATTTACTTTCCTTGATGATAGCCTTCATTCTGAAAGCAGCTTTTCTTCTCTAATGTTACCGTCTACTTTTCACTACCAACATCGGTGTTCCCCAACCTTGGCATCTTTAAGATGTATGGACGGACGAACTTACTTCAAGTCTCAGAATTCCCCAGTCAATCCACCTGGAAGAGTGGAGGGGGAGAGGAGAGGAGAGGAGGGCTAAAATATATATTTAAACTTCTGCTAGGATTAAAGAAGCAGGGAGCAAAGCGTAGATTTTCTTGTAGAGTCCTTGGCGCTCTCTCAGCTTGGTCGTTTGCTTGCAGATTTTTCGTCACCCAACTAGTTAACGCTATCAGTCTGAGTGAGGAGTTTTCCCCTGTTTATGTACAATTGCTGGCTCTCCCAGGGTTGGTGAGAGTGTGGTTTGCTACTTGGTAGTGCTTTAATTAGAGTTTTGTTTTCCGCTTGATTGTTTGTCTGGTGTTAATCCCAGCTTATCTAGGAATGGTTTGGTGGAAGAAAAACATTCCAGTCTTTTTGTAATACTGAAGATGTTACCTAGTCTGGTAGCAAAATGTCTACATGCAGACCACTAAATTCAGAGAGCACCAAGGACTCCGCAATCCAGCCCCAAGCTACATATATTCCCCCCCCCCTCTCTCTCTGTGTGTGTGTGTGTGTGTGTGTGTGTGTGTGTTAGGGTGAAACTCAAGAGTGGAGCACAGATTGAGGAGAAGTGTTGTGTGAATATTGTTTCAGGTTGCTACTATTTTGAGAGGGACGCGATGGCTCAGCGGTTAAAAACACTGAACTTGACAGCTGGAAAGCTGACAGCCTGGATTTGAGACCCGAGCACCATGCAATGGGACGAGCTCCCATTCCTCACCTCAGCTCCTGCCCACCTAGCAATTTGAAAGCATGCAAATGCGAGTAGATCAATAGGTTACCACTTCAGTGGGAAGGTAACATGTTCTGTGCACCTTTGGCCCATAGCCATGCTGGCCACATGACCATGGAAATGTCTTCAAACCATGCTGGCTCCCTCAGCCAAGAAACAGAGTTGAGCACCACCCCCTAGAGTCGGACATGGGAATACCTTTACCTGTTACTATCCCATTCCACGCATTTCCAATTCTCTCCTTATGTTTTACCTGGGCACGTGGTGGGATGGGCTTTTGGTGAATGCGGCTGAAGCCCTCTAACGATGGAAAAAATAAAAAAATAAAAATAAGGGAGCTTTTAGTCCATTTTAGGGATGAGCCTTTTCGCCCAGTCCACTTTTAGATGGCTTAGTGTGTTTACTCAGGGGTCCGATGGGGCTTGGTTTCTTTGATTCAAATAAGACGCCGTTAGGAGGAAAAATGATCGACAAGGGCGCAACAGCAGTAGTAGACGGTGAGCATGGGATATTTTGCAGCTGCTGCACTTTCACATTTTAGCATGCACAGGGAAGCAGGCCTTGCCTGACTCTGTGCTAATTCCTCATGCCTTCAAGATTTGACATTGTTTTGGCAAAGAGCTTGACGCAATTATCAGACTCAATTTCAGTTGCGGAAAGGAGAAGCAGGAGAAGCCTGTCAGGCTTCAAGTCTCGAGTGATGGATGAATTATCCAGGCTATATGGATTAATTATCTTTCTCCCTTTCCCCATAATAAGAGGGATGAGCTCACCTCTGGTTTGCCGTTGATTGCTCTGTGGGCATGCTCTTTTAATCCTTCTGCTCAAATAATCTGGCTTGACTAGAAAAATGTCTCATTCGATAGATCTGGCCTTTATGTTGAGTCAAGTTAATTGTCCTTCTGGTTGTTAGCATCCTACGTTGAGGAAAACTTTGTGTTGGGTCTCGCAGCGCTATGGATCAGGCTCAACCATCTAGATACAGGGGCAACCTTGGCTCTTTGATGACTCGTGGACTTCAAATCCCAGAATTCCTGAGCCAGCCATGCTGAGGGGAAAGGGAGAGGTTTCCAAGCTGAGCCATGCCGGCTCAGGAATTCTGGGAGTTGAAGTCCATGAGTCGTGAAGGGGCCATATTTTTTCCACATGCTGGCTCAGGAATTCTGGGAGTTGAAGTCCATGAGTCGTAAAAGAGCCAAGGGTGCCTAGCGCTGGTCTAGAGGAAGCAGAAGTTGAAACGCCATAGATTATAGTCACAGCCATACACACTCACTGGACAATTGGGAATGATTAGTTTGTCAAAAGTCACCTGAAGAGCTAGCAGAGAGGACAAAATGTTGAAGTCCACAAGTCATGAAGGGGCCATATTTTTTCCCCATGCTGGCTCAGGAATTCTAGGAGTCGAAGTCCACGAGTCATAAAAAAGCCAAGGTTGCCTTGCCCTGATCTAGAACCACTCATGGACAGGCCCAAGGTAGTCCTTGACCTACGATTCTTTTAGTGCCCGTTGAACGGCACTGAAAAGGTGACTTCTGACAGTTTTTCACACCTATAACCATTGCAGCCTCCCCGTGGTCACGGGATCAGAATTCAAATGCTTGGCAACTGACTCCTATTTGGGACGGTTGCGGTGTCCTGGGGTTTACGCAACCACCTTTTGTGACCTTCTGACAAGCAAAGTCAATGGGGCGAGCCCAATTCACTTAACAACCGGGTTACTCATTTTCAGAGCTGCAGTGATTCGCTTAAACAGCTCTTGCCAGGTGGCGAAGCGGGTCAAAGCTCGCTTAGCAACGGCCTTGCTTAACAATAAAAATCGGGTTTGCAAATTGAGGACTGCCTGCTTTATATTGTATTGCACAAATCTCACCAGATTGTCGACCTTCCCTTGGCAGATACAGACATAACGATTTGACCCCAGACATTCCACGCCCTCCTAAACAGAGTCTAAGTTGGAATATCTCTTTACTCCCTCTAAAGGGCCCCTCCCCTACAGCTTTAGTGTTTCCACCATATTCCCGTCTCTAAACATGCTTCCACCTTCTTCCTTCAACTCTTCTTTCCTGACCAGGTCAATGAATTGTGTCTTCTCTCCTTGATTATTTCCCAATCTATTGCTTCCTCTCCTGCCTTCAGGTGCTCTGGAGAATAGGTTGAGCCCCCATAGTCTTGGCTGGCATTTCTCCCATCTCTTGTTTTATTTCTGGCTGAGAGCAACAGTATATACTAATAGTAAAGTCAGAAGGGACCTTGGAGGTCATCTAGTCCAACCCCCTGCTCAGGCAGGAAACCCTATACCATTTCGGACAAACAGCTGTCCAGTCTCTTCTTAAAAACTTCCAGGGTTGGAGCATTCACCGCTTCTGGAGGCAGGTTGTTCCACTGGTTAGTTGTTCTAGCTGTCAGGATGTTTCTCCTTAGTTCTAGGTTGCTTCTCTCCTTGACTAGTTTCCATCCGTTGATAATAATAATAATAATAATAATAATAATAATAATAATAATAATAATAATAATAATAATAATAATAA
>JAKJMR010018312.1:128467-148325 GCA_024449315.1 Daboia siamensis | reverse complement strand
GACGTTTCATGACCCAACTAGGTAGCAACCTCAGTGCTAGAAGGGAGTGGGATTTGTGGAGAGGAGAAGGAGGATTGTGAGGTCCTTGGTGCTCTCCGAGCTTGGTTGTTTTCTTGCAGACGTTTCATTACCCAACTAGGGAACATTATCAGTGCTAGAAGGAAGTAGGGTTTCTACATAAAGCGTCAATATAAAATGACTTACTTCGTCGGTGGAAGTGTTCTTGGTGCTTCCTTGATTAGGCTGCTGTTTACTGTTAGCGTGTTTGTTTCAGCTGGTACTTTCTTGACTGGAGTGTTTGCAGCCTGATTATTGGTCTGATATTAATCCTGGTGTTAATCTCTGCTTATCTGGGCGTTGATTGCTAGCTGGCTGGTGTTTGGGGCTTTTGCTTTCCTTTTTAGCTTTTGTATTTAAGGACTCCCCAACCGCCTTAAAAAATGAAGTCCTTCAAGCACTGTCTAGAGCAGGGGTAGGCCACCGTGGCTCTTTTATGACTCATGGACTTCAACTCCCAGAGATCCTGAGCCAGCCACGCTGAGGGGAAAAGGAGAGATTTCCAAGCTGAGCCATGCTGGCTCAGGAATTCTGGGAGTTGAAGTCCACGAGTCATGAAGGGGCCATAGTTCCCCCAGGCTGGCTCAGGAATTCTGGGAGTTGAAGTCCACGAGTCATGAAGGGGCCATAGTTCCCCCAGGCTGGCTCAGGAATTCTGGGAGTTGAAGTCCACGAGTCATGAGGGGGCCATAGTTCCCCAATGCTGGCTCAGGAATTCTGGGAGTTGAAGTCCACAAGTCATAAAAGAGCCAAGGGTCCCTAGCCCTGGTCTAGAGGAAGCAGAAGTTGAAACGCCATAGATTATAGTCACAGCCATATACACACTCACTGGACAATTGGGAATGATTAGTTTGTCAAAAGTCACTTGAAGGGCTAGCAGAGAAGACAGAATGCACGGTCCAAAAAGTCACATCCGAGTACCCTCAGAAGACATTTCTGTGTCCTAGAACCAGATTCTTAGCATTCTCCTCTGTCCATGGTCCTGAAGATTGATTTATAATAATTGATCACTAAATCTAACTGACCTTTATGGAGCTTTATAAGGAACGCAGGACGGGGCCTGAATAGAACCAGATCGGAGATTTCCTGGCCAACCCCAATTTTGTAAGTTAGATGGGAAAGTTGAATTAGCATCTGTAAATCATATTGTCACACAGGCAACTACGTGGATGCTCCTAGAAAGCCGTTAGAATTTGACTTTATTTCTGTCACTTGAGTCCTGCTCCATTTGCCCAGTTTACAGACCTCAACTCCCATAATTTTAAGTAGTGGATCAAGAAGATGGCTGGGGAATTCTGGGAGATAGGATTAAAGCATCTAGAGGAGGGAGGCTGAACTGACCACTATAGTTGTGTACTTTCCTTTTTTGGCAAATGCACAAAAATATGCTTTTATTATATGGGTGCCCTAGCAAAGGGGGAAATTCTCTATTTCCAAACAGTCTTACGCAAATAAGAGAAGCAGCATCCAAATTTTTGAAGTCCCCTGTTTTTCTTTGCAATCAGCATGAAAGCCACAATCGCTGCCTTTGAGACTTAAAGACTTCTGCACCACCCTCCTCATGATTGGTGAAGTTTAAAAGAAAAAAAAGGGGAAGTTGACCATGAAAGGTTATTTATTAAAGTTTATTCTTCACCAGGACCTTGGCTGTCCATATTTATAACCTTAGCTGATCAGCGATGACCCACAACAATCATGTCTCTCTTAGTAGCCACTGCTTTATACGGTCTTGGGAGATGAAATTCTACAGATTCTTTTTTAAATTATTATTTTTTTTTTTTTTAAAAAAAATAATCCCCTGCTAAGACTGGAAACCTGCCAATTTGAGTGGAGGAATGTGGAGAAGTAGTATTTTTCACCCTGCTTAATCCTCCCCCCCCCCCTTTCTCTTGTTTTGGGACAGAAGCCAGAGCAGAGAAATTAGGGCACCTATGTGGACTGCCCAAAAAGCCAAGATGTTGGCTTTAACAGTTCAGTCAAAATCCTGGCCCTGTTTAACCTGTGTTTTGGATGCAGCACAGGTAAAAATGGATGACGTTTGAGCCTTGGTGGAGCAGAGGGCTAAGGCCTCCTTAAGGAACACCAGCTGCCTGCAACTAGTGCAGGTTCGAGTCCCACCAGGCTCAAGGTTGACTCAGCCTTCCATCCTTCCCAGGGAGGTAAAATGAGGAGCCAGATTGTTGGGGGCAATAAGCTGACTTTGTAATAATGCCGCTTGGGTGTGTGTGAAAGCCCTAACAAGCAGGCATATACATAGAATGAAGGCTACTGCTAAGCTTGTAAGCCGCCTGAGTCTTCGGAGAAGGGCGGGATATAAATGGAATAAAAAATAAATAAAATAAAATAAATAAATAATATAAGGTTGACTCAGCCTTCCCTCCTTCCCAGGTAGGTAAAATGAGGACCCAGATTGTTGGGGGCAATAAGCTGACTTTGTAATAATGCTGCTTGGGTGTGTGTGAAAGCCCTAACGAGCAGGCATATACATAGAATGAAGGCTACAACTGCTAAGCTTGTAAGCTGCCCTGAGTCTTCGGAGAAGGGCGGGATATAAATGGAATTAAAATAAATAAAATAAAATAAATAAATAATATAAGGTTGACTCAGCCTTCCCTCCTTCCCAGGTAGGTAAAATGAGGACCCAGATTGTTGGGGGCAATAAGGTGACTTTGTAATAATGCTGCTGGGGGGGGCGAAAGCCCTAATAAGCAGGCATATACATAGAATGAAGGCTTGATTTGTGCTTCTTAGATTGTAAGTCACCCTGAGTCTTTGGAGAAGGGCGGGATATAAATGGGATTAAAATAAAATAAAAATAAATAAATACAGTTTGGTCTGTTATCTTGTGCTGTGTACCAGTTTAGCATGTCGAGAGCCAGTTTGGCCTAATGGTTAAGGTGACTGTCCAAAAACCAGGAGACCATGAATTATAGTTCTGCCTTAGCCATGAAAGCCAGCTGGATGACTCTGGACCGGTCCCTCTTTCTAAGCTCAAGTCACTTCACAAGGTTGAGCGGAAAATAGGAGGATGGTATGTTGGGTATGTTCACCACCTGGAATTATTTTTAAAAACAATAAAGGAAAGGTACAAGCAAATAAAATAAATGTTGGTAAGTATATCTTCCAAGTCCCAATATCTAGACAGTGTCAACATCCAGCTCGAGAATCCAAATAAAACTCCAGGTTCATTCCGTCTCCAAAAATCTTAATGTTTGTGGAATACATGGCATGGTAATGTCGAAGCAAAACTAACTATGAGGTTCCCAGACTATGGGAACCGTCTGCTTCCTCTCCACACCTGCTGCAGTGTCCTTGGAAAGGTTTCAGGCTCTTGTGATCTTCCAGTGGAATCTTGTGATTTGCTTAATAACCATGGCAAAAAAAGGTCATAAAATTGGACATGAGTCACCTATCAGCCGCCTTGCCTAGCAATGGAAATTCTGGCCCCAAATTTGCTTGTAAGTCAAGGGCTGCCTGCAATCTAATCCCGATGCCGCAAACCTTAGAAAAATTCTTGCCAATTCAAAATAGACTCCAAACGTGCTCTTTCTCTTTAAAATTGCTCTTCATCTCTCTCTACTTTAGGTCTCCTGAGACATTCAGTACATTCCACCCACATGGCTAATAACCATATATATAATTCTTAAAAGAATTCTTTTAAGCAGATAGCATCTTTCTGATTAAAATGGATCAAAGCACAGAGCTGTTTCTAACCTTTTTTTTCTAACAAAGTTTAGCAGTTAATTGCTTTGAAACCTTACTTGTGGTGGGGTTGAAAGTAAATCTCTTGGGTGGGATCCTTAATTATCTTTATTAATAGGTTTCCCCCTTACTAATGGATTTCTCCCACCCTCGTCTGCTTGAATATCTTTTGACCCTTTGATACAATCAGGCTGGTAATTGTAAAAATGTGCTGAACATCAACTACTGTTCCAGGTTTTGCGCTATGGCCGCTGTGCGCTGTCCTGGAAGGAAATTTAACATATGGATAAAACTTGTTGGCGAAATAGTGTCCTGACTGAATGGCAGAACATTCAGATTTAATTCCATATGCCCAAAGAACTGTAACCCTAGAGGCTTTCAAAAAAGAGACTGGACAACCATTTGTCTGAAATGGTACAGGGTCTCTTGCTCAAGCAGGGGGCTCGACTAGAAGACCTCCAAGGTCTTAAAATAGAATAGAATAATAATATGATGATTCTATTCTATTCTAAGTCTGGGAAAGTCTGTTGATCTCTCTGAAAGCAACGGTTCAGCCAACATGGACTTCATGCAGGAGGGGAAACCATTAACCATAAACCTCAGCCACGGAGAACAAAAAGAAGGTTAGGTGCTTTTTCAGGTCAAGATGGAAATAGTGATCAAAGTCACATGTCTTTCTTGCCTGTGGTTGATGCAATCATTAAAAAAAAGGGGGGGGGGAAGGCCTTCAATTGTGCAGTTGTGTCAGCCAGCTTGGGTGTTGCAGGTGTCTCTGCAACACTCTAGGACTTGGCTGGCTGGGGAATTCTGGGAGTTGAAATCCACATGCCTTAAAGTAGCAAAGGTTGAGAAATACTGTCTTAGATAGTCTTCCACGCGGACATAACTAGGATTATACACGGTTTTACCCATTCAGAATTTTATTAGCAGATTAGAAAATGTTCAGAGGAGATTGGAGAAGATGACACAAGGACTTGAACACAGGCCCTGCAACAGTACACTGAGGGAACTTGAGAACGCTCTAGACAAGTGTTTCTGAACTGTATCAGTTTGAAGATGGGTGGACTTCAACTCCCAACATTTCTCAGCCAGGAATTCTGGGAGTCGAAGTCCACCCATCTTCAAGAGGCCAGGTTTTTTTTTTTTTTTTTTTTTTTTGGTAAATCTCTCCTCTAGGATAAAACAAGAACTCGTTTTTTTGAAGCTGCGTTGTGGCTACCCTATAGTACAGCGAGTGAATAATTCAGTACGGTTCGACTCCGCGTGGTTGCATCAACTCCCGGTTAGTGTGTGCTCTGCAAACAGAGGCATGCTTTTCACCTTGAAGGAAGCCTTTCTTATCTCCCTTCGCCCATGCATATGCAACAGAGAGAAGTGTTTGCCATCTTCTCCTTGGGGCCAATTTGTGTACTAAAAATAAAGACTGCAACATTTCATCAATTAATCAACTAGAAGCGTCTTTCAAAAGATCTGAAACGCAAGGAGAATGCTCACAGCAATGGTACAGGGGCGAGCATTTCAACACAAACACACACACACACACACACACACACAGAGAGAGAGAGAGAGAGAGAGAGAGAGAGAGAGAGAGAGAGAGAGAGGGAGAGCTGGGTAGGGCCCAGAAGCAGCTGCTGGTTTTTAAAAAATTAAACACACCAAGCTTGTTCTCTTGCTTTCTGAAGGTCACAAAAGGGGACCCTGCAACCGCCATAAATATGAGCCAGTTGCCAAGAGTCTGACGTTTGATCATTTGATCCCAGGGATGCTGCAATGGTCGTACGTGTGACAAAGAGTCATAAGTCACTTTATTTCCAGTGATGTTGTCACTTTGAATGGTCACTGAATGAATTATTGTAAGGCGAGGACTAGTTGTAGTGCAAGATCGGCCCATAGAATCACCAAAAGGCGGATTCAACCGAGCAGATAACATCAGAATGGAATGGAACGGAACAGAACGAATAGAATAGAATAGAATAGAATAGAATAGAATAGAATAGAATAGAATAGAATAGAATAGAATAGAATAGAATAGAATAGAATACGGAATGGAATGGAATGGAAGAGAAGAGAAGAAGAGAAGAGAAGAAAAGAAAAGAAAAGAGAAGAGAAGAGAAGAGAAGAGAAGAGAAGAGAAGAGAAGAGAATATAGAAGAGAAGCAGAATTAGGATAGGATAGGATAGGATAGGATAGGATAGGATAGGATAGGATAGGATAGGATAGGATAGGAAAGGAAAGGATAGGAGCAATGTAGAATAGAATAGACTCTGGAAAGCTCAGAGTCAGTTACTACAAGGTGGGCGTCAAATAAAATTAATAAATAAGCAATAAATAAATATCCTTTACAAAGAAAAAAAAGAAACAATTAACACCTTCTCTTACACAGTTTATAAGAGGGGGGGAAACCCTCTTTGTTTTTCTTTCCCTCCCCCCCCACCCCCAATTTGCAAAATTCCAATTTGGAAGTTTTAATTGGGGATAGCAAATGTTACACTCTTCGTACAGAGTTTGCACTGAAAAACAAAAAAGCTGTTTTCCTCAGAGCGAAAAGCATCTTAATTGGGTGAAGAAAAGTTGGTCTGCCGATGTGGGCATCAGCAGGAGACCTTAATGCCATGCCAATTTAATTTAAATGAAGTTGCTAGGATCTCAAATTATGGGTTGTTTTTTTAACACGGCTGTTTTCCAGGAAGGCTTGACATAGTGAATGCAAGATATTAAAAGATAATTATATCAAACTGGCCTTCTGAACTTAAAGGAGATTTTTCAGGTTCAAATGCCGCATGTGTTAATTTAAGATAAATGGAAAGGAGAAGAAGAACTGTTTCAAGTGGAGGAAAAAGTGCTGTTAGCTTTCTCTGGGTGTGTATTTTGTGTGTGTGTGTGTGTGTGTGTGTGTGTGTGTGTGTGTGTGTGTGTGTATGTGCGCGCGCGCGCCCTGTATGCTGAGAGGTTTATTTTTTATTTTTATTTTTATTACATTTATATCCCGCCCTTCTCCGAAGACTCAGGGCGGCTTACAAGCTCAGCAGTAGCCTTCGTTCTATGTATATGCCTGTTTATTAGGGCTTTCACACACACCTCAAGCGGCATTATTACAAAGTCAGCTTATTGCCCCCAACAATCTGGGTCCTCATTTTACCTACCTCGGAAGGATGGAAGGCTGAGTCAACCTTGAGCCTGGTGGGACTCGAACCTGCACTAATTGCAGGCAGCTGGTGTTACTTAAGGAGGCATTAGCCCTCTGCTCCACCAAGGCTCTCCATCAAGGTTCAGATAACTGTAGGCAATCATTGACTTACAACCATGACGGGGAGAGGAATTGCCATTGCTAAGCGAGGTGAAGTGAATCCCGCTTGATTTTACTACCTTTTTTTGCCATGGTTATTAAGCAAATTATTGTGGTTGCTAAGTGGATCATGTGGCTGTCGTTAAGCAAATCCAGCTTCCCCCAATTGACTTTGTTTGCTGGAAATCAGCTGGGAAGGTTGCAAAGGGCGGCCGTGTGATCCTGACACCCTGCAATTGTCACCAATACAGGTAAGTCCTCGACTTATGACCACCGTGGGGCCCCAAATTGCTGTTGCTAGGTGAAACAAATGTTAAGTGAGTTTTGTCCCATTTTACAATCTTTCTTGCCAAAGTTGTTAAGGGAATCACTGCACTTGTTAAGTTAGTAAGTCAAATAGTGGAACGCTGCTATCCTGTCTCCCCTATTTCTTCTTTTCTTTAGACTAGCCAGACCCAAGTCCCGCGGCCGTTCTTCGTATGTTTTAATCTCCAGGCCTTGGATCATCTCTGTTGCTCTTCTCTGAATTTTCTTTCCAAACTCTCAACATCCTTTTTTGTGATACGGCTACTGCATTCCAGGTGTGGTCCTACTAGGGCAGGGGTGTCAAACTCAATTTCATCGAGGGCCGCATCAGCATTGCGATTGCCCTCAAGGGGCCGGGTGGGCGTGGCCTACTGGGTGGGTGTGGCCAGGGTGGGCGTGGCCCACTGGGTGGGCGTGGCTAGAGTGTGTATGGCCTACCGGGTGGGCGTGGTCAGCTCTACATCGTTGGCATCAAGGGTGCCAATGGGGGCCTGGGCAGGAGTGGGACAGATCTGAGGGTCTCTGGCAGAAGGAGGGTCTCTGGGCCAGGGCCAAGGCAGTGGGGGCCGTTCCCTCACTGTTTCCAGGATGGCTTCGTGGGCCACATGAAACCACTTCGCGGGCCGGATCCGGCCCCCGGGCCTTGTTTTCGACATGTCTGTACTAGGGTTTTATAAAGCGGTACTAATACTGCGTATGATCTTGATTCTATGCCAGAAGAGAATACAATTTTTATTTTTTTCCTATTTGGAAACCGCTTCTGGACTTTGTGCTTGGGGTGGGGGAAACAATGAAACGTTGATTTTAGCTTTGGTTGATTAGATAGGTTTGTTATTATGGAAATGACTTCTGCTTTCTTTTTCCTGGCTTAAGTGGGCTTGGAAGACCCGGAATTAAGGCCATCCTTTTTTGTTTCCTTGCTTTGTTTTCTGCTTCTCGAATGTTTCTCTCAGAAGCTGAAGTTGTTTTGCTGCTTGAAACACAAGATGACCTTTAGATTCCCCCCCCACACACACACACACAGCCTGCAGAAAGAAATAGATTGAATTAAAAAGCAGAAATGGGAGTCTGCTTTTGATAGAAGCTGCTTGTAGACCAGCACGGGGAGACTCATTACAGCCAACGATGTGACCCCTTTGCTTCCAAACTGAAGCTCAGCGGCTGGGTTGCCATAAAGGCCTCATCCAACAGTTATAGGAGGAATAAGCTTCTGAGCACGTCCAGAAAACGCCTCTTGTTGAATTGCTGACGGCTCGACAGCGTGTCAAGATGGCACCGCGAAAGAAAGCTTAAAGTTTGGAGCATCCTTTTTTTTTTTCCCCAAGAGAGGACTCTTGAGGCTGCCAGCTTTCATGGAAGGAAGAGTGAAGATAAAGCCTTATGTAACAAGGTGATAGAAAGGCCAGAATTATTGAAGTTATAGCTAAGAGCCTTTTTTTCTATTATGGAGAGAGTGAGTGATTCAGGTAAGTAGCTGAACTGTGCACGGGTCAAAAACGAAAAAGAGGATTGCCTTGAGGGAAGAAGAACGCGACGAACACCCTTAAAATCTCTCTCTGTCTCTCTTATCAGTTAGGCAGGGGGTTACATAAAGACATGGAAAGTCTTTTAGACGAGGAATGGAGATTGAAATGGAGAGTGATGAACCCTGTCCTTGGTGGACAATAAAAGTGCTGGAAAATTTGTCTGTGTGAAGTTGGATTCCAGCCTTTCAGACAGCTGGTATGATCTAAGGAGGCTTGGAGGCAGAGCTGTTATCCAACCAGTTCATGGGATCCAGTTGTTAAATCCTTTTGCTTCTTCTTTCTTGAGGAACACCGTGATGGAACTTGGCCTTGAACCTGCAGACTTTCTCCAAGTTATGATATGCTTTCTCACCTGATAGTCCATCTCACGTGCAGGTATGTCCCCCATGCCTGTCTCATTGGTGCATTGCTGTTTGGTCGTGAAGAGGAATTATAATCAAAATTACCGGTTACCTCATTGACTTAATAGCCCTGCTTTCAAAGAGCATGAAGGATTTTGGAGAACCTGTATAGCTCATCGCAACCAAGTCAAGCCACCTATAAGTCTGCTCAAATTTGAATTTCCCCCCAGGATTGAGCAGGGGAGCATCTGACATGAACAGATGGTCTTGAGAGATGCAGGACTGTTCATGTGACTTCAACAATCCTTGGCATCTTTGGACAAATGCTTCACCCTGTCTCATGGGTTCTCCTTCCAGTGGGGACCTGGGAAGAAGCTGGTAGACCTAAATTAAGCCACATCAAGCCCAAGTAATTCAGAAATCCAGGCAATTCAAGTGAATTTAAAAGTTTATTGCAAGCTTAAGCCTTCTCCAAGAATCTGAACTGCTAAAGGCCAACACAAATTGATGGTAGATAAGAATCCAATGGAATTCATGATGGGGTGGACTTAGATCTCCTGTGGGTGCAAAGGGACTCAAGACTAATGACACATTTGACCCCCTCCTTCCGGCTCAGCCTAGGCCACCTCCTACAATGGCTACAGTACTGCTGGACACCTGAAATTGAGACATCCCCAAGTTCCAGCTTTAAGGCTGTCTTTCATTAATTTATCTCTCCTTCTAGGACCGGTGTCCTCCTTGCTTCTGCAGGCAGTTCCTCCCAACATTTGCATGGGGTGATTAATTTCTGACACCGCTCATCCTCTAAGAACAAACCCAGTGGTAAAGGAAATTAGTGGCTCTTTAATGTGTCACAACGGTTGGCATAAAAGATGTCCTCAGAGGCTCTTTGAGGTCTTTTGTGGAAGCAGCAAGCGACAACGAATTTAGCAAGTTAATTATAACACCTAAAATATTATATCCGGGGAGACATGGCTTGACTAGCCAAGATTATAGGTTTATACTTGGGGTGGGGTGGAATTCACCTGGCCTGCTCCACTTCAGCCAGCTACCTTGTTTTAAGCAGATCAACTCTGGGACTGTGCAAAGTAGCCCCCTTTTCTCGAGCAAAGAGCTAATAAAGGGTCCGCTTCTCTTTGTTGAAATCCTTCAGGTGAGGCTTCATTGATGCAAGGCCTCCTTTGAAGCGATGCCCAATTAACAACAGCAATAGGACTTTCACTAGTATAGGGCTTCATGGTGCTTTACAGCACTCTCTAAGTCCGTGGTGGCGAACCTGTGGCACGCGTGCCACAGGTGGCATGCAGAGCCCTCTCTGTGGGCACGCGGGCCGTCGCCCCAGTCCTAGGCCATCAGCTAGGTTTTATAAAACCTTTTCGCTTTAGGCCTCCGCCACTGTGTGCAAAAAAAAAAAAAAAAAAGGTTCAATCAATCAATCAATTTCAACTTCTCACGGGAAAAAAAAAGATCTCACAAAGTTGGAATTGATTGATTGAACTGCTTAGTCCCGGCCAGTCTGCCGTTACCACCGCAGTCACATCCACCCAATAGGCCATGCCCACCCGATGGGCCACGCCCACCTGGTACCCGATGATACGTAAGTGAGTTTTGGGTTGCAGTTTGGGCACTCGGTCTCTAAAAGGTTCGCCATCACTGCTCTAAACTGTATACAGAATCAGCATATTGTCCCCAACGAACCAAGTCCTCATTTTATCGACCTGGTAAAGCTGGAAGGCTGTGTTGACCCTGAGCCTGTCAGGATCGAACTCCTGGCAGTGAGCAGAGTGAGCCTGCAATACTGTATTATAACCACCATGCCACCACGGCTCTTACAATTTGCACAGCTGTGGTCACACAACACACTTTACTTGAATTGACCTCTTTTCTACGTAATAGAACGCAGTGATTGGTTATGATGGAATGTAGCGAGGAGCTGGAACTCCAGGGAGAAGGAAACACAGAGTAGTTGAGGATTTTTTAGACCTACCTTTTTATTTTTTCTCTCCATGCAGGACCTTCTTCCGTTGTCTCCCTCTGATGACACACAGCGCCTGAGAAATTTGACATCTTCCCCCACCTTCCGAGTGTGCGGTAAGCAAAACCTGATCTGCTAATTAATGAGCTGTCATTCTGGTTTTGACCAACGCTTTTGGCTGTAACCGGGGACAAATCATTGGAGCATTTCTCCTCTTCCTCAGGGTGGGAGCTGGGAAAGGACGATTGGAAATCACTCATCTAAGCACCAGCCACTTGCTACCAAGGAAATATAGCATCTATTTTTATTTTTTATTTTTTACTCATTGATCTCTGAAAAGGAAAAATGTACGTTCTTTGACAGATGTGAGGTTGACGCTATCACTTCTCCTTAAAAAGGCTGACTATCCCAAAAGAAAAAAAAATAAAAGTAAACAGCCTTTGGATCAAAAAAACAACAGCTACCTGACCTGTATTAGTATATGTTCATGAAATCAACCAGAATGGACAAGCATTTGCCCCTCAAAGTAGCAAAGAGGACTCCCCCAGTTTAGCTGGACTAGCTCTCCTGCTGCCACGTTAGGAACTTTTGTTGCATCCTTTCAACACCTAAACCAAATTTGCCATTTAGCCTTACGTTCCTAAGTCAAGGACAACCTGTAGTGCAAAGGACATCAAGAAGGAAGAATAGCAGAACTTCAAGAGAACCAAGTCCTTCAATCCCACGTGTCTATTCCTGGTAAAACCTGGAATGAATTTCTTTGATATTTGGGACCAGGAGCCCACCCCTCCTTCTTAAGTAGGTGATAAAGTAAAGGTAAAGGTTCCCCCGCACATGCATGCTAGTCGTTTCCGACTCTAGGGGCCGGTGCTCATCTCTGTTTCAAAGCCGGAGAGCCGGCGCTTGTCCGAGGACGTCTCCGTGGTCATGTGGCCGGCATGACTAGACGCCAAAGGCGCACGGAACGCTGTTACCTTCCCACCGGAGTGGTCCCTATTTTTCTACTTGCATTTTTACGTGCTTTCGAACTGCTAGGTGGGCAGAAGCTGGGACGAGTAACAGGCGCTCACTCTGTTACGCGGCACTCGGGATTCGACCCGCCAAACTGCCGACCTTCTGATCGACAAGCTCAGCGTCCTAACCCACTGAGCCACCGCGTCCCTAAGTAGGTGATGCCTGCTTGCTATTTACAACCCCACCTTTTGCAAGAGACCATATTAGCCTCCCCATTGTTCTTTCACCAAGGGAGTGATTTAATAATTGCAAATGAGAGCCTGGGCCTTGCCGCACGCACGCATGGGTGGCAGGAAAATGGATGGCTGTATATATATATATTTTTAAAGGAGGAACTAACGAGTAAATAAACAGGGCATTAGCATATCTCTTACAGAAAGTGGGGAGCTATACTAAAGTCGCCACACTGTTTTGTTCTTTGTTTGTCGTTGTCAAGGTAAGTTATGCTTAGGCGCCACTCCATGGCACCCCCCCTGTACCTGCTTTTGTGTATAATTTATTTTCACTGGTGCATGCGTTAACCTTTGGCAGGGAACAGCACCACGGACATCCATTAAATCTCAGGGGCACCGAGGTTGGGAAGGAAGGGAACGGGTTCCCCTGGGAGTGTTTTGTGCCACCAAAGGAAACTGCGGTCACTTCACAGCAAAGGCCTCTGGGTCACTATTCTTCTCTTCTAGCCCACCATGGCAGATGAAGTGCATACCTGCCAGCCTTGCAAGGTGGTCCAGAGGCGAAGCAATAGCCAGGAACATTGGCTGTATGTTTACCGATAAAGGAGAATATTTGTAGCTCAGGGTTGACATGAGGGGTTCTTGATGCTCTCTGAGCTGGGTGGTTTTCTTGCAGACGTTTCATTCCCTGACTAGGTAACATCATCAGTGTTAGAAGGGAGTGGGGCTTGTGTAGCGGAGAAGGAGGGAGGAGGAGGAGGAGGAGGAGGAGGAGGAGGAGGAGGAGGAGGAGGAGGAGGAGGAAGGATGAATAAGAAGGAAAGAAGAAGGAAGAAGAAGACTGTGGAGAAGATTGTGGAGTCCTTAGTGCTCTCTGGTGGTTTTCTTGCAGACATTTCATTCCCTGACTAGGTAACATCATCAGTGCTAGAAGGGAGTGGGGCTTCTGTAGTAGAGAAGGAGGGAGGGAGTAGGAGGAGGAGAAGGAAGAGGAAGAGGAAGCAGAAGATTGTGGAATCCCTGGTGCTCTCCGAGCTTGGTGGTTTTCTTGCAAATGTTTCATTCCCTGACTAGGTAATCATCATCAGTGCTGGAAGGGAGTGGGGTTTGCTCTCAAACGGTTCAAAACGGAATCTTATTCCTAGTTAGTTTTCCCCCCTAATTAATCTGTAGCCTAGTAGAATGTGATAATCTAGTCAGTTGCAAGTACTGTACTCTGGATCAGAAACTTGCAGTCCTAAACACATTTCCTGGGAAGAAAGTTTGGTTAAATCCCTTCAATTTACGTAAGTCTAAAAGGTGGGTCTGCTTAGCAAAGAGGGGAAAAAAAAATCCCTTTTTTTTTCCTCCCCACCCAGCAAGCTGCCCTTTATAATTGCGAGCATTTTTAACATTCTTCCCAGCTCGCCAAACAAGCTCCTTTACATTAAGATTCCACCCAGCTTTGTCTCTTCTCTGAGGGGGCAAACAAGGCTGTTGTATCATAACGAGAGGGCCAAGTTATCTTCCTCCAGAGATAATTACTTGGAAGATAATTAAATTCCAAAAAAAAAGAAAGAAAGAAAGAAAGAAAGCACCAACTGAAACTCCCGTGACTTATTTCTTGCTTGTTCTTTAAATATGCATCTTGTAAGGCTCTTTCGCGTCTTCGAGCCGCACAACCAGTTGGAAGAGAGAGGGAGGGAGGGAGAGGGAGAGAGAGAAAGAGTTGAAGTTTCCCCTTGTCCTTCAAATTGTCATCTCTCTCGTTCAGCGCTTTCCGTTTTCAAGGAGTCCTTCATGGGCCCTTGAAGGGGAAGCATTGTTTCTCCCCCTTCCTCTGGGCCAGTTCGATTGCACTTCAGTCCTGTAGGGTTATCTCATCAAGGAAGCCCAGGTCGAAATGAAAAGTTTCACTTTTTTATTTTAACAAAGCATTCCATCCCGTAAGGGGTTGGATTCTGGAAGGAGAGGTTTCGAGGCTTCCAGAATCAGAAGCTTGAAAAATGTAAGACGCTATTTGCTTACTTTGCGTGTGGCGTAACAGAATTTTCAGTATCCGTGCTGCGGCTTCCTACTGGGAGATCCTTGTCGGCTCCAGGAGCCAGCAAATGTGGATTATTGAGCCATGATCAAAGCCGCGATGCCTAGTGCTCTGTTCAGTGAGCAGACGAGACAGCTGGCAACGGTAAAAGGCTTTATTTGGGAACCGGGCAAAGAACAAGTTTAACAGCACCTCTATTTATACTACAGCTGGCCGGCGGCTGGCCAATCACGGTGAAGCCGGTTTCCCGCTAACAACGGACCAATCGGCTCTCAGCATTCTGACAGCTCGGAGCTGTCAACTGTTAGCGCCTGCGTAGTAGCCCGGTAGAGTTTGACAGCCGGGAGCTGTCAAACGGCTACACATGCGCAGACGCTTCCCGGCAGCTTTGACAGCTGTCAAAGCTGCCGCGCAGTTCTCCTCAGAACTATTAACTTGTTTAATTCTTAAATACACAACACCCCTTAACCCTCCCCCGGCTGGGTACAGATGTTCTTCCGGGTGTTTCTTCGCGCCAGGCCCCACTCGAAGTCTTGTAAGTACGCGGGGGGTTTTTTTTCTCTTTGTGAACGGCGAGGCGGCACGTGTTCCGGGCCTTCATGTGTCGGGGTTGGATTTTCGATGGGTTCTGAGTCCATAGGGGTGGTTGGCCGCGTTTGGGTGCGTGTGTCAGGGTCTTGGGGTGTGTCCTGTGCTGGTGTTAAATAGTCCTCCCTTCCCCCTGTGTTCGGCGGGCTTCGTTGCCTTAACTGATCGATGTGTCGCCGCAGGAGTCTGTCTGTCCCCGCGTCGATGATGTACGATAAGGGCCCTGTCTGTTGCAGAACAACCCCTTGGAGCCATTTGTCCCCCTCCCCATAGTTCCTGGCCCAGACAGCTTGGCCGATAGCGAGAGTTCTGAGCTGCCTGGGCAGGCTAGGTTCTTCTGTTGTCCTGTCGGGGTGTAATCGGTCTAGTCTGGTTGTTAGTCGTTTCCCCCAACGTAGCTCGGCAGGCGACAGTCCGGTAGCTGTGGAGGGGGTGGTATGTTGGGATAACAGGAATTGAGCCAGCCTGCGGTGCCAATTCCCGGCGATGATCTTCCGTAGTGCCTCTTTAGTGGACTTAACCATAACCTCGGCCAAGCCGTTCGACGAGGGATGAAATGGAGCTGAAGTAGTGTGCCTAATAGAGTTCCTCGTTGTGAAAGTCTGGAATTCGTGGGAAGTAAATTGTGGCCCGTTATCCGAGACTATGACATCTGGCAACCCATGTGTGGCAAAAAGCCCCCTTAATACTTGTACCAAGGCTGCCGTGGTTGTACTGCTTACCGGTACTACCTCTAACCATTTGGAATAACTATCCACTACTATCAGAAATACTTGGCCCTGGAAAGGTCCCGCGAAGTCCACGTGTATGCGGGACCAGGGGTTTTTTGTCATTTCCCATCTGTGAATAGGAGCTTGCGGTTGTGCTGCTCTGACTACCTGGCAGGGGTAACAGCCGGCCACATAAGCCTCTATGTGCTTATCAATGCCTGGCCACCAGACGTAACTCCTTGCTAACGCCTTCATCTTGACTGTTCCCGGGTGACCTTCATGTAACGTTTCTAGCACCCTTGTCCTATGTTTGTCAGGGATTACTACTCTGGTACCCCATAGGATACATCCCTTATGGGTCGACAGTTCCTTTTCCCTTGTAAAATATGGCTGTAACTCGGGTCCTGGAGCCTTAGATTTCCATCCCGACGTTACGCAGGCAAGTACCCGTCCTAGGATTTTATCGGTGGAGGTTGCAATGGCAATGTCTTTAACTGACAAGGGGCATTCCGGCAATTCAGAAATGGCCAGGATATTCCCAGCTGGGGCTGGGTCGGGGTCTACTACCGGCAGGGGAAGCCTACTTAACCCGTCTGCGTGCCCCATGTGCTTTCCTGGTTTATGTATTAACTTAAAAGAATACGCCGATAAAAAGGTAGACCATCTCAGTACGCGAGGGGATACAATTTGTGGTGTTTGCTTGTCCCACGTAAAGATCCCCAACAGAGGCTTGTGGTCTGTAAAGATAGTGAATTTCCGCCCGTAGAGGTAGTCATGAAATTTTTTGACACTCGCCACTACGGCTAAAGCCTCTTTATCTATTTGTGCATAATTGCGCTCTGGTTTGGATAGCGTTCTGGAGTAGAACGCGATTGGAACCTGCGTGCCATTTGTGGTTAGGTGGCTCAAAACAGCCCCGATCCCGTAAGGGGAAGCATCACATGCTAAGCAAAGAGGTAAATGATCGTTAAATAGTGTCACTGTGGAATTGCTGGTGAGCAATTCCTTTAGACGTTTAAAGCTAGTGTCGTGCTGGGGTGACCAGCACCATGGGGTCGCTTTGTCCAGGAGCCTGTGTAACGGCTCCGCTATGGATGCCTTATGCGGGAGGAAGGTATGATAAAAATTTAACAGCCCCAGGAAGGCCTGGAGTTGTTGCTTATTCTTGGGGGTGGGTGCTGTTTTGATTGCGCTTAGTTTTGACTCAGTGGGGTGAATCCCCTCAGCATCAACCTTATAACCTAAAAATTCTGTAGATGGGACTCCTATGGAGCATTTATCTCTTTTTAATTTGAGCCCCGCAGTTCTGAATCTGCGGAGGACTTCCGCCAATTTGTTTGCCAGGTCTAGCTCTGACTCCCCTGCGATCAGGACGTCGTCAAAATATGGGCAGACCCCAGGGATTCCTTTAAGGGTTTTTTCCATAATTTCCTGAAAAATCCCTGGGGCAGCCGAGACGCCGAATTGCAACCGGTTAATTTTAAATGCCCCTTTATGCGTGACAATTGTCTGTGCCCTGGCCGTGTTCGGGGTGACCGGTAATTGTAAATATGCCTGGGCTAGGTCCAATTTTGCAAAGATGCTGCCGGACTTAATGGCAGCCAGCACATCTTTTACAGCTGGAACGGGGTAAGCGTGCGCATTTAATGCGCGATTCAAGGTCGCTTTATAGTCCGCGCAGAGTCTAATTTGGCCATTAGGTTTAATTGGGGTCACAATCGGCGTTTCCCACTCCCCTCCTTCGACTGGTTCTAATACTCCTAATCTGACGAGCCGGTCCAGCTCGTTTTCTATCTTGGTTCTAAGGGCGAATGGAACTCTCCTGGCTTTGATTCTTATTGGCATTATGTTAGGGTTTAATTTTAGTTCTACTGGGGGTCCTGTATATTTTCCTAACGAGCCGTCGAAGACGTCCGCAAATTGCTGGCAGACAGCTTCTAAGCTCGTAGCGTGAATAGCATTGACACCTGTCAAGGCTATTCCTAACGCCTCGAACCAGTCGAGTCCTAAAAGGCTGGAGCGGTTCTCCTGCGTGACCACGACTGTGAGGGGGCCCTTAAATTTCCTAAATTCCGTTAAAATTGTGGCTTTTCCCTTGAGTTTTATAGGGGTTTTTTGGAAGTCAGCCAGCCGCAGACGGGTGGCCCGTAAGGTTGGCCGCTGGCGGCTTTGGCTGCAGATTTCTTTGTACGTTTTCCAAGAGATGAGGGAGACTGCGGACCCCGAGTCAACCTCCATCTCACACGGAACCCCATGTAGGAGGACCCTGACCCTGACTTTGGGCTTCAACACTGAGTTGACTGACCCCGCCATTTTACCCTGGCTTACAGTTAGCACTGACGATTGGGACCTCCCTCCTGGGGCCGTGGCTGGGCTCATACCTGCAGATGCCACCTCTAACTCGTGTAGGTTCTCCCGGCTCTGGCTGCGGCATACGGCTCTGAGGTGTCCGGTTTTTCCACAGCCGTGGCACTTAGCACTACGGAAACGGCACGACGCCCTCGGATGGCTTCCCCCGCAGCTGGCGCACTTGGTTCGGATGCCCTGCTGGGTATTCTGCCTGTTGTTTTGGGGCAGTCTTCGGTTGTCCTGTTGCAACCTGGCTCTGTCGAACCGCCGCTGGACGGCGTCGATGTCTGTGGAGACGTCGTTCCCCGCGGACCCGTTGTATGAGCAGTCCTCCTGATGCACGGACCCGTAGGGCCCGCTGTCAGGTGACCTTGGGCTCTCGCTGTGGCTGTCTTCGTACGCCACAGCTTCCATGGAGACTTCGGCCAGTGTTAGGGTCGGCTTGGCGATTAATTTTTTCCGAAGCCGCTCGTCCTTCAGGCCGATGACCACCTGATCGCGGATCCGGTCCTCCAGGTCAGGGAACCGGCATCGGCGAGCGGCGTGTCTGACCCATGCTATGAAGTCAGTGACTGACTCTTCTGGCATCTGGAGGCGTCGGGCGAAGTGTACTCTCCAGAATAGTTCGGACTTGGTCGGCATGAAATGCTTGCTCAGTCCTTCCGTGAGTTCAGCATATGGAATAGAAGCAATGGGCTCCGGGCTGAACAGCCCGACTGCCACATCGTAAACGGCAGGGCCGCTGAGGCAAAGGAGCGCTGCTGCCTTGGCCCGGTCATCCGTTATTTTGTTGACCAGCAGGAATCCTTCTACCTGGCCCCAGTGCGACTCCCAACACTCGGGATGACGAATGTTGAACTCGCGGATGTGGCCAAGATTGGCCATGCTGTCCCGGTTGTGGTGGCTGCTTCGTGCCTGAGGGAAAGCTGTGCTTCCCTGTAGTGACTTTGCTCAGACTAGGGGAAAAAATCTCTTCTCCCCCTAGCAGTGACTTCAGCCGTGGCTTCGCTCTGACTAGGGAGAAAAATCTCTTCTCTCCCTGGTAGTGACTTCAGCGGCACGAAGCAGCGGATCCCACCTTCGTCGCCAGTGCTCTGTTCAGTGAGCAGACGAGACAGCTGGCAACGGTAAAAGGCTTTATTTGGGAACCGGGCAAAGAACAAGTTTAACAGCACCTCTATTTATACTACAGCTGGCCGGCGGCTGGCCAATCACGGTGAAGCCGGTTTCCCGCTAACAACGGACCAATCGGCTCTCAGCATTCTGACAGCTCGGAGCTGTCAACTGTTAGCGCCTGCGTAGTAGCCCGGTAGAGTTTGACAGCCGGGAGCTGTCAAACGGCTACACATGCGCAGACGCTTCCCGGCAGCTTTGACAGCTGTCAAAGCTGCCGCGCAGTTCTCCTCAGAACTATTAACTTGTTTAATTCTTAAATACACAACACCTAGGATCCACCGTGAGGAGGCTAGTCTGCATTGCAGTCCAGGTTGAAATGAGATGGTGGTTTATCAGCCCTCCTGGGTAGACAAGACAGGAAACACAGCCAGATGAGCGAAGTATTTTAAGGGCACATTTAACAGAATCTTGAAAGTCTGAAAGTATAAATTTCTCACTGTCCCTTTTTAAAGCCTGATCAATTTAGGGCAGGTCCTTCCTAAGTCTCTTCTCCTGACCATTAAGCCACTGGGGGTTCCTTGGTCTCTTCTCTTGTCCTGTCCTGTCCTGTCCTGTTCTGTTCTGTTCTGTTCTGTCCTGGTCTCTTCTCTTCTCTTCTCTTCTCTTCTCTTCTCTTCTCTTCTCTTCTCTT
>JAKJMR010018312.1:109032-128067 GCA_024449315.1 Daboia siamensis | reverse complement strand
TCTGTCTCTTCTCTTCTCTTCTCTTCTCTTCTCTTCTCTTCTCTTCTCTTCTCTTCTCTTCTCTTCTCCTCTCCTCTCCTCTCCTCTCCTTTATCTCCTCTCCTCCCCTCCTTTTCTCTCCCCTCCCCTCTCCTCTCTCTTCTTTCTCTCCTCCCCTCTTTTTCCCTTCCCTTCCCTTAACAACATTTCTTCCTCTCCTCTCCCAAGGTCATTTTCACATGCCATTACAAAACTGTTGCTTTTAGGATTGGTCTGCCATTTTGTGCAAGTCCATACCATTCCGTTTGTAAACTTCACGATGTGTGGTGTTTTCCCCCACCCATCGCTGGTGATGAATCAGGGGACCTCTCTCTCTTGCAAGAGCTGTTAAATGCAATCATGGCTATAGGTGAGTTGAGCCGCCTTGATTAATAACTATCGAAATGCTTCTTCAGATATCTAGACTCTCAGAAAGGCAACGGATATGATGGGATCCACACTCCAGTCAAGATGTTTTCCTGTGGTAAATGTTTTAATTGAGGCCTCTGTGTGTTACCAAACTGTAGAAAAGTTGTGTGTGTGTGTGGGGGGGGAAGAGATGCATGGGAGTGTAACTGTACGTGAAGCAAAGGGCTCAACTTCCTAAAAGAGGTCGAGAAATCTTCCTAGCTTCACCAGGGACTGAGCAAAAGACAGAGAGGGTGAAGGAGGATAAACGCTCCTTCCCACTTAACGTGTGTGTGAGAGAGAGATGCAGTTCTTGACTTACGGCCATAAAATAGATTATTAAGTGAGTCACGCCTGATTTTAAAACCTTTTTTTTTTTTTGCCACGGTTGTTCAGCGAACCATGCAGTTGTTAAGCAATTCCCCATTGACTTTTGTGAGTCGGAAACTGACCGGGAAGGTCAAAAATGACGCTCGCAGAACTCTGAGACACTGCAACCCTTGTCAACATGTGCCGGTTATCAAGGGCCCGGATTTTGATCAAATGGCTCTCTGAGACGATGCTGTGACGGTTGTACGTGCGAGGACAAGTTGTAGGTTCCCCTTTTCAGTGCCGATGTAACTTTGAACAGTCAGGTTATTTTTGTGCCACCATCTTGAGCTTGTTGGAGACCCCTGTCCTTTTTTCACCCTCTTTCCTGTCCCACTATTTCCCCCCCCCCCTTTCTGCAAAGAGAAGTTTTACTCTCTCACTGTCCATCAATTTCCATTTTCTCCTGAGCAAATTGTCAGGGGGGAAACACAGACACACATACACACACACACACAAACCCTTTCCAGCATCTAAACTGATTATTTGCCCAAGATGTTTCAAATTCAGTGAAGACTTTTGGACTGTCCATTCCAATTAGGAGGATAGCTGATGTCTAAATTTGCCCCAGGTTCATTCCCACACGATTCTTCCTCTTTTACACCAGAGAAAATGCCAAGGGACCAGAGGTTTGGCAGCTGATTTTGGGGCAGCTGATCACCCGCGTTCATTAGAAGAGCCTCATTGAGCTCTGAATAAAAAGGTAACGATGCGAAATCTGGAAAATGATGAACTTCTGACTGCCTTTTCAGCTCCATAAATGTGGTGGTGAGGAGGCAAAAGACACACACACATACACAAAGAGTGAAAGAATTAAATAATAAGTCGTTTTATTCCCCAGTTACACAGACACAGCCCCAAACGCTCAATCGCTTCTTCTTCTTGTTGAAAGCAGCTGTAAAACCCGACTTAATCCTTCTGCATCACAAGATCCTGTCTAGTCTTGCAGCCTTTTATTTCCGAATTCCAGATCATCAGAGGGAAATAACAAGAGGCAGTTATTTCCAATGGGGTTTGCTGGTCCCCTTGGATGATTTTTAATAGAGTCTCTGAATCCTCCAGTCAAATTAATCAGCCTTGGACTTGATTGGGTCCCGTTAATGATCCTTTTTTCCCCCCATAAACTGTCTCTATATTCCATCTGTTCAGGAGGCATCCGAGGCAGAGGAGCGCACGAAACACGGCGGTCTTTCAAATGGAAATGAAGGTAGTCCTCAACTTACGGCCACAGTTAAGCACAACATTTGTGCTGCTGACTGAGACAGTTTGTTAAGTGAGGCTTGCCCCATTTTGCGACCTTTCTTGCTGCGTTTGTTAAGTGAATCGCCGCACTTGTTGAGTCATTAATACGGTTGTTAAGCGAATCTGGCTCCCCCCCCCCCCCCGGATTGGCTTTGCTTGTCAGAAGGTTGCAAAAGGGGATGACGTGACACACACACACACCCCGGGACGCTGCGACCGTCCTAAGTATGAATCAGTTGCCAAGCGTCTAAATTTTGATCACGTGACTATGGGGACGCTGCAACGGTCGTAACTGTGAAAAACGGTCATAAGTCACTTTTTCCCAGCGCTGCTGTAACTTCAAATGGTCACTAAATGAATTGTCGTAAGTTGAGGACTATCTGCGCAGCAGCAAAGATTGAGAAAGGGTGACCGAAAAAGGCACATCTCAAATGCTTTGCTCAAGGGAAATATTCCCCAAATACGGTAGTGGTTTGCCACCCTCTTATTTTCCAGACTTTTTATGATTATTTTTTTAACCTTTGAATCTCTCCTTATTGTTCTGAAATTTTCCTGCAGTCTCTTAGCCAAGATCTAACCAGGATCACCCTAATCCTGGACTATGTACATTTGTGCAAAAGCGGTTTACAGAGTCAGCCTATGGCCCTGGACAGTCTGGGTCCTCATTTTAGCGACCTTGGAAGGATGAAAGGCTGAGTCGATCTTGAGCCGGTCAGGATTGAACAGTCATTTGTTTGAAATGGCATATCGGATCTCCTGTTTGAGTAGGGGGTGGGAATAGAAGACCCACCCCCCAAGGTCTCTTCCAACTCTGTTAGTCTGCTAAATGTTTTTATAGCTGTGCCCCCAACAATCTGGGTCCTCATTTTACCGACCTCAGAAGGATGGAAGGCTGAGTCAGCTTTGAGCCCGTGAGGATCAAACTGCAGGCAGCCGGCAGGCAGCAGAAGTAGCCTGCAGTACTGCATTCTAACCACTGCGCCACCACAACTGCAAAAATGAAGGAATTGGTTGAAACATTTTCACATAAAGTTTCTTGTACTGAGGTCCAGTAACTTGAGGCTTCGTCCTAATGAGACGAGGAGCATTGGCCAGGCAATTCTTGACAAAACAACAAAAAAAGCAAGCTTTATCAATAATCTTCCCAGACTCATCCAACTTGAAGTAGCTCATCCAGTCATAAAATCAGGTTACTTTCTCTAAGTGGACGTCATGGGCTTATTTGGCTAACTTAATTAACGCCGCATTTATTAGAGGATTTTATTGGCTCTTAAGTGCGCTCTGCAAAGCTTCACCACAACAGTTAATCGTCACAATTAGCTTTCTTTTATTTATTTGTTTATTTATTTATTCTTTGCTTACTATTAGCTACGGATGCGCAACCCGCTCATTTTAGCTCAGCGTGTCGAAACAACTTATCCTACCTAGTCAGTCAACAGTTCAACATGTCCCAGGAAATAAGCTGCAATCAACTCAGTCTCAGGTCATTTAAACCTGGGGCAAACATGTATGCAAACAGCCAATGGGAACAAGGGAAGGCAATAGCCTGCATTATTGTGTGTTTGCTAAGAAATCAAGCGAGCAAGACCGCCTGTCTCTAATCAAGATATGAGGTCAGAAGGAAAAAGTGCAGAGGAGAGCAGCAAAGATGGCTAAGGGACTGGAAGCCAAAACATACAAAGAACGGTTGCTGGAATTGGGTGTGTCTAGCTTAATGAAGAGAAGGACATAAGAAAAGGGACATAATAGCAGCCTTCCACTATCTCAGGGGCTGCCCCAAAGAAGAGGCAGTCAAGCTATTCTCCAAAGCGCCCAAAGGCAGGACAAGAAGCAGTGGATGGAAACTAACCAAGGAGAGAAGCAACCTGGAACTAAGGAGAAACTTCCTGACAGTGAGAACAATTAATCAGTGGAACAACCTGCCTCCGGAAGTGGTGAATGCTCCAACCCTGGAAGTTTTTAAGAAGAGACTAGACAGCTATTTGTCTGAAATGGTATAGGGTTTCCTGCCTGAGCAGGGGGTTGGACTAGAAGATCCTTCTAAGGTCTAAAATTCCCATAATGCTTAAAACAGAAATCACACTGGTTGGGCACCGAGTCTCCTACGCCCAGGATGAGGAGATCACCCTTTCCCCCCAACCCAACACATATTTTTAAGACCTCCTTAAGGAATTAGATTCTCTAGGGCAGATTGCCAAGTAGGGGTGGGGAATTACAGAGAGAAAGATGTCATTAGTGTATATCACAGAAGTAATTCTGAACCCGGGACGACAAGCTACAATAATATGACACATTATTCCTTTACTGCCTGAGGTTTATATATGCTACTGTCACTTTTATATGTTCTCCACCACCAGTAATTTTCTCTCAATCTAATTTTTATTTCCCCAAGGGTTTGCCAAGGTTAAAGTGCTAGGAAACCAATGACTGTTCACTTGCCAAAGGGTGATAAATTAAGTTAACCGTCGTTGGGTGGCTAGCTTCTGGCTGGTCAGGGCTATTTATATGTAAATAAGCGTAAGGATGCTGATGGGCATGTATGTAAATTTTAACAGCCTGTTTCTCCTGCACAAGATGGTTAAAAGTTGGGTAGTTAGAATTTTCAGCGAGTTTCCTAAACAAAACCTGCTTCGTACACCCAACGTTTAAGATTCTTTGCAATAACCAGACTTTATTTTGGTTAATACCACCATTGCTAAGATCTAAATCTCATTACAGGTAGTTCTCATAACCATTCATTTAGTGACTGTTCACAGTTACAATGGTACCGGAAAATGTGACTTATGACTGTTTTTCTCACTTATGATTGTTGCGGCATCCCCATGATCATGAGATCAAAATTCAGATGCTTGGCAACTGACTCATATTTATAATGATTACAGCATCCTGGGGTCACGTGATCCCCTTTTGCAACAAATAAAGTCCATGGGGAAGCCAGATTCACTTAACAACCTTGTTACTAACTTAATAACTGCAGTGATTCGCTTAACCAAGTCGCAAAATGGGGCAAAATTCACTTAAAAAATGTTTTATTCAGCAACAGAAATTTGGGGCTCAATTAGCATCGTAGGTCAGGGACTATCTGTAGCTATTCCTTTGTTATGCCTGTATGAATAATCGCTTTGGGAATATTATTCAAAGGCAGTTTGATCCATCAGTCGCCAACTTCTGAACTAACGCATAAAATTGACATGGATGCCAACAAATTGATTTGGCTCTGATTTGGAGACTCAAAAGATGAATAATGATGATGATAGTAATAATAATAATAATAATAATAATAATAATAATAATAATAATAATAATAATAATAATAATAATAATAAAATAATAATAATAATAATAACAACAATAACAATAACAATAACAATAACAATAATAATAATAATAATAATAATAATAATATAAGTTGGAAGGTACCTTGGAGGTCATCTAGCCCAACCCCCTGCTCAGGCAGGAAACCCTATACCATTTCAGGCAAATGGCTGTCCAGTCTCTCCTTAAAAGCTTCCAGTGTTGGAGCATTCACCGCTTCTGGAGGCAGGTTGTTCCGCTGTTTAATTGTTCTAACTGTCAGGAAGTTTCTCCTTAGTTCTAGGTTGTTTCTCTCCTTGACGAGTTTCCATCCGTTGCTTCTTGTCCTGCCCCCTGGTCCTTTGGAGAATAGGTTGACCAAGAATAACAGAAGCACAGATTCTTAATGTACAGATTGTTTTATTGTCCTATTATTCTTCACTTCCCCCAATATAACAGAATAACAGACTCGCAGCGTTGAAGGGATCTTGGAGGTCTTCTAGTCCAACCTCCTGCTCAGGCAGGAAACCCTATACCATTTCAGAGAAATGGCTGTCCAGTCTCTTCTTCAAAACTTCCAGTGTTGGAGCATCCACAGATTCTGGAGGCAGGTTGTTCCACTGGTTAATTGTTCTCACTGTCAGGAAGTTTCTCCTTAGTTGTAGGTTGCTTCTCTCCTTGGTTAGTTTCCATCCATTGCTTCTTGTCCTGCCTTCAGGCGCTTTGGAGAATAGCTTGACTGCCTCTTCTTTGGGGCAGCCCCTGAGATATTGGAAGACTGCTATCACGTCAACCCTCGTCCTTCTCTTCATTAAACTAGACATGTCACCCCTTTGCTCAAGCCTAATTTTTCTGAATGGAATTGATTGGAAATCCCAGCTCAGACTGGTTTTCTGCCTCAAGGCTAGAAATTCTGACAGAACTGAATTCTGGATGAGACCTTTGGAAGCATCATTTATCCTGCCTATTTTCATTTAACAGGGATTTTTGAGCTTAAAAGCCATAATGACAGCCTTCAAAAGATCTGAGAAGAATTCATCTTGCACATTCCTTGTTGCGTAATCATTTCCAAATGGTGATGCCAGTATTCATCCATCTTCAGCCCTGTCCCTATAGAAATCCTTTTGAGGTGGTCTTGAAAGTAAAATTGCATATTATTTAGTGTTGCCAGTTTGGTGTAGTAGTTAAAAGTGCTGACCTAAAACCTGGAGTCTGAGAGTTTTAGTCTAGCCTTAGACATGAAAAATAAGGGACGCGGTGGCTCAGTGGGTTAAGACGCTGAGCTTGTCGATCAGAAGGTCGGCAGTTTGGCGGGTCGAATCCCGAGCGCCGCGTAACAGAGTGAGCGCCTGTTACTCGTCCCAGCTTCTGCCCACCTAGCAGTTCGAAAGCATGTAAAAATGCAAGTAGAAAAATAGGGACCACTCCGGTGGGAAGGTAACAGCGTTCCGTGCGCCTTTGGCGTCTAGTCATGCCGGCCACGTGACCACGGAGACGTCCTCGGACAAGCGCCGGCTCTTCGGCTTTGAAACGGAGATGAGCACCGGCCCCTAGAGTCGGAAACGACTAGCACGCATGTGCGGGGGAACCTTTACCTTTACCTTTTTAGACATGAAAGCCATCTTGGTGACTTTGGCCCAGTGTGAATTCTAGTCCCATCTTAGGCATGAAAGCTTAAACCATCTTGGCCCAATCAATAGGAGACTGTGAGTTGTAGTTCTGCTTTAAACAAGAAAGATCAGTGGATCAGTTATCCGACTTGTTTTTTTTTAAGGCAAATCTGTTTTTTTAAGGTAAATCTGTTTTTTTAAGGCAAATCTGTTTTTTTAAGGCAAATCTGAACTGCAGTTTTCATTTTATTCCCAGGTTCAAAAAAAGTAGTGCATCTTATTGATGGCAGTTCTGGATCAAAGGAGTTCTAGAAAGCAGAAATGAGTGACACAAAACTGGCTGTAAATAAAATTAATAATAATAATCAGAATAATGAAGTTAGATCTCATTCATATTCCGCTGCATTTCTCTCTGTCGCATTTGCTTATTTTGATCTGTTCTTAATCGCAATTAAGCCATCAGTGCAACATTTCAATAAGTTCTACATGAATTTTGCCCCAAGCTTGCATGGCAAGAGTTGTTTTTTTTTTTTTTCTTGCCCTGCTGATTCACAGAGAAGAGCAACAAACATGATTAGGGGCTGGAGGCCAAAACATATAGGGAACGGTTGCTGGAATTGGGTATGTCTAGTTTAACGAAGAGAAGGGTGAGGGGTGACATGATAGCAGTGTTCCAATATCTCAGGGGCTGCCCCAAAGAAGAGGCAGTCAAGCTATTCTCCAAAGCACCTGAAAGCAGGACAAGAAGCAACGGATGGAAACTCATCAAGGAGAGAAGCAACCTAGAACTAAGGAGAAATTTCCTGAGAGTTAGAACAATTAACCAGTGGAACAACCTGCCTCCAGAGGTGGTGAATGCTCCAACACTGGAAGCTTTTAAGAAGAGACTGGACAGCCATTTGTCTGAAATGGTATAAGGTTTCCTGCCTGAGCAGGGGGTTGGACTAGATGACCTCCAAGTTCCCTTCCAACTTTATTATTATTATTATTATTATTATTATTATTATTATTATTATTATTATTATTATTATTATTATTATTATTATTATTATTATTATATAAAGCAAAATGGAAGCTTCTTAATAACAGGCATATTTTTACAACCCTTATTAGGAAGGCCAAAATAATGTCTCAGGTTGCAATTTCTGGGGTTCCCTTTTGTGTTCCAAGTGAATGCTTGTAACTGAACGGTGCATTTTCAGTAATAGATAAACAATCATTGGAGACGTTTGTGCCTCCAAGAGTTCCTGGTAGGTCTTTTTGAATCCTTGGCAAGAAAGCAGGGAGAAAGAGAAATCTTTTTCTCAAACTAAGCCGACTGACATCTAGCAGTTTTCGGCAGTTTTGATAAGAGTTATGGATCGTTCCCCAAGGGCTGAATGGAGACAACAACTTTCAAAATGTGAAGTTGACTTATAGTGGAGGAATCTCGCCGTGCAAGGAATTCAGCTGAAGAATTATCATGTCTTTCCTTCATGTCTTTCGAAGAATGATATGGAGGGTGGCAGACAAAGAAGAGAGTTGTTATGAAAGATATACATTACAGGAATCTAAGCTGACAAAGGATCAGTTTGGCCTAGGATCTTGGATTTTTGATAGCTAGCTGAATGAAAATGGCCAAGGCACAGTGCAAGTGCTGTTTGAGGAATGAATTCCCTGCCAGGGGAAAAGAGTAGAATGATGTATTCTGTTTTCATGAGGACCACAACTGAGCTCAACATTTCTGTTGCTAAGTGAGACCTTGGTTAAGTGAGTTTTGCCTCATTTTATTCTTGTCACAGTTGCCAAGTGAATCACTGCAGTTGTGAAATTAATAACACCGTTGTTCAGGGAATCTGGCTTCCCTATTAACCTGGCTAGTCAAGAAGGTCGCAAAAAAGATGTCAATGCTGCTAACGTCGGATGTTTTTGCTTTGACAACAGTTGAAGATGCAGCCATTGTCTTCTTATGTTTTACTCTTAGAGTTAGAGTTAGATGATGCTGGGGGGAGGAATGTGCATGAGAATTTAGCTAGACATAACAATACTGAACCTAGTGTGAGAACCAAGGTTATTGAAATAAGAGATGATAAGAATTGGCGAGCTGGAGAGCTGCAGGGGAAGCCTGCGTTTCAAACTAATTGGGCAATGTGATTTATGACTGTTAATGGAGGAGGGAATTGTGCTTTGATACTGTGTGCTCAGGGGAGGGGAATTCAATTTTTGGCTTCGACTATGTTAGTGCCGATGCTGTGTTACTCAAATAAAGATTCTTTAAGGTAAACAATGCCTCGAAGTTCTTTGAAGAGTTTCATTTGTCGGAACCATGACAAAAGGATGTGACCCCAGGGATACTGCAATGGTCATTAGTGTGAAAAAATGTTCATAAGTCCCTTTTATCAGTGCCATGGAAAAACCAAGTCCTTCTTTTCGAAAGACTATTGCCAAATGTGTTGAAAAATCAGAAAACCTATGGAAGACTTAGCTTCTAGCTGAAGAAGGATATACATCTAGTAAGTAAACCCTCAACTACCAAGTCACTCCTCTTTGCAAACTGCTCGCCTTAGAAAAGTTTTAGGAGTTTTCCAGAAATAGAAAACAAGGAAAGTGGAGCGTACACAGAAGGGACTGGTGCCTCATCCCTAAGTGAAAAGATTTAATTAAATTTCCAACAAAATAATTAGCGCGCTTATCTCAAAAGGCTGCTTCCAATCAATGCGGTCCGGAGGACAAAATGAGTTTTCCCTGTCATCGAAGATCAAAGCTATGAGGGGAAACAAAATGAGGTCAAGGAATGAAACTTCTGCCAACTGCAGGAAGAAGCTGATTGAAGCGTTGGATATTTTCTGCCTTGTGGACCCCCGTCTACAAATTGATTTGACACTGGAAAGATCCCGGGGGAAGCTTTAAAGCAGTAACTTTACATTCTCATTAATGACATCGCATTGGATATTCGTCTTTTCTCCAAATTATAAATCATTAGGGAAAAGAAGAAGAAAGAGGAAACAAAATTGGAATTTTTGATGGTTCATTTAAGCCTTCATATAATGTCACTCTCTCTATATATATATCTGATTCTCTTTCTTCTTGTCTTTGATTGAAACAGCAGCTGAGTTGAAGGCAAGACTTCTGTAGTGTGACTTTTTGGCCAAACCCTAGGTGTGATTCCTAATTCGGGGCAAGTGTTGAAGGAAGACAGGATTTGTTGAGATGGAAGGAAAGCTGGAAGGGGAAAAGATGCTTCTAGTTCACATGGATGAAAGAAAACATAAATATTTTTAAGTGATGGCAGGTTCAAGCTTCAAAGAGCCTTGGAGGCGTTTCCCTCTGCTGAAATGTTTGTCTAAGGGGCAAAACAGGAGAAAACCCAGCTGGTTGGGAAGGCAGAAGTCCAGCCTAAGGGTCTCCATAATTGGCCACTTTAAGACTTGTGGACTTCAACTCCCAGAATTCTTCTGCCAGGATGGCTTAGGAATTCTGGGAGTTGAAGTCCTCAAGTCTTAAAGTTGCCAGGTATGGAGACCCCTGGTCTAGGCAATCCAGTCCATTCCTGCCCCTCGCTTTCCTCCTGTTCTGATTGCAATAAGCATCCCAAACATGTCGAGTGCTATTTTGAAGAGCAAACTCAATTCTACAAGAGGAGGGAGGGGGCAATGTTTGGTTGGCTCTCTGCTTCCCGATGATGTTAGCAGGTACATAAATATGTGCTATTTTGCATATCTATAAATCCTGACACTTGGTAAGTGCCGTTCTGGGCTCTGGTTCAAAATCCTTCCTTGAGCAATCAGCCAAGAGTGGAGGCAACTGTGAATTATTGCTCTCCAAGGACAGGAGAAAGGTGGTGAGCCAAAATGGGAAGCTGGGCTGGCACAGAGGAAGCTTCCGCTACACAAGTCACTCATGTCTGCACTCACACAGTGCGTGAGGTCATTAATTCCCCAAACGTTTACCCTTGCCACATCTTTCTCCTGCTCGTCCCACTTTCTCCTCCCTCTTTTCTTGGCACGATTGCCACTCTCTCTGGTACCCACCAAAGGGCCTAGCTTCCCAACAAAATGAACTAAGATAAGAACTAACCCAGCTTCATCCTTTCCTGGGTTCACACAATTGACTGAACCGCAGTTGAACCAGCAGGATACATTTGCCCAGCGTGCAGTGGTGGGGATTCAGCTGGTTCGCATCACTTCGCCAGAACCGGTGGCTAATTTTTTCATTACCCAGGCCCAGAATGGATTTCTGGAAGTGGCATCCATGCAGAGAACCGGTTGTTCACCTGTTTGAATCCCACCACTGCCAATGTGCCAGCCACTGAACATCGGTGGAAACATGAGCCCAGCTTCGTATGACTGGTTGCTAGGTCTCTCACTAAGTTGAGAAACAGCCAGAGGAGAAAAATGAATGTCAGAGAGATTGATAGTGAATACAGTTACTGTGAAAGAAGGGTTAAGGAATGTGAGCCCCAAATATTCAGACTGTTTTTTCCAGGAAACCGCCCCACGAAACCCCCAAATTTGGGGGTAAAACAAAAGAGAACGCAATTCTGCAGTCAAAGGAGAGGCATCTCCTTCTTTGGCTGAACAGCAAAGTTTTGAATAATTAAATTAATTAAGGAAGTTGTGCCAATGCTCTAAGTCAATGCAACCCCAGGAAATGCCAAATGGAAGAAAAATTCTCTCGTTTTTTTCCCCCCTCTTCGGTCCTAAAATTGTGCCTTTGTTTGCATTTCTTTAATTTGCGGAGTCGAGCTATAAGGCTGTCACAGTCTCTTTCTTCTTTATTTACTCTTATTTGCAGCAGTAATTGTTTGCCAGTCTCATTAAAAATTGAATCCAAATGCTCTTGAAAGTAGGAAGTGCTTGATTTCCATACAGCCCACAGCCTACGCTGTTGTGTTTGTATTTTTGTTTAATTTGGCTGCGATCTTCAGGGGATAAAATGCAGAGTGACAGGATTGCATTCGGTCCTTGTTAAATTGTGGTTTGCTGAAATGGGGTTTATGGAGCAGAGGCGCACCTAACTGGGTTCATGCAGCATGCTAAGCGAGGCCGTTGGTAAGCGAGGAGTACTTGTCCATCACTTAGGAAAGAAGTTAAGAAATGCCTCTTATCTCTTCACTGCTTGTTCCTGCTAACTTTCCTAGCTTCTGTGTAATCTTTCCCAGGCCCCAAAAAGGGGGTTTGGTTGCAGTTTGAAGGTCTGGCCCTCACTTTTCAAGTCCTTCATGGTTCAGCCCCCAGATGACTGCAGAATTCCCACCTTCAGATGGAACTAACCTATCAAGTAGGCTCATTCCAGAGTAGAAGCTTGACGGTTCCCCACACAAGCAAGGTGAGAAAAATAGGGCACTGATGGAATACCGTATTTGTGGCTTAGGGTTGAATTGTGGGGCACTGAGGATCCCACAGGCAGAGTACCAAAAGCAGTGTCTTTCTGGGCTGTCCCCCAGCTGGTGGAACAGCCTCCCACCCAAAGTTTGTGCCACTTTGCATGAACATCTTCCCGTGAGTGCTTAAAATGAAATACAGCTCAATTGTCAAGAATGAAACTTTGGCAGCTACGTGCCATTTCGTTTCAACTTGCCATTAGAGTTAGTTGGTTTGTGTGTGTGTGTGTGTGTGTGTGTGTGTGTGTGTGTAGAGGTGTTGCTTTAGAAGTGGTTAGATGGAGAAACGAAACTTCTATGATTCCACTGAAGACTGTGAGAGCCTGAAACATTTTCAAGGACACTGCAGCAGGTGTGGAGGAGAAGCAGACGGTTCCCATAACAAAGTGAAATTGTTTACAGGGACTACGTGAGAGGCTGGTGTTTTGGCTGGAGAGATTATTGTTTAATTCTATGACTTGGTATCTGGGAACCTCGGAGTTAGTTCTGCTTCAGTATTGCCATGTCGAGTATTCAATAAACAGTAAGAATTTCGGAAACGGAATGAACCTGGTATTTTATTTGGATCTTCGAGATGGATGTTGACATCAATATTTATTCGTAATTAAGGATGGTGCCCTCCTCTGCCAGCTACTTAGTTTTCCAGCTCAACATATTGTTTCACTGCCTTATTTCTGATCTTGCATGCCCGTTATTGCCACTCCTCAGGATTCATCTTTGATTCCAGCCTCGGAGATCCTGAATAAATAAAACGCTGACCTTCTGATCCAGTTGTTGATTTGTAATAACATCACCCGGTGCTTAGTTTTCGCCAGTCTAGAAGCGCGGGCTTCTTATGAACGTGGTTTATTTATGAGAGCAGTGTTTGTTTTCCTTTATTATTATTATTTTTTAAAGGTGGGGCAAAAATTGCACCGAATGCGAAACAAACAAACAAAACTTGAACTTGAAAGCTGAGAAGGCTTTAATTCCGTGCTTGATGCACCTGGGGTAATTGAGTCTTTTTGTCTTCACGAAGGCTTTTTTTTTCTTTGATTCAATCTAGAGGGAGGGAGGGGAGGGTGGGGTCAAGGCAGGTCCACGTAAGAATTCATTAGTGCAGTTTCCACTCAGCCCTTTTAACAGAAGCCGGCAGATGGTTGTGGCATCTTCCGTTCAGATACATTCCAAAACATCTTTAAAAACAAGAGGAGATTTTTAAGAGAAAGATAAAGTTTTCTCCGCAATTGTTCTTATTGGGTATAGTTGTAGTTTGTGATGTTAAAGAAACCAATCTGATGTTGAATTTGATAACAGCAGCACGGTTCCTGGTGGGACAATACTGGAAGAAGGATAGTTTGCCTACTAGAGAAGAATGGGTGTTTAAAGTTTCGAATCTCGCAGAAATGTCTAAGATTTCTGCTTACTTGAAAGATCATTCACAGGAAAGATATATTTCAGTTTGGAGGAGATGGATAGATTATATTCAGAACAAATATGGGACCCAAAAGTTCCATTTTGCTTATGAGTAGATTTTAGAGGGATATTGTTATTGTTGGTACTTTGTATGTATTTATGTTAAAGGGGAGTTAAAGCACATTATGAATTTGGTTAATTGTGTATTATGCATAATTCTTATTTAGAATATGATTGTTATAACTATAATCCTGTATTTAGCTCTGGGAAGTGGGGGGGGGGGAAGTGGGCGGGTTTGGGGTGGGGGGGATTTGGGGATATATTGTAAAATCTTGTTTTTGTAAAACTCTTTAAATAAAAAAAATATATAGCAAAAACTCATTTCAAAAAAAAAAAAAAAACAAGAGAAGAAAAGCCGAAAGGCTTCAGGCAAAAGACATGTTCGACAGAATAGCTTCTGGCTATGTCCCTGCTCCTTTTAAAATTGTTTTTGGACCCCCTCCCCTCTTTCAGGTTTTTTTTTCCCCCTATCGTTGTTGTTTTGTAACATGTGTAGGTAAGGTTTTGATTAGAGGCAGCTCAGCACAGCTTCACAGCCGGAGAGGAACCTGAGTGGTCGAAAAAGAAGGCAAGAGTTATCAGTCTAAAGCTGCCCTTTGCTAACATCTTCTCTTTCTCTTTCTCCTTTCTCCTTTCCCCAACCCCTCCTCTCCCATTCACCCTCTCCTCTCCTCCCCTCCCCTCCCCTCCCCTCTCTTCTCCTTCCTCCGTCCCCTCAAAAGTAAGCGAGAACTGCAGCAAAAAAAAAAAAAAAATCTCGTGAATATATTTCCAAAGCAAATGACACTGAATAAGAACCAGTTAGATCAGACATGTCAAACGCAAGGCCCGGGGGCCGGATCCAGCCCGTGAAGTGGTTTCATGCGGCCCCCGAAGCCATCCTGGAAAGAGTGAGGGAACGGCCCCCACTGCCTTGGCCTTGGCCCAGAGACCCTCCTTCTGCCAGAGACCCTCAGATCTGTCCCACTCCTGCCCAGGCCCCCATAGGCACCCTTGATGCGAACGATGTAGAGCTGGCCATGCCCACCCAGTAGGCCATATGCACTCTAACCACGCCCACCCAGTAGGCCACGCCCACCCTGGCCATACCCCCCCCCCCAAGGGCAACCACAATGCTGATGCGGCCCTCAGTGAAATTGAGTTTGACACCCCTGAGTTAGATGAACAATACTGGACAACTCCTGTACCTAGGCTCAAAAACGTCAACGCTGGGGTAACTGGCAAGATTTTGGCTGCTAAGAGACACCCTACTTTGTGTTACACTGGCTAATGATGCCGGGATGGAGGAAAAGAGCCCGCGCCAAGGGTCAGCCAAAAATGTTCAGTCACCGTGGTAACCTGCTTTCCCCCCCCCCTCCAGACTTTGCACTTGTTCTGAAAGGCAAGAGAGTATATGAAAATTTCTAACAAGGTCCAAGGGAGATATGCAAATCAATATCTGCCAGGCTGATAACACTGCTATTAATTATCAGGAAGGTCTGGTCTGGCTTTGGTGAATGAACATCAGAAGGATCCTTGCCCTCCTGGGAGGCTGACTCATGCGCGAAGTCTCTTAATAAAATTAACGGGAATTAATTAAGTGGTTCCACTGTCACTCTTTAAACTGTAATCCCGTGTCATAAAAGCATCGGATTAAATGTGCAATGGAAGCTGTTCACAGGAGAAACCCTAGTTCTAAATTCACATGTAATCCAAGTCCCTCCGCGTTCCTCAAAGGCTGTCCTGTCCAAGCGTGATTAAATCATTATTAATAAATTGTAGGCCTCCTCTTTTACCATCGTAAGAGCTGTAAATCAGGGATGGAAATTTTCACGAGGACATTACGGAGGGTTTCTCCTTGGCATTGCTAACAGGGCTGGTAAAGAGCACTTTATGGGCCTCTCAAGAGCTGTTCAAGGATTAAGTTAAGCACTCTGTGTTTTGTTGGGTTTGACACGGGTTTGAGACATGAAGGGTGGCTTAAAAAATGAGGACTGCAATGTATGAGCTCAGCTAGGTTAAATTAGAGTAGGCAGAGTAGAATTCTGTTGTGTTGTTGTCATTAGTTCTTTTAAGAAGAGCCAGTTTGATACCAGGCTAGAAACCAGGAGACTGGTGAGTTCTAGCCCACCTTTAGGCATGAAAGCCACTGGGTGACTTGGGACCAATCACCAGGAGACTGTAAATTCTAGTCCCGCCTTAGCCATGAAAGCCGGTTGGATCACTTTTGGATCAATCACTCTCAGACCAACTCCCCTTATAGGGTCGTCGTGAGGAAAATAGGATGTCCTTCCACTGTTTTAGGAGCTGCTGGGAAATTCAGAAGAGTTTTTAAACTCTTAAGAGTCCTGGTGGCCCAGTGGTTAGAATGCAGTATTGCAGGCTAACTCTGCCCACTGCCGGCAGTTTGATCCCGACTGGTTCACAGTTAACTCAGCCTTCCACATTCAAATTCATATTAAAAGTAAAGTAGATTACACCGCTGACGCTAATTCTGTTTTCCTTTCTTCTGGGTTAACGTGCAAACTTCTCTTGTACAAAAGGGGAATCCAGCTTCCCGGCCGACAAGTGGCAATCAGATGAATGGGGAAACAATATTGTTGTTGATGTGTTGTCGAACTTACCTGTGGGCGGTAAGCTCCTTCTCCTTCAGTGAACAAAAGCATGGATTTTACTAGCCATGGGAAATGAAACAGGGAGAATAGCTCAGGATCTCTTTATTAAGTTATTGCACTGCCCATCTCAATAGAAGTTGAAGAAGAATTTTTATTGTAGTGCGCATGGAAGCAGTCAGCTGTGAATGCTTGGCCTGCCTCAGCTGGTGAGCTATTGATGTTTTGCTGCATTTAATTATGATCAATGAACTCATGCGCAAGCAAAGAATCTGAAACAGTCAAACAACGAGGCAATCCACTTGGGGTTGCAAACGGGAAGAGTGGGAGAGTTGAAGAACAAAGTGATTGTAGTATTAATACACATTCAACCAAATCGGGTCAAAGCATAGCAGAAGCATTCCCATAAGTTGCCAAACATGGTTAGCATCGATCGTGGTTAGGTTTCAGAAAACCTTACGCTATGTCTCCTGTCTTCTTTTGAAATGAGGGCTGTCGCCAAGCATAAATTTGAGACGATCAAGCACGGCTGCTATGAATGATGGTTTTTCTGATGTTATGAATTGTGGTTTGACCATAAATGGTGCCTGAAAACCTCAGAGCTTTGGGGAACTCAGAAAGGGGAAGAAAAAGGAAAAGGAGAAGGAGAAGGAAAGAATGTTGGATATGTTTGCTGCCTTGAGTTATTTGTAAAAATTACAGGCAGGATACAAAATCAATCAAATCAAAATTGTGACGAATCCCCTAGACATGGGATTTGAACTATTCAATGGAAGGACATTTTTGCATTCAGAATTGGCAGAGGACCAGGCTTTGTGCTACATTTTTGGAGAGAAGAAGACACGATCATGATGGTACCATAAGAGTCACATCCCTTGGGGCTCAACGGTGGTCATAAAGAGAGGACTGCCTGCACCTTTTATTTAGAGAGATTGAGGTGATTTTATATATGTATACCTATGTGTCTTCCCTCTGCTATTTGGCAAGACCATCTCAAGACAGCCTCTTGAAGAAGACCAAAAGGACGGGAGCTTCTCCCACCTTCCCACCCAGAGGCCTTGCCAATCAACTTGACCTTGCAACTCCATCCTGGACACGTCTCGACATGCCAACATGGAAGGGAGGCATGACAGATGGAAATCAAACGGTTGTCGATAAGAGCTCTTTCCCTTTCCTGCCTTGATTGTTTGGGGAATTGGGAGAGTCATAAATAAAGGTCAGAGATTAAATTTCTCCGAGTGGAGACAAATGAGTTCTTTTAGCAACCTCCTGAAGTGAGGAATGGCAAGGTAGCCGGGCCCTGGTAACTTGGGGGGGGGAGGGGCGGAGAAGGAGATAGACAACTCCTTAAAGAGAGTCACTCTCCAACAGAATTTCTGGAAGAGAACCAGGAAGGAGAGTTATTTATCTCTTTGCTGTTTTGCATTTTCCCCTGCGTTGCTCTGTCTAGGCACTTTACCAAGAAAATCCGATCCTTAATGAAATCATTGGAAAACGAGGCTTAAATCCTTGAGGAAAAACAGTGAAGTAGGAATGAAACAACCCCTGAAAACAAGCATTTTTTTCCCCAAGGACGTATAACAAATAAAGAACAAGAGGGTTTGTTATTGTTGTTGTTGTTTGAAGTAGCTTTATCTTCTTAAAACTGACGGAGTTACGGATTTTAGTGTTGGAACCTCAGTTTTGATATTCGTGATCCTTTAAAATAGAGTCGCACCATCTCAGCAAGGCTTTTGCCATTCCGGACTTACTTTGAGCTCGATGGGATGGAGACCCGTGATCGTAGAAAGAAGAACAGAAGAACAGAAGAGAATAATAAGAGTTGGGAGGGGTGGCAGAAGTACTCCCGTCGACCTCCCCACCCCCACCCAAGCAGGAGACCCCGTGCCCTTTCGGACAAAGGGTGACCCAGGCTCTTCTTGAAACCTGCCGTGATGGGGCACCCATCCACTTCTGGAGACCAACCGCTCCGCTGATAAATCGTTCTAACCATCCGGAAGTTTCTCCTTAGTTCTAGGTTGCTTCTTTCTTTAAGATCCTTCCCTCAATTTCTTCTCGCCCTGCCCGTAGATGCTTTGGAGAATAGGATGACACACACACCCCTTCTCTGTGACAGCCCCTCAAATATTGGAAGACTGCTATCTTATAGATAGATAGATAGATAGATAGATAGATAGATAGATAGATAGATAGATAGATAGATAGATAGATAGAATAAAAATCAGATCTCTATCTGTAATCTCTATTTCTCTATCTCTATTTCTTTTTCTAGCTCTATCATCTCTGTCTGTAACTATTTTTATCTAGCTACAACATCTGTCTATCTATAGTATCTCTGTATCTATTTATCATTTATTTCTCTATCATCTACCATCTCTGTCTATCTATCTATCTTGTATGTGTCTGTGTGTGTGTCTGTCTATCTATCTATCTATATCTAGTCTGTCTGTCTCTGTCTGTCTGTCTGTCTGTCTGTCTGTATCTATCTATCTATCTATCTATCTATCTAGTCTATATCTATCTGTCAATCTATTGTGTCTGTCTGTCTATATCTATCTATCTGTCTATCTATCTTGTATGTGTCTCTGTGTGTGTCTGTCTATCTATATCTAGTCTGTCTGTCTCTGTCTGTCTGTCTATCTATCTATCTATCTATCTATCTATCTATCTATCTATCTATCTATCT